>OX424452.1:4986658-5495819 GCA_949152495.1 Lasius fuliginosus | reverse complement strand
ATATGTCGATTAAATCATATTTATATTAAGAAAGCATATCAAGAAATAAATCCTTTATTTTAATAGAGTAATATGCAAATCTAGTTTCAATAATCTTAAAAAGAAGATTAAAAATTGTAATTTGTTTTAACGAAATCAAAATAAAATCCGTGCAATTTTTTTAAGACAAATATTGATAATAATGGTTAAAAAGAATTTGAAAATAATTAATAAAACGCAACATTAAAAGAGTAAACATAATATACAACTTTGGAAAAATCAGAAATTATTAAAAAGTTAAAAAACACATATTTTAATTAATATATCATTCATTTTGTTTACCTGTTGTTTCATTAATAATTAAATTATAAACTTATGCAAATATATATTTTAATAAGAAATGAACAGAAAAGTAGGAGCAAGATTATAATGTTTTATCACATAGAAAATTTTAATTTTGTATTTTAAGCATAATGTGTTGATCTTTTAATCTTTTTTTTTATTTCTTATTTTTTTCAAAATAATTATTTACCTATGTATTATTTTATTATGATCAAATAATTACGATACTTTTTTAAATCCAATACTAAATTAAAATTTATCCAAAATTGAAATTTATTTATATTATACAATGTAATGTTTTTTATTTTATTATATGTTTTTTAATATTAATTTTGTTGGTTAATTATCATTGTTGTGATAAAAGTTAAAATACATTAATTATTAAACAAATTTGAAGATGAGTAATAAAATCTGCGACATCAAAAGCAAATATGCAAAACTTAAAGAAAATCAAAAAATATTTGTAAATTATATAAATTTATATTAATTTGTGTGTGTGTGTGTGTGTGTGTGTGTGTGTGTGTGTGTGTGTGTGTGTGTGCATGTTTATATAAAAATAATATCTAATATTCTCATGATTGTATTTGTTTACTTTATAAGGGAGACTCCTTCTCTTCTATATAGATACACCATGTAGAGTTTTTGATATCATTTTGAATTTCTAATGATCGCAAAAACGATATTAATTTAAATGTGATATAGGTGTATGATCCTATACGCAATAAAATCTCTAGTGAAATATTTAAGTAACGTAAAATAAATGTTTATGTTAGTTCTCATTGACCATTTTGATGTTGTAACTTGTATAAAAAATTATATTCTACTAACAATTAAATGAATAATAAAAACGCAAAATTGTTAATTAAAATACATTTTTTAGTTAGCTTTCTCTTTCGTATTTAATATAATAATATATTAATAAGTGTTTTTATTATATAAAAATGTAATATAAATATTTTGTTTAATTCTAATAGAATCGTTCAATTCTTTATTCAATCAGAATGAGATACTCTGCTATTAATTCCTATGCAAGATTTTTAAGCAAACTTTCGATAAGAATAACATTAGACACAATGTAAACTCGATTATATAAATGTATGTACAAATGTGAATTCGTCACTATAAATGTACAAATACTCGGAAGACCGTTAGGATAAAAGTAATCTAATGGCCCGCGATTATCTGATCCGAAAAAGTCACTTGATTTCTTATTCTTACAATATCTATAAAATATGCTATAAACATATTAAATATAACAATATTACCTCACAATTTATTCAAAAGACAATGGTATTGCGAATAATCACATCTATTTGGCTTGATTATCTCTTTGTCGGCTTACCTGTACAGATATTAACGGAGCACGCAATTTCTGCTTCTGCACGGCACAACGTTTCCGCTGAAAGAGGAAGAAAAATTCGTTGACGCCAGAATTTCATTGTCCTGATTGGTCGAGCTGGTCAAGCTTCGCAGTCGTGATTGGCGGATACTCGTCGAATCGATATATTTCGTTTCAGCCAATCAATTCAAAAATCTCGCACGATATCTATCGAAAACCTTCTATTAGCCCCCAAACAATTTGGCGCGAATATTCAAAATTGTTCGAAGTCACTATGGAAATGAACGTGATACGATAATTAATAAAATAAATAATACATTACTAATAATTAAATAAATAATTTATTACAATTGTATTCATGATTATGAAATTCTTCATTGATTATAATTGTTTAATGCGTATATCTTATTAAAATTATAGAGCAATAATGGAGTTTCAAACTGAGTGTAGCTCGGTGCTGGTTAGAACACGAGGTTAGACCATGCGAGTTCGTGGAATGCATGATTCCTCATGAGAATAATTTCAGTCTACTATTATGTTTCGATCGACGAGGTGTTTGATATCCGCACTGCATCGCGTGAAAGATCGCTATTTGCACACGTACGATCAGCACTTGTCAGACGTCGCCGAGTATGAATGTAAGTTGGGGTACCAAAATCAATGCAATATTTAATCATATTTATATACGTCAAGTGTAATATTTAATAGCGATTATTAATACATTGTAGCTCCTATCACGGACGAATATAAAAAGGGTCCAACGGAGGGTAGATCTTTTTATTTGGACGCTCAAGCTACTACCACGCTGGTAAATTCAAAGCGTGATGTCACATGATGCAATCTATATGCATGTGAAAAACTAAGACGTCGTACTATCACGCAGGATCCTCGGGTATTAGATAAAATGATGCTGTATCTAACAGTATACCATGGCAATCCACATTCCAGAACTCGCATGTATGATTAGGAGTCGGAAGCAGCAGTCGAGCATGCTCGCCAAGTTGGTGCCTTAACTTGTAAAATTTACTTTTGTATTTTATGATCTTATAATTATGAGAAATTATTTGTATACTTTCTTTTTAACAGAAAATTGCAGATTTCATAGGAACAGATAAGTAGGAAGTGATATTTACATCCAGTGCGACAGAGTGTAATAATATAGCTGTGAAAGGTGTAGCAAGGTTCTATAAATCAAGGAAAAATCATGTGACAACTCAGATAGTGAGAAAATTGCGTCTTTATAATAAGTCCTATTTCTTAATAGATATAATGAACTTGTTGAATTTATCTAGGAGCACAAATGTGTATTGGATTCGTGTAGAAGCAGAAGGATATGATGTAACGTATATTTCTGTTAATTCAAATGGTCTTATTTATCTCAACTAATTAGAAGCAACCATTAGTCCATGTACATCGCTCGTTTCTGTAATGATGGTGAATACTGAGATTGGTGTTAAACAGCCTATCGAAGAAGTTGGCGCCATTTGTAGGTGAGTGTTAAGACCTTAACATTATGTTTATTCTATTATAATTCTCTTTTAATTTGTTTTTCTTAATGTTTCAGAAAGAAGAAAGTTTTTCTTAAAATGTTTTTCCAAATGTTACAGAAAGAAGGAAGTTTTTTTCACACAGATGCTGTGCAAGCTATTGGCAAAGTACCAATGTAAATCGTAAATCTGAAAATCGTTAAACGGATAACGACATGTAACGATGTAGTTATCTGTTTAACGAGTAACAGAATCGCTAACTAACTAATTGTTTTGTCATTATCACTTTTAGCAATTTAATATATTCATAGATAAATGAAAACATTTGACATAAAAACTCTCTTTTTTGTGCATATGCATATAAAGTACATACAGCATTGGAAATATCTCTCGCTATTTCAGGTATCGATTTAACAGTTTTTTTATTGACTTTAAGAATGACAAAATATTTCAGATGATCATAGAATCGGAAATGCATATTTTTCGAATTACAATAATTTTTTCTTTGCGACAGAGTTTTATAAGGACGTCTAAAGATTTATAAAAATTTGATTTTAAAATTAGAAAGATGAAACCTTGCAATTGCTGTTTTCTGCATACATAAAATCATTCTTGGTCTGCCAAAATTGCGTAGAATCACTGGTCGGTCGCATACAAAACACAATTATTCTTAAATCATCGCGTTTAACTCAGAGATAGATAAACGCGCCTGTAGGGCGCGTTAGCTATTCGTTACAGATCGTTTTTTTTTATGTCAAACGTTTTCATTTACCTATGAATATAATAAATTGCTAAAAGTGATAATGACAAAACAACGTATACAGTTGCAGAAAGCCGAAAACATTATGAAGGGAAATAAATCTCATCTACAATAGATATGGACACAATCGAAATGGCCCAAACTAAAGAGAAAAAAAATCTTATATAAGGAAAAGTAAAGTGATGTTTAGAGCACTGCATTATGAATGTTTGCTACTTAGTAGTTACATTGAAAACTCATATGTAATAGATTTAATACAAAGTAAAGATAGCATGGGGTACATCACAATGAAACAACTATATATATCGATCTAGGCCACTAACCTGTACAATAAATTGTTGACGTGACAATAAACGATACCAGATGATGTTTGTGTGAAGATCTCCAAGTCATCCATAGTATCCGCAGTAATTGTCGTATCTGTTAATAAATTAATTTTATGTCAAAAATCATTTCTTTCAAAACAATTAATTTTATAGGATCAGGATTATTATTTGGGTACCATAATGATATATATATTGATGATGGATTAAAGTAATTTTATGTATGTTTTGCTTATCATAATAGAAAATTATCCAGATTATTCCACACTTAAAGTATAAGCAAAAACTTTCAAAATTTTACAAGAGAGTATATAGGAGCAAAAAAAAGAAAAAAATTACTAACATAAGTATTATGTCGATTAAAAATTGTAATTTGTTTTAACGAAATCAAAATAAAATCCGTGCAATTTTTTCAAGACGAATATCTATCAAACCCATTAAAAATTTAGATTTTTAACAAAAATTCATACATATTTAATTTATTAAAAAATATGTAATTAAAAGTAATATATTAAATATTATATATTTATAATTTATATATATTGTCTCTTTTTGCTTATATTAATAGTTTATAATCATTGTTATTATTTTTAACTGTTAAAAATTAATATATTGATAATAATGGTTAAAAAGAATTTGAAAATAATTAATAAAACTTGCAACATTAAAAGAGTAAACATAATATACAACTTTGGAAAAATCAGAAATTATTTAAAAGTTAAAAAACACCTATTTTAATTCATATATCATTCATTTTGAATACCTGTTGTTTCATTAATAATTAAATTATAAACTTATGCAAATATATATTTTAATAAGAAATGAACAAAAAAGTAGGAGCAAGATTATTAATGTTTTATCACATAGAAACTTTTAATTTTGTATTTAAAACATGATGTGTTGATCTGTTAATCTTTCTTTTTATTTCTTATTTTTTTCAAAATAATTATTTACATATTATTATTTTATTATAATCAAATAATTATGATACTTTTTTAAATCCAATACTAAATTAAAATTTATCCAAAATTGAAATTTATTTATATTATACAATGTGATGTTTTTTATTTTATTATATGTTTTTTAATATTAATTTTGTTGGTTAATTATCATTGTTGTGATACAAGTTAAAATATATTAATTATTAAACAAATTTGAAGATGAGTAATAAAATCTGCGACATCAAAAGCAAATATGCAAAACTTAAAGAAAATCAAAAAATATTTGTAAATTATATAAATTTATATTAATTTATGTGTGTGTGTGTGTGTGTGTGTGTGTGTGTGTGTGTGTGTGCATGTTTATATAAAAATAATATCTAATATTCTCATGATTGTATTTGTTTATTTTATAAGGGAGACTCCTTCTCTTCTATATAGATACACCATGTAGAGTTTTTGATATCATTTTGAATTTCTAATGATCGCAAAAGCGATATTAATTTAAATGTGATATAGGTGTATGATCCTATACGCAATAAAATCTCTAGTGAAATATTTAAGTAATGTAAAATAAATGTTTATGTTAGTTTTCATTGACCATTTTGATGTTGCAACTTGTATAAAAAATTATATTCTTCTAACAATAAAATGAATAATAAAAAAATTGTTAATTAGAATACATTTTTTAGTTAAGCTTTCTCTTTCGTATTCAATATAATAATATATTAATAAGTGTTTTTATTATATAAAAATGTAATATAAATATTTTGTTTAATTCTAATAGAATCGTTCGATTCTTTATTCAATCAGAATGAGATACTCTGCTATTAATTCCTATGCAAGATTTTTAAGCAAACTTTCGATAAGAATAACATTAGACACAATGTAAACTCGATTATATAAATGTATGTACAAATGTGAATTCGTCACTATAAATGTACAAATACTCGGAAGACCGTTAGGATAAAAGTAATCTAATGGCCCGCGATTATCTGATCCGAAAAAGTCACTTGATTTCTTATTCTTACAATATCTATAAAATATGCTATAAACATATTAAATATAACAATATTACCTCACAATTTATTCAAAAGACAATGGTATTGCGAATAATCACATCTATTTGGCTTGATTATCTCTTTGTCGGCTTACCTGTACAGATATTAACGGAGCACGCAATTTCTGCTTCTGCACGGCACAACGTTTCCGCTGAAAGAGGAAGAAAAATTCGTTGACGCCAGAATTTCATTGTCCTGATTGGTCGAGCTGGTCAAGCTTCGCAGTCGTGATTGGCGGATACTCGTCGAATCGATATATTTCGTTTCAGCCAATCAATTCAAAAATCTCGCACGATATCTATCGAAAACCTTCTATTAGCCCCCAAACAATTTGGCGCGAATATTCAAAATTGTTCGAAGTCACTATGGAAATGAACGTGATACGATAATTAATAAAATAAATAATACATTACTAATAATTAAATAAATAATTTATTACAATTGTATTCATGATTATGAAATTCTTCATTGATTATAATTGTTTAATGCGTATATCTTATTAAAATTATAGAGCAATAATGGAGTTTCAAACTGAGTGTAGCTCGGTGCTGGTTAGAACACGAGGTTAGACCATGCGAGTTCGTGGAATGCATGATTCCTCATGAGAATAATTTCAGTCTACTATTATGTTTCGATCGACGAGGTGTTTGATATCCGCACTGCATCGCGTGAAAGATCGCTATTTGCACACGTACGATCAGCACTTGTCAGACGTCGCCGAGTATGAATGTAAGTTGGGGTACCAAAATCAATGCAATATTTAATCATATTTATATACGTCAAGTGTAATATTTAATAGCGATTATTAATACATTGTAGCTCCTATCACGGACGAATATAAAAAGGGTCCAACGGAGGGTAGATCTTTTTATTTGGACGCTCAAGCTACTACCACGCTGGTAAATTCAAAGCGTGATGTCACATGATGCAATCTATATGCATGTGAAAAACTAAGACGTCGTACTATCACGCAGGATCCTCGGGTATTAGATAAAATGATGCTGTATCTAACAGTATACCATGGCAATCCACATTCCAGAACTCGCATGTATGATTAGGAGTCGGAAGCAGCAGTCGAGCATGCTCGCCAAGTTGGTGCCTTAACTTGTAAAATTTACTTTTGTATTTTATGATCTTATAATTATGAGAAATTATTTGTATACTTTCTTTTTAACAGAAAATTGCAGATTTCATAGGAACAGATAAGTAGGAAGTGATATTTACATCCAGTGCGACAGAGTGTAATAATATAGCTGTGAAAGGTGTAGCAAGGTTCTATAAATCAAGGAAAAATCATGTGACAACTCAGATAGTGAGAAAATTGCGTCTTTATAATAAGTCCTATTTCTTAATAGATATAATGAACTTGTTGAATTTATCTAGGAGCACAAATGTGTATTGGATTCGTGTAGAAGCAGAAGGATATGATGTAACGTATATTTCTGTTAATTCAAATGGTCTTATTTATCTCAACTAATTAGAAGCAACCATTAGTCCATGTACATCGCTCGTTTCTGTAATGATGGTGAATACTGAGATTGGTGTTAAACAGCCTATCGAAGAAGTTGGCGCCATTTGTAGGTGAGTGTTAAGACCTTAACATTATGTTTATTCTATTATAATTCTCTTTTAATTTGTTTTTCTTAATGTTTCAGAAAGAAGAAAGTTTTTCTTAAAATGTTTTTCCAAATGTTACAGAAAGAAGGAAGTTTTTTTCACACAGATGCTGTGCAAGCTATTGGCAAAGTACCAATGTAAATCGTAAATCTGAAAATCGTTAAACGGATAACGACATGTAACGATGTAGTTATCTGTTTAACGAGTAACAGAATCGCTAACTAACTAATTGTTTTGTCATTATCACTTTTAGCAATTTAATATATTCATAGATAAATGAAAACATTTGACATAAAAACTCTCTTTTTTGTGCATATGCATATAAAGTACATACAGCATTGGAAATATCTCTCGCTATTTCAGGTATCGATTTAACAGTTTTTTTATTGACTTTAAGAATGACAAAATATTTCAGATGATCATAGAATCGGAAATGCATATTTTTCGAATTACAATAATTTTTTCTTTGCGACAGAGTTTTATAAGGACGTCTAAAGATTTATAAAAATTTGATTTTAAAATTAGAAAGATGAAACCTTGCAATTGCTGTTTTCTGCATACATAAAATCATTCTTGGTCTGCCAAAATTGCGTAGAATCACTGGTCGGTCGCATACAAAACACAATTATTCTTAAATCATCGCGTTTAACTCAGAGATAGATAAACGCGCCTGTAGGGCGCGTTAGCTATTCGTTACAGATCGTTTTTTTTTATGTCAAACGTTTTCATTTACCTATGAATATAATAAATTGCTAAAAGTGATAATGACAAAACAACGTATACAGTTGCAGAAAGCCGAAAACATTATGAAGGGAAATAAATCTCATCTACAATAGATATGGACACAATCGAAATGGCCCAAACTAAAGAGAAAAAAAATCTTATATAAGGAAAAGTAAAGTGATGTTTAGAGCACTGCATTATGAATGTTTGCTACTTAGTAGTTACATTGAAAACTCATATGTAATAGATTTAATACAAAGTAAAGATAGCATGGGGTACATCACAATGAAACAACTATATATATCGATCTAGGCCACTAACCTGTACAATAAATTGTTGACGTGACAATAAACGATACCAGATGATGTTTGTGTGAAGATCTCCAAGTCATCCATAGTATCCGCAGTAATTGTCGTATCTGTTAATAAATTAATTTTATGTCAAAAATCATTTCTTTCAAAACAATTAATTTTATAGGATCAGGATTATTATTTGGGTACCATAATGATATATATATTGATGATGGATTAAAGTAATTTTATGTATGTTTTGCTTATCATAATAGAAAATTATCCAGATTATTCCACACTTAAAGTATAAGCAAAAACTTTCAAAATTTTACAAGAGAGTATATAGGAGCAAAAAAAAGAAAAAAATTACTAACATAAGTATTATGTCGATTAAAAATTGTAATTTGTTTTAACGAAATCAAAATAAAATCCGTGCAATTTTTTCAAGACGAATATCTATCAAACCCATTAAAAATTTAGATTTTTAACAAAAATTCATACATATTTAATTTATTAAAAAATATGTAATTAAAAGTAATATATTAAATATTATATATTTATAATTTATATATATTGTCTCTTTTTGCTTATATTAATAGTTTATAATCATTGTTATTATTTTTAACTGTTAAAAATTAATATATTGATAATAATGGTTAAAAAGAATTTGAAAATAATTAATAAAACTTGCAACATTAAAAGAGTAAACATAATATACAACTTTGGAAAAATCAGAAATTATTTAAAAGTTAAAAAACACCTATTTTAATTCATATATCATTCATTTTGAATACCTGTTGTTTCATTAATAATTAAATTATAAACTTATGCAAATATATATTTTAATAAGAAATGAACAAAAAAGTAGGAGCAAGATTATTAATGTTTTATCACATAGAAACTTTTAATTTTGTATTTAAAACATGATGTGTTGATCTGTTAATCTTTCTTTTTATTTCTTATTTTTTTCAAAATAATTATTTACATATTATTATTTTATTATAATCAAATAATTATGATACTTTTTTAAATCCAATACTAAATTAAAATTTATCCAAAATTGAAATTTATTTATATTATACAATGTGATGTTTTTTATTTTATTATATGTTTTTTAATATTAATTTTGTTGGTTAATTATCATTGTTGTGATACAAGTTAAAATATATTAATTATTAAACAAATTTGAAGATGAGTAATAAAATCTGCGACATCAAAAGCAAATATGCAAAACTTAAAGAAAATCAAAAAATATTTGTAAATTATATAAATTTATATTAATTTATGTGTGTGTGTGTGTGTGTGTGTGTGTGTGTGTGTGTGTGTGCATGTTTATATAAAAATAATATCTAATATTCTCATGATTGTATTTGTTTATTTTATAAGGGAGACTCCTTCTCTTCTATATAGATACACCATGTAGAGTTTTTGATATCATTTTGAATTTCTAATGATCGCAAAAGCGATATTAATTTAAATGTGATATAGGTGTATGATCCTATACGCAATAAAATCTCTAGTGAAATATTTAAGTAATGTAAAATAAATGTTTATGTTAGTTTTCATTGACCATTTTGATGTTGCAACTTGTATAAAAAATTATATTCTTCTAACAATAAAATGAATAATAAAAAAATTGTTAATTAGAATACATTTTTTAGTTAAGCTTTCTCTTTCGTATTCAATATAATAATATATTAATAAGTGTTTTTATTATATAAAAATGTAATATAAATATTTTGTTTAATTCTAATAGAATCGTTCGATTCTTTATTCAATCAGAATGAGATACTCTGCTATTAATTCCTATGCAAGATTTTTAAGCAAACTTTCGATAAGAATAACATTAGACACAATGTAAACTCGATTATATAAATGTATGTACAAATGTGAATTCGTCACTATAAATGTACAAATACTCGGAAGACCGTTAGGATAAAAGTAATCTAATGGCCCGCGATTATCTGATCCGAAAAAGTCACTTGATTTCTTATTCTTACAATATCTATAAAATATGCTATAAACATATTAAATATAACAATATTACCTCACAATTTATTCAAAAGACAATGGTATTGCGAATAATCACATCTATTTGGCTTGATTATCTCTTTGTCGGCTTACCTGTACAGATATTAACGGAGCACGCAATTTCTGCTTCTGCACGGCACAACGTTTCCGCTGAAAGAGGAAGAAAAATTCGTTGACGCCAGAATTTCATTGTCCTGATTGGTCGAGCTGGTCAAGCTTCGCAGTCGTGATTGGCGGATACTCGTCGAATCGATATATTTCGTTTCAGCCAATCAATTCAAAAATCTCGCACGATATCTATCGAAAACCTTCTATTAGCCCCCAAACAATTTGGCGCGAATATTCAAAATTGTTCGAAGTCACTATGGAAATGAACGTGATACGATAATTAATAAAATAAATAATACATTACTAATAATTAAATAAATAATTTATTACAATTGTATTCATGATTATGAAATTCTTCATTGATTATAATTGTTTAATGCGTATATCTTATTAAAATTATAGAGCAATAATGGAGTTTCAAACTGAGTGTAGCTCGGTGCTGGTTAGAACACGAGGTTAGACCATGCGAGTTCGTGGAATGCATGATTCCTCATGAGAATAATTTCAGTCTACTATTATGTTTCGATCGACGAGGTGTTTGATATCCGCACTGCATCGCGTGAAAGATCGCTATTTGCACACGTACGATCAGCACTTGTCAGACGTCGCCGAGTATGAATGTAAGTTGGGGTACCAAAATCAATGCAATATTTAATCATATTTATATACGTCAAGTGTAATATTTAATAGCGATTATTAATACATTGTAGCTCCTATCACGGACGAATATAAAAAGGGTCCAACGGAGGGTAGATCTTTTTATTTGGACGCTCAAGCTACTACCACGCTGGTAAATTCAAAGCGTGATGTCACATGATGCAATCTATATGCATGTGAAAAACTAAGACGTCGTACTATCACGCAGGATCCTCGGGTATTAGATAAAATGATGCTGTATCTAACAGTATACCATGGCAATCCACATTCCAGAACTCGCATGTATGATTAGGAGTCGGAAGCAGCAGTCGAGCATGCTCGCCAAGTTGGTGCCTTAACTTGTAAAATTTACTTTTGTATTTTATGATCTTATAATTATGAGAAATTATTTGTATACTTTCTTTTTAACAGAAAATTGCAGATTTCATAGGAACAGATAAGTAGGAAGTGATATTTACATCCAGTGCGACAGAGTGTAATAATATAGCTGTGAAAGGTGTAGCAAGGTTCTATAAATCAAGGAAAAATCATGTGACAACTCAGATAGTGAGAAAATTGCGTCTTTATAATAAGTCCTATTTCTTAATAGATATAATGAACTTGTTGAATTTATCTAGGAGCACAAATGTGTATTGGATTCGTGTAGAAGCAGAAGGATATGATGTAACGTATATTTCTGTTAATTCAAATGGTCTTATTTATCTCAACTAATTAGAAGCAACCATTAGTCCATGTACATCGCTCGTTTCTGTAATGATGGTGAATACTGAGATTGGTGTTAAACAGCCTATCGAAGAAGTTGGCGCCATTTGTAGGTGAGTGTTAAGACCTTAACATTATGTTTATTCTATTATAATTCTCTTTTAATTTGTTTTTCTTAATGTTTCAGAAAGAAGAAAGTTTTTCTTAAAATGTTTTTCCAAATGTTACAGAAAGAAGGAAGTTTTTTTCACACAGATGCTGTGCAAGCTATTGGCAAAGTACCAATGTAAATCGTAAATCTGAAAATCGTTAAACGGATAACGACATGTAACGATGTAGTTATCTGTTTAACGAGTAACAGAATCGCTAACTAACTAATTGTTTTGTCATTATCACTTTTAGCAATTTAATATATTCATAGATAAATGAAAACATTTGACATAAAAACTCTCTTTTTTGTGCATATGCATATAAAGTACATACAGCATTGGAAATATCTCTCGCTATTTCAGGTATCGATTTAACAGTTTTTTTATTGACTTTAAGAATGACAAAATATTTCAGATGATCATAGAATCGGAAATGCATATTTTTCGAATTACAATAATTTTTTCTTTGCGACAGAGTTTTATAAGGACGTCTAAAGATTTATAAAAATTTGATTTTAAAATTAGAAAGATGAAACCTTGCAATTGCTGTTTTCTGCATACATAAAATCATTCTTGGTCTGCCAAAATTGCGTAGAATCACTGGTCGGTCGCATACAAAACACAATTATTCTTAAATCATCGCGTTTAACTCAGAGATAGATAAACGCGCCTGTAGGGCGCGTTAGCTATTCGTTACAGATCGTTTTTTTTTATGTCAAACGTTTTCATTTACCTATGAATATAATAAATTGCTAAAAGTGATAATGACAAAACAACGTATACAGTTGCAGAAAGCCGAAAACATTATGAAGGGAAATAAATCTCATCTACAATAGATATGGACACAATCGAAATGGCCCAAACTAAAGAGAAAAAAAATCTTATATAAGGAAAAGTAAAGTGATGTTTAGAGCACTGCATTATGAATGTTTGCTACTTAGTAGTTACATTGAAAACTCATATGTAATAGATTTAATACAAAGTAAAGATAGCATGGGGTACATCACAATGAAACAACTATATATATCGATCTAGGCCACTAACCTGTACAATAAATTGTTGACGTGACAATAAACGATACCAGATGATGTTTGTGTGAAGATCTCCAAGTCATCCATAGTATCCGCAGTAATTGTCGTATCTGTTAATAAATTAATTTTATGTCAAAAATCATTTCTTTCAAAACAATTAATTTTATAGGATCAGGATTATTATTTGGGTACCATAATGATATATATATTGATGATGGATTAAAGTAATTTTATGTATGTTTTGCTTATCATAATAGAAAATTATCCAGATTATTCCACACTTAAAGTATAAGCAAAAACTTTCAAAATTTTACAAGAGAGTATATAGGAGCAAAAAAAAGAAAAAAATTACTAACATAAGTATTATGTCGATTAAAAATTGTAATTTGTTTTAACGAAATCAAAATAAAATCCGTGCAATTTTTTCAAGACGAATATCTATCAAACCCATTAAAAATTTAGATTTTTAACAAAAATTCATACATATTTAATTTATTAAAAAATATGTAATTAAAAGTAATATATTAAATATTATATATTTATAATTTATATATATTGTCTCTTTTTGCTTATATTAATAGTTTATAATCATTGTTATTATTTTTAACTGTTAAAAATTAATATATTGATAATAATGGTTAAAAAGAATTTGAAAATAATTAATAAAACTTGCAACATTAAAAGAGTAAACATAATATACAACTTTGGAAAAATCAGAAATTATTTAAAAGTTAAAAAACACCTATTTTAATTCATATATCATTCATTTTGAATACCTGTTGTTTCATTAATAATTAAATTATAAACTTATGCAAATATATATTTTAATAAGAAATGAACAAAAAAGTAGGAGCAAGATTATTAATGTTTTATCACATAGAAACTTTTAATTTTGTATTTAAAACATGATGTGTTGATCTGTTAATCTTTCTTTTTATTTCTTATTTTTTTCAAAATAATTATTTACATATTATTATTTTATTATAATCAAATAATTATGATACTTTTTTAAATCCAATACTAAATTAAAATTTATCCAAAATTGAAATTTATTTATATTATACAATGTGATGTTTTTTATTTTATTATATGTTTTTTAATATTAATTTTGTTGGTTAATTATCATTGTTGTGATACAAGTTAAAATATATTAATTATTAAACAAATTTGAAGATGAGTAATAAAATCTGCGACATCAAAAGCAAATATGCAAAACTTAAAGAAAATCAAAAAATATTTGTAAATTATATAAATTTATATTAATTTATGTGTGTGTGTGTGTGTGTGTGTGTGTGTGTGTGTGTGTGCATGTTTATATAAAAATAATATCTAATATTCTCATGATTGTATTTGTTTATTTTATAAGGGAGACTCCTTCTCTTCTATATAGATACACCATGTAGAGTTTTTGATATCATTTTGAATTTCTAATGATCGCAAAAGCGATATTAATTTAAATGTGATATAGGTGTATGATCCTATACGCAATAAAATCTCTAGTGAAATATTTAAGTAATGTAAAATAAATGTTTATGTTAGTTTTCATTGACCATTTTGATGTTGCAACTTGTATAAAAAATTATATTCTTCTAACAATAAAATGAATAATAAAAAAATTGTTAATTAGAATACATTTTTTAGTTAAGCTTTCTCTTTCGTATTCAATATAATAATATATTAATAAGTGTTTTTATTATATAAAAATGTAATATAAATATTTTGTTTAATTCTAATAGAATCGTTCGATTCTTTATTCAATCAGAATGAGATACTCTGCTATTAATTCCTATGCAAGATTTTTAAGCAAACTTTCGATAAGAATAACATTAGACACAATGTAAACTCGATTATATAAATGTATGTACAAATGTGAATTCGTCACTATAAATGTACAAATACTCGGAAGACCGTTAGGATAAAAGTAATCTAATGGCCCGCGATTATCTGATCCGAAAAAGTCACTTGATTTCTTATTCTTACAATATCTATAAAATATGCTATAAACATATTAAATATAACAATATTATCTCACAATTTATTCAAAAGACAATGCTATTGCGAATAATCACATCTATTTGGCTTGATTATCTCTTTGTCGGCTTACCTGTACAGATATTAACGGAGCACGCAATTTCTGCTTCTGCACGGCACAACGTTTCCGCTGAAAGAGGAAGAAAAATTCGTTGACGCCAGAATTTCATTGTCCTGATTGGTCGAGCTGGTCAAGCTTCGCAGTCGTGATTGGCGGATACTCGTCGAATCGATATATTTCGTTTCAGCCAATCAATTCAAAAATCTCGCACGATATCTATCGAAAACCTTCTAGCAGCCCTCAAACAATTTGGCGCGAAGATTCAAAATTGTTTGAAGTCACTATGCAAATGAACGTGATACGATAATTAATAAAATAAATAATACATTACTAATAATTAAATGAATAATTTATTACAATTTTATTCATGATTATCATATAAATTTTTCATTGATTATAACTGTTTAATGCGTATATCTTATTACAATTATAGAGCAATAATGAAAGAGTTTCAAACTGAGTGTAGGATGGTGCTGGTTAGAACGCGAGGTTAGAACGTGCGAGTTCGTGGAATGGATGATTCCTCATGAGAATAATTTCAGGCAACTATTAGAATGTTTCGATCGACGAGGTGTTTGATATCCGCACTACATTGCGTAAAAGATCGCTATTTGCACACGTGCGGTCAGCACTTGTCAGACATCGCAGAGTATGAATGTAAGTTGGGGTACCAAAATCAATGCAATATTTAATCATATTTATATATGTCAAGTGTGATATTTAATAGCGATTGTTTATACATTGTAGCTCCTATTACGGACGAATATAAAAAGGGTCCAACGGAGGGTAGATCCCTTTATTTGGACGCTCAAGCTACTACCCCGCTGGTAAGTTCAAAGCATGATGTCACATGATGCAATCTATATGCATGTGAAAAACTAAGACGTCATACTATCACGCAGGATCCTCGGGTATTAGATAAAATGATGCCGTATCTGACAGTGTACCATGGCAATCCACATTCCAGAACTCACATGTATGGTTGGGAGTCGGAAGCAGCAGTCATTTATTTATCATTTATTTTTATTTATTATTTATTTATTATTATTTATTTATTTATTATTTATTTTATTTATTATTCTCATTTATTTTCTGTTCCTTGCCATAACATAAGAAGAAGAAGAAGAAGACTTTGTATTCTCATTGTCAGAGTTCACGCGTGACTTTGCATGATTTTTATGTTACGTACTCGGCCACAACGAACGTGTAATAAATGAGAAAAAATATGGGAACCGATAGAAAGTGGCCTACCCACAAATTAAAATGCGCGAGTCAAGCGGAGATATTGCGATCGCATCAACGGGATGACGATTTCGTGAAATATCTGAGGCAGAAACTATCCGAGATACTACACAACTTTGGAGTACATAGAACATTGTTTCAATACATTGAGTCTGACATTCTGCTTAAATTAATGTACTTCGTTTTCACATCGGAAATGGGAAATCAAACACTAGGCGAGGAATATACCGGTAGTACAGGCTAATCTAGAGGCGCGCAAAGTTCCGACACTAACTGTACGTTTCAATGGGAAAAAGTTTATTATGACTTATCTTCTGTGAGAGATCTTAATTTAATTCCGAATTCTCTTTCTTATTAAGGTCCGAGTGTTAGCTGCGATTTTGGAATGCCTCGGAGAGAGAATGCTCAATTTGCTCAAATTATTAGGACAGTGTCAAGAGTATGTGAATCGTCCACATGGCTGACACCAACAGCAATAACATTTTTTAATACCTTCCTATCCAAATTACGCACAATATCTATAATCGTGTTATTCCACAAAGGAATATTTTATATCTATGGTAGATACTATAGTCTTGGTCGAAGAATTGTTAGATTAGATCATACAAAGGTAAACCTTAAAAGTTTACAAAATTGTCCATAATTTTATTATCCTTATCCTTGATATGATTTAAAGGTATATGGCCCTCGACCAATGGATACTGTCAGCTGGGGATTAAGGCTGTTAGGAATTGCTACTCTAATTCAATGTCTACTAAGAACTTGGCAGTGTAGCACAACACATGACACTACAATCATAAGTATATCTAATACAAAATGTATTAGTCATAGTTGCCAATTATGCCTCGAAGCGACAGCAACAACTGCAACATTATGTGGTCATTTGTTTTGTTGGACTTGTCTCAGCGAATGGCTACGTGTGAAACCACAATGTCCGTATTGCAGAGAATATGTACCACCGTCAAGAAGTATACATGTAATGAATCTATAATTTTCTGTGATAGTTGATTCCTTGAATATATATATTATATGTATATATTCAAGGAATATAATCAACATTTTTGTGTGTATATATATATATATACACAAAAATGTAAAAAGAGCTCTTTAACTATATCTTCCCAATTATTTTTAAAATAAACTCTTAAAACAAGGGCGTCTTGATCCTTAAAATGAAATAAACTATTTAGTCAAAAAATCTATTAAGTAAAAAATCATTTTACTTATCTTTCTCTTTAGAAGATTTGTTAAGATAATATGACTTGAAGATAATCTGATTCAAAATATGATTTTAAATTTTACAATTTTGTATTAATTTAAATGTTTCATTTGTAAATTTATGCAGATATTGATTAATTAATAAAAATTAATACTAATTCTATATGGAAAGAGATAAAACTCTATTAATATATATATTCTATGTAGACATATACATAAAATATTGACTTTTATTCTATTATTTGCACATATCAAGTTGTATATAATATTTTTTGAGAAAAACAATAATATACCATTATTTCATTTTCATATCATAAATTGTAGTTTATAAAATTGTCCACAATTGTACATAAGTATTATTAACAATATAGTTAATTTTTTCCATTCTAAGTCCTCTGTATTAAATCAACTGTTTTTCTTATGCAGTTACATTGCTATATAATTATGTGACCATATTAGATTTAAAAAGTGAGTGAAAAAATGTATACTTTCTCATTTTGCTTACTAGAATAAGAGTGAAGACTGAGGGAAAATCTTCGAAATGCTCGTATTTCTCTAATGTAATTTTAGAATAAAGAAAATCGACTTCATGTTCTTAGAAAGTCAATAACAATATTTCAGTCACTAGGATGTGCCTTAAGTCGAAGTTATTCCAACAATATTTACAAAATATTGGCTAATGCCACTTGTCTCGTCCTTCAATCGAGGTCCATAGGCTTTATAAAATATATTTCGGAGACAATGCAACCGTTCCTTACGTCTAAAATGAATTAGGTCATTTTAATCCAATCGCAGATAAAAAAAATTAACGCAATCGAAAAATTCATGTTAAACTCACTGTACAGGATGAGAAGCAACTTCTTCATCATTTGTGTTTACATTTCCTTGTAATGTGCGCGGAGTTATGCAAGCTGCACAAGGCTTACAATCTAAGCTAGGAATTAAGACACTGTCCATATAAGCAGCATTAGCAGATGTGGTACCGCACAGACTACCTGCTGTCCCTGTTACCAGTTGCCACGAGTCGCCTGAAGACGTTGAATCGTTTCGTTGTCGAATTCGTCGAGTATTATTTGGTATGGGAACTCCAATCGGAGATGTACGATTCATGGACAAAGATAAATGCGATCCCTGAGTGGTACCATCTTCTTTATATGGAGACACATTAAGTGTCCCAGATGCAATAGTGCTATAATAAATATAGATATGTATAAACGTTTGATCGGAATATCAGATATAATAATTAGCAAACGTTATATAATATTTTAATATTTGGCAATGATGCTTAAAAATAAATAATTAAAATAATTACAAATTATTTCGGGAATCCGAATCTTGACTATCCGAATTATCAAAAAATACAGGTGTTGAATCACCATCTTCACTGTTTTGTTCAATAGAACTAGATGAACTGCAACTAGGAGCTGGAATAAATTCGAAGGATTCGGCCTTCTTCGTGGAAGTTTCCGGTTGCGAGTCGCTAGACCTCGACGTTCTCTCGTAACATTTGTGTATACTGAAGTGTTCACTTTCAATATATTTTAAGAATTCAAAGCAAAAGAAGAATATCTTCCTCCTTTATTTAGTCGATCTTCTAAATCGTGTCCAAAAAGTAGCCAATCATAGGCGATAGTGTAATAAAGTAATTGATACGAATTTAATGTTTTATGAATTACTCCGTCGGCCCACATACTAATTCTCAATAATGAAATAAATAATGGTGTACGACCCCAACCTATAAATAATACATTAAATTCATTAGAAAATATTTTTTAGAGATTTTAATAGAAAAAAAATATATATATATTCAAATATATATATACAATATATTGTACAATCTACATCCGTACCTGAGATGCAGTGAATTAATATTCCATTATTTCTATCGCTCAAATATCTTAGTATTAATTTTAAATAGTTCTGTGTTAATTTGACTAGATCCCATTCAGTATATTCATGCCACTTGATTCGTAATTTATTGGAGGTGGAGTTATCAGGTACACAGATTGGCGCGTCTACGTAATTCTGGCACCAGTCAAATACCAATCCCTTTGATCGATAATCTTGGTCTCTAAATTCCTTGAAGAATTCACATCCAGGATATGGCAGTGAAATGAGGTTAAAGTCATTGTACCTTCTCTCTTGGTCTACCTTCTCCGATGAAGTTACGCTGAGTATCGAACAAAAGAGCTGTTTAAGGGCCTCTAAAAGTGGATTCATAGAATAAAACAGACTGCTCAGACTAAGAACTATTATTATGGAACTTTACTGTGATTGCAAAGATGGACATCTTCTTTATTGGAATAGTTATTGTCTATTGTGTATATGCAGTTCTCTTCTCAAAACTATATATTTCATCCTAAACATTATTATTATAAAGTGTAATCTTTATTAGATATTTTAATTATTTAGTAAAATAGTCTTAATATAAAGCCATCTTTCTTTTCTTGTATATGCTTTTATTACACAGAATTTATATTTCTTTCAAACTGTGTAATAATTACTGTGTATTAATTACTAATTTTTTACATTTATCAAACAAAGTTTAACAATTAGATAATTCCGTTTTTTCTTTTCCTTTCAAACATTTGCTCTTTAAGAAATAGATACACAAATACATGAATACAAAAAAAAAAAGATCTTAGTAGCAGCCTTACATCATTTCATATTTGACCTTCTTCTTCTCAACCATGAAATCAATGATGGTTCCCACATTAAGAGTCTTCAGGAGTTCTATATCATGCAATCTAAATTTATTTTTCAATAAACCTTGAATCTTCCATAACATCTGCAACTTACGTTAGACTTTTGTCTAATAGAATTGGCGATGTAAAACTGATACTGGTGCTAGCAAGACTAGATAATATGAAATCTAATCCAGCTCTACCAAACATTTCTGGGCTACTGGCTAACGTTGCAGATCTGCATACGTGCCTACCCTTGTAAAGTATCACTGGTATTGGAAATCTTGAACGACACCTGGCGAATCTTGAATTTTTCATCAATTTCTTGAGCTTATTCCTTATATATATATTTTCGGACATACTTTCTCGTATGTGCGGCGATGGTAGTGATGAATCACATTTTTTTGAACTTCGCAATTGATCATGCTCCAATATTATAAGATATCTAGGATAATGTCCGCAAAGGCTGCCTTCGCTGTTGTCAATTGTGTAATATTCATAATCGAAAGACGCGAGCAGCATACATCTTTGCATAATTTCTTGAGTCTGTAAAAAATATATATCATTAATTCCACATAAAGTTCAATAGTACTGACGTGCGCAATTGTAAAATATATTTATAGGACAATTACTCTAACATCTGCATCCTTGGTAATATAGGTGTTCTTTGCAAAATATAATAAATATAATAAGGCTTTCTAGAGCTTCTATATTAATATCAATCATGATTATTCGTGGCTAGATGCGTTCTCCAACTTGTAGAAATATTGTTTGTTTGAGAAATCTTCCCGAGGAGGCACTAACTTCTTGCAACTGTTACAATCAAACTCACGGGGTATTAGTTATCCATTAGCCAGTATCTTACATGGCAGACATAACACGAACACTAAATTTAAGGTATACACACATCGCAAATACAGAGTGCGCATCGCAAATTGACATTCATCAAATTTTTCTCGTCACAGTTCATCTTCAAGTGTTGATGACACAATCTTTTAATATATACGTATATAATTGAATATTATTTTTGTAGACAATAGTTCTATTTTATGTATATTTTATCGTTATATAAAATTGTTGAAAATGTTTTCTATACTACACATATGTATGACTTTCACCTCACATTTACGATTGACAAAAAAATTCAAACCATATACTTGCTGGCTCGCGTTATTTGATCAGCGAGAGGTCTCAAATATTTCTAAAATTCTCTTATATACATATATATTAACTCTTCTTAATTCTCTTTAATTCAATGTTCTTATAATACACCGAACAAATGCGTAAAAAGCTTGGGAATAATTGAAATTTTCTCT
The DNA here is from genome assembly GCA_949152495.1 of Lasius fuliginosus. Taxonomy (NCBI): domain Eukaryota; kingdom Metazoa; phylum Arthropoda; class Insecta; order Hymenoptera; family Formicidae; genus Lasius; species Lasius fuliginosus. Next base: position 5,473,730 of record OX424452.1, on the reverse strand, counting down.
CTACAATGTATTCCGAGTTTGCGAACTTTGTAACGGTACTTTTTATTAATCACGAGAAACCGAAAGAGCAATAGCGAAATATAATAAATTATTATATGTGCGAACACAGTGAAAAACGTGTATAACCTGTCAATACACTGCCGCGTGTCATCCAAGAGCATGCATCACATTTAAGTCCTTCGCACACAACATAAGGACGAACACTACGATACGCTGATAGAATTATTATACAACCTTGTGTCTTTTGTAACGGCCAGACGTATTTTACATTGCTTAATAATAATAAATTACTTAATTAATTTACTAATTTGTACGTACTGTATTAATTGATTATTTCTGCTGTACCGTTGAAGGAAGAAATAACGCAAGAGGAGAATAATCGATAATACTCCGCTTATGTATGTACATACAATAGATATAAGATAGGCGGTTGCTCGTAGCATAAGCACACTGTAATCGGATCAATGCGGCGGAGAACTTGTTTTCGTTCCGAGGAAATTTATACTGTCTATTACTATTCTGTCGAACATGGAGTTATTTACAGCTTTGAGCTTATTCAGTCGGCAGAAATACGAGGCGTGCGCCGCGATATGCACCGATTTGCTGAGGAAAAATCCGCTGGATCAGGTATACATTGCTTCTTTTTCATATGCAGAGAATAGTAATTATCTTGAATCTATGAATCACCACGACTTTGATTGGACAGGCGGTGTGGATCTTGAAAATGCGTGCCTTAACATTGCAAGTCTACGTGGATGACATTGAAGGCGAGGAGGAGGGAATCGCGGAGACTCTGCTAGATAATTATGCGATATCGATGATGCCCAGGCCGGGGACTTCGTTGAAAAATCCCGGTACCAGTTACACCGGTCAAGGAGTACGACCTAAATCTCAATCCGGTATTTGTCATAGTTCACCTAAAAAAATGCCAATTCGAATCTTTAGTCTGAGTATATTATAAAAATAAGATACGATGATTTTTTTTCATATTCTAAAGGCAGACCTGTTACTGGGGTGGTGCGACCCGCCACTCAGGCAGCGACGTCCCAATCGATTGAACAAGCATTGAAAACACCAAGAACAGCAATGACCGCCAGGCCGATTACAGCGAGCTCAGGACGTAGTGTTAGGTATAATATAGTATGCGTCCGTGAAAATGTATTTAACATCAACTGAAGATTGAATGTGAGATCTTCGTCTTTTAAGGCTCGGTACTGCGTCGATGCTGACGGAATCGGGTGGACCCTTTATCCAATTATCGCGCTTGAACATAACTAAATACGCTAATCAACAAGGCATAGCGAAACCGTTGTTCGAATACATATATTACCACGAACACGATGCGAGATATGTGAGTCGTGCATATTATATATATACGTATAGACAGAGATTATTGAGATATATATTCATTATGTATTATTTTTTTTCTTTTTCTTAACCGACGTGAAATATCGCAGGCGTTGGACTTGGCCGTTCAGGCAACCCAGGTCTGTCAGTATAAAGATTGGTGGTGGAAGGTTCAGTTAGGAAAGTGTTATTACACTCTAGGATTAGTGAGAGATGCGGAGCAGCAATTAAAATCGGCGTTAAAAGATCACAAAAATATCGAGACGATTTTGCGACTGATCAGGGTCTACGTTAGGCTCGATCAGCCCTTGGCCGCGCTGGACACGTGTAAGAGAGGCCTCGAGTACTTCGCGAATGACGTTACAATCCTTACGGAGATGAGTCGTATATTCGAGGGTCTGAATAATACGACGATGTCCATGAAATATTACAAGGTGATCGCGCAGGAGGATGCTTCTCACACTGAGGCGATTGCCAGTATAGGCATGCATCATTTTTACAATGATCAACCGGAGCTAGCTTTGCGTTATTATAGGTATATATGTATATTAAATATAATATTAATATATGTATAGGTATTAAATATATGTAAATATATATATATATTTGAAGCGCTGAAAATACAAGTAGATTGTAAGTACTTTTTTTACTTCACTCATATTGCGTTGCGTCTATTTGTATTTTTAGCGTTTTACTCTTATATAATATTAAACTTCGATTTATATACATATTCCATTTCCAGGCATCTTTTGCAAATGGGTGTACACAATGCCGAGTTGTTCAACAACCTCGGGCTTTGTTGCTTCTACGCTCAGCAATACGACCATACTATATCGTGCTTCGAGAGAGCATTGAATCTCGCGACCGACGAGAATGTAGCCGATGTGTGGTACAATATTTCCCACGTTGCTATCGTATGTATATACAACGATCATATTCCATTATCTTGAAATACAAGTTATGTAGGATGTATGGCGATTGCAGACGTTGGGCGATACAATAATGGCCGAGGAGTGTTTGAGGCTGGCTATTGCGAGCGACAACAGACATGCTTTGGCTTACAACAATCTTGGCGTGATAGAGATACGTAATGGAAATGTTACCGCGGCGCGTACCTACTTCCATGCGGCAGCCAACATCGCCAGCTACGTATACGAAGCGCACTTTAACAGCGCACACTTAGCTTACGAGGTAATTATTTCTCTGATTAATTTTTATTATATATGCCGAGTAATATTACACATACGCAGGTTGGAGACCTACAGACGAGCTATATCGCAGTGCAAAAGTCGTTGCAAGCGTATCCCGGACATTACGATAGTAAAACTCTTTTGCAGAAATTGCAAAGATATTTCTCGCATATATGAGACGAGCAACGAAAAAGATATTTCTTATTTTAAACTAGATTGTTTTATTTAATGTAACATATTGATTCTTAAACATAATTCTCTATATATACATAATGTACATGTACAAAAAAGTACAAATTATGTTTGAAATTTCTACACCGTCTGTTATAATTAAAAAATTGAAAATTGATAAAGAGTAAAAATAAAATAATCACTAAAATTTATGGAAGTATAGGAAGTATTCAAATGCAGTTCAGAATCAATGACATAAACAATCATCATTCATACTATATCACGTCTTTTCTCTTATTAAGTCTGTACAAATATATACTAATCTGACAATTTTTCCATTTTTTCCACTGAGAAAGGGTATAATTTTTGTACCGGCAATGAATTTAGCTCAATTGTAGCGTGTATTTAGTAGGATTAGAATATAGTTAGAAATCTCATAATTGACATATTGAATGATAATCTAAAGAGATAATAAATACTTGACTACTATATATATGTGTATTATTCACAAAAGCACAATATTGGAATATGTCCAGATACGAAACTTGAAAAATATCATGTATGAAATACTTGCATTTCCTTCTGTCCTTTCTTTTTTTTTTGTATTCCGGAACTCCTACAGAAGGCCAAAGCAATGTGACAGTCTTGTGACAGATTAATTATAGCGTTGCATCTTATGTAGTGTGGGATATAACTAGCCACGATATGACAAAGTAAAAAAGAAAAATTGGATATACTGCTAATGCTTTCCTTCCTGTGGGTTGACTATCGCCAAGAAATGCCATAGATGCTAAAATATTAACATAAAATTTAATATATACAGATAATAAGAATAAATTATACTGAGATATATAAGTCTCCTAAAAATAATCTGCTATATTTACCATACGTTGCCCATAAAAATCCAATCATAGTGATTACAAATCTCAGGATAAATAGGGGAGTGGTTTGCTGCACCATTAGTATAATTCTGCATAAAATTAATGCAATGGTAGTCGGTAATAAACAATATCCTAGGACACAAACACTTTGGAAGAAAGATCTGCAAATTTAAATTGCATATATTTAAGAGAGATATAATTATTTCCATAATTATAAAACAAGTTAAAAATCACATAGCGCGCGCGCGTACACACGCATACACACACACACACACACACGTGCATACATATAAGATATGAAGTCTAACTTACATATTTCCACCCAATAGTTTTGAATTCAATGTAACAACCATGGATCCAATCCACACAATAACAAATACTTCTGCAAACTCAGGCCCTCCATCATTTGAATTATCTGCTGCGTCAGTGGAACCTTGTAGTATCCTATAAATGGCAATTATAAATTAATGTAAATATAATTTCTAAATTTTTTATGCACATACATATATTTGTGTAGATTGATATATCTTACATTGCCATGAACGTACATAATATTAATGGTCCCCACAGATCCCCTGAAATATATTATATATTGTAATTAACCTTTTTTTTAAAACTTTTTTTTTTAATACAATAGAGAAGTATTATTTATAGACTCACATTCTTTTAGTAGACTTTTTTTCTCTTTAGGATATAAAACATGGTAAAACTTCTTGCCTACTGCTCGAACATCCCTCAACTATATCAGACAGAAATAATATAGAAATATAAAAAAATATATTATATTGTTCTATACATGAAATAAATTTTTAAATTGGGAATAGTATATAATTATATACACTTACAAATGTGTCTTTGATGGGTTCATCTAGCGTATTAAATTCCGGCTCTCCTAAAGTTGATTTCTGCTTCGTACCTATTGTCATCTCACCCTCAATGTGTTGAGGGTCCACAGTGTATGTAACATCATCGTACATCTGTTAATAAACGTAACACAAATATCGCATATTAAACCTCACACATATTTTTGTACAAGAATATATAAAAATTGTACTCTTAGTCTTTATTGTGGCAGGGAAAGATTTAAAACGTTTCAAAATATTATGACGTTTGTTACATTCGAGATAGAATGATACTTACGTCGAGTTTCGTGTCGCCGGCCATCGCCGCCATGTTTACCGTCGACGCAGACACGGAATTACTGCGAGAGAACCAGGAGGAAGCGCGAAACGTCGAGGATTCCGAGGACGATACACTTTAAACGTATCAATTAAAAAGTCATCACGTGTACAACCGATCGACACTTTGTGTGTAACATGCTCGCCGAATGCGCGAGCGATTTCCTTTAGCTCGCAGATTTACACACGCTACTCGCGATTATCGAGAACGACATGAAACCATGAAGATTATTACGCCGTATTTACGTCGGATTATTCTAATTGCTGATCGGCCGATTTAGCGAATCGAGACGAATCGCGCCGATGACAATTCTCGACGATCCGGGGATCCGGAGGAGGGCTGGAAATGACATTCGCGAGGCAGGATGACGAGACCCTCGACAGATGGCAGCTGTGTCGTAAGTGGCGAAGATTTGCGGCGTGGCTGGTGTTCGAATGACATATCAATTAAACCGATTAATCTGGCGATTAATTTGGCTCGATGAGATCGGGGTGAAACGACGATCGATCGTGGACATCGTCTGCTTGCTGGAAGAATTTTCTCACGATGTTCCAGTCACGAACTCGTCGGCGAGTTCTCGTTCACGTCGTTACGGTCGTCGTGTCGACGTTGACAATTATCGCGCATGCGCAGGTGGAAATTGATGGACCAATCGTCGGCGAGCCGCAAAAAGGCGGCGAATACAAATCCGACGAGGAACTATGTATCTATCGAATTTCATCTCCTTTTTTTTTCTTCTCGGCATTTGATTAGTTCTATTTCCTATTCGTAACTGCATATTCTACACATTTATACTTTTCTTTCTGTTTTTCCAAAGTACTACTCACTTTAATCTTAAATATGTAAAGTATATATAAAGATACTTTGTCATTGCGAAGCAACTCTACTTATTAGAGTATAGATAAATGTATATTTCACCTTTTTTATCTTGTTTTTATATATTATATTTATTATAATATTTATTATATAATTATATAATTAATCGGAGGCATTTTTTCCTTACCTATTCTTATAACACAGTCAAGAAACTATTCATCCAACGGCGCAAGGATCACACAGAAGCTGTACAGACTCTCCTAAAGATGGACAATTACGAGCGCCTGTACAAAATGATCACGGTGCTGGCTGAAAAAGTAGTGGAGGTCATCGAATCCAGTAAGAACATCATCGAGAAAGCCGGTTTCGTGCCGAACAACAGCTCTTTCCCAAAAGATACCAATGTCAAAGACGGTACAATTATTTAATTATATATACATATATTTGGAATGAATGTAATCTTTACATTTAAAATTATTTAAAAAATTAGTTAAAAATTATGATAATAGAGAGAGATATTTGTCGCAGCATTGTCTAGCGTCCTGGAGAACACCGCGCTTTTCGGGGACATTATTCTGCATCTGCCGGACATCACTCACAGGATACTGAAGACGCAGCAGGAATGGAGCCCCACGATACACTGGTCCCTGAATTTCACCAATCAAATGCGCCACTTGCTGAACAAATCGACCATCACGATGATCCGCCTAGTTGAGCAGGAGCTGAACATCACGGAACGGGATCCGAGCTATTTTAATCCGTATAGGAGCGCAACCCACGTTGGATACCAACATGAGGATACCGTGAAGAAGAAGAAGAAGCTTGTGAAGAAAGAAAAGCGCAAAAAGGGACCACAGATTGCTAAAATCGAGTTATGAGCCGTTCTCGCTGCGAGAGGATTCTTCTGACCGGTTCCTTAATCACCTCGTTAAGAGGCGGGCTCTATGACGTGTGACGTGTTAAGATCCTAGAAAAGATTCTATATTTCATTCTACATCATTTAAGATTAATGGCAAAACGAGCTTCCTACAATAGCATATTTTGATAAAAAAACTCATTATATTTTTAATGTCTATATAATAGTATAGAATTGTGATTAATAGGATAATTAAGATTGCGCGAGCTTAGCATGCATATTTATATTTGAGTAATATTATCGGGTTACGCGAACATTGTTATACATATCGCACGCGGGGATTTCGATAAAATCTCTTTTTCAATATTAAATAAAAATGTTGCAACTATATATAGATAATTACACGCCACGTGTTTCTATTCGCGTAGAAACAGGGTTTGCGTCCAATGTTCTTCAACAAACACAATTATCGTTAATATATAATTTCATATATATTTCGTACAATTCGCGTGATCTCACGATTTCTGGCAAGAAATGTTCGCCGCGGGGCAATCTGTCCCTGTTTTGAAAGCGAAACGAGGTGCTCGAAGCTCGAAGGCAACTTCAACCGTGAACAAGCTGCGAATCTCACGTCGCGACATGCTACGTCGTGTCTGATATGAGAGACATCGCTTTTCTCGTCGATTTACCACGGCGGCGGGCCGGTAGAAAGTGGTCAGCCAATGTGAGCTGAGAACGAACGGTTCCTCGCCGGCCAGTTCCCGAGAAGTGCCCCACCGGCTGCGACGGCATATTCCCGAGTCAGTGTCGTGGCAGCGGATCAGCCCGGTGGATCGGTTGGTTGCGGTGATCAGCTAATGATACGTCTTGTGGTCGCGGTGATCGCACGAGGTCGAACGAGGTTGAACGTGCGAGCGAAACCCCGAACGGAACGCGACTTCTCGTCCAGAACATCGAATACGGCGAACAATGAGACTCCAGGAAGCGGCGCTCCTCTGCGCCGTCTTGACCGTCGTAGCAGGTAGGCGCGCCCTCGCTTATTCCCTACGTCGATCACCTTTCTCTCTGTTAATTTGTTCCTGTTCTGAGAGATCGATTTATATGCGTCCGCATATAAATCCGATTCTGGGAAAGTCGGAAAATGAGAGAAATTGTTTAAAATTCTCGCTTGGCGCCCCGCGCGACATTTCTTTCTGACATTTCTAACATTTCATGTTACTCAACATATAACAACCGTTTTCCGGGAATTGCGAAATTAAATTTTTTTTAAATCTTGATAATAGAATTTCTTTTGCCACTCGCGTAGCAATACTTGACATCTATCGTCCGTGTCTAGTAGCAGTCGCTTTCCAAAAGTTGCGAAATTCCAAGACAATTGTCTAACGTTGGATTCTTAAAGTGTATATTGACTCGATAGTCTGGCTTCTCGCTGTTCCTCGAAATTACGTCTGACCAGTTCTAGCAGGTCGTCATTGATGTGTTATTTTTGCCTTTTTTTCCTTTGGATCGATGGTATCCTTCGAGGAGCATTCTCCGGCATATATCCTTTTCTTAATTCTCTCTTTACTCTTCTCTCTTTGTTGCCCATATTTTTATCAATAGCATCATGCGCGAACGAAGATTTATATAATTATAACAATCAAATAAATAATTACATATTTATTAGCAACGATGATTGTGTTTGTTGATTATTTATTAAACTTTATCATCGAGATAAACTTCCCGAAAATAAATAATATTTGTTTAATTGAAAAATCAAGAATTATATAGAAGCTTTTCACTTATACTTAAAAACTGATCTATAGATTATTATATACATAGAAAAAGATTAAAAAATATATATTTAGTCAGTAACCAGAATTTTTCGATCAATTTATAATAAAATAAAAATACAGAAAATTCGCGAGGAAGCGAGAGATGACACTTGCGAATTCGACACATCAGCGCGGTTTCACTCGCGTTTACATAAGATTTGTTTTACGCGCATATGGTGTACGTACGCGAGTGTATGCATGTACACGTGCACATCGCACACGTGTGCGTGCGTCCGAATAGAAGGAAATGTTGCACCTGAGCGAGAAAACAACGTCATTGCCAACGTGCACTGGTACGTGTACCTTCACTTTCCACTTTACCGCTAAACGAATCTCTTTGACATCCGCGAGCGTGGGCACCTCTCTTGATAAGTTACGTTATGCATCTTGCCTTCGTTGCTGTTATCCTGCGAAAAAAATAAATTAATTGAAGGAGAGCTTATTTGCAAAATTGCATTTTGCTAAATACATTTATTCATCAAGGATTAGGCAAGACAAAGTTAAAGAAAAAGAAAGAAATCGCGATGTCCCGAAAATCTCATTGATATACATCCTGGCTCTTCGCAGATTAGGAATTCGCTCAACAAAAAAATGTTCTTGCTCGTTTTAAGTATTTTTTTTTTTTTTTTTTAATACAGACATCCGCCAAACACTGTGTCAGGAAGTCCGGCGAAAGTGAGCCGATTTCGTGGTATTGCGAAACTTTAATTACAGAGCGCGATTGAGTTACACGATTATCGAGTTGTCTCCTTAAATGTAATCCCTGATCTTGTGCCGAGAATGCAGTAATAATTCCTATGCAGTTTATATTGCGAATCATCGTGTAATTATTTTACCTCATCGTTCTCACGGAGATTTAAACGGAGCCATCGATTGACATGCGTGTGATGTTTAAAAAAATATAATCTTATCGTGATTAGATGCCTATAACATTATCTAATTTTACTTTAATTACAATATTATTAGAGCAAAAAGAGAAGCGCAGAATAAAAATGTGTGCTACACGTGACGATTATAAGGTCACTGGGAAGAATCTTCGTAGGTGCTACTTTCTCTCTGTATGTGAACACTTGCACATCATTTTTAATATCTTCGGACCTCCATTGATCATGCATCGTACAATTTCTCTCATTATATTCGCGCGTCTCTCGCATCGCTTCCTATTTCCGTCTTATTGATTGCTATCTAAATTTCAACGTTAAGTTTGGCACAATTTAAAAAAAAAACATTTTTAATTTATTGTTAAGAAAAATGCGAGCTATTTAAAAAACTTTGATTGCATTCTGCATAGCTATCAAGCATATTCGCTTATTGTTGCGCGAATATAGATTACGAGTCTTTTTTTGCAAAAACTTGTGCAATTTTTGCGCACATTGAATGCGAACAAAATCGCGTGTTTGGAATAGTTAAAGAGCTCTTCCGGTATTTGGAAATTCTTCACGCGTTTCGTGTAAAATGTATACGCGATACACACTTAACTGGCCGACCAAAAGTAACGATGCATCACGCGATGGAATCAATCCGTAGTGAATTTAAACTTTTACATCAACATTCTTTTGCGGAATTTAAATTAACATTAAAAAAACAATAATCGAAACTATATTTAGTATCTCTCGTAGTAATAAAATGTGCGCCGGTATTTCACGCATGTCAATGACGGAGCTTTAACATTCTATGAAAAAAGATATGTAATTTTAACATTCGATGTATAGATTTCTATTTGAGATAGTTTCAAATCTTCGACTTGAAAATACGACAAAATGTGTAAAAGGGATTTTAAGATATGCTAATGCCTGGAAATTCACGTTACTATCTGCTTACGTGATACGCGTCTCTCTTTTTATACGCTTTTAACGCATTTGCATTTCGCCGAAACGAGCATAAATATTAGCGGTCCGAACATTTGTTCGTGCGCATTCACGTGTCCAAACATATTGGAATGCCCACTATCATGCGTTTCTCGCTTTCTCAAACCTCTCTTCTGGAATTTCTCCCGCCTATATTTTCTACACGCTCTCTGTATATACGCGATACTATTCTTATCTCTTTGTGTCCTGATGATGTAATATAACGATACTATTAATCAATACAAATTGAAGATACGAGAGTTGAAATATCTTAACGTTCAATTTTTAAAACGCATTTTACGTGTAAATTTATAAATTTAATGCAAAAAATCTGTTGCTATACAGCTTTCAGTTCGTATAACACCTATCCATTCATTAAAGTCACCGCTTTGTCGCTGCTAATCGTAATCGTGCGACTCTCGGAGCGTAACAACGGTTGACAGAAAAAACGCGGTAAAAGTGGAACATAGGTATACTTGACTGAGTCCAGTTGACCTCATCCAGAATATAAGAGCGCAAATACACTCGAGCACAAATGTGTTTAGAACAAGCGATCCCAACCTTGACATTTTCCCGGCTCAAGCATGACTTTCGAGCACTTTTCTCAATCAGTCGTACGATAGCACGATCTTGTGATGTTTATAAAAAAATAAAAAAGAAATCACAGATTTCTTTCGTAATCGGAATAGACTGCTAAAATTCGTCATCCTTGCGTCGAGTAAAAATATTTCGGTCTGCGCAACAAGATAAAATTTGTATTCGCGCGCGAAATTGATTAATTATGAAATACTTCTTGTTACTTTCACGAGAAGCATATTTTTCGCGTATCTATGAAAAATTGTTACCTCGCATATTGCACATTTCTTTTTATATTCAGAGTCTCGCCTTTCTCCGTTTCAGTGCATAGTCAAAAGAACAAAAAGGACGAGGATAAAAAAGACGAGGAGTTCAGGTGTCCAGAAGGCCAGGGTAATGGCAACTTCGCCGATCCGGCAACGTGCAGAAGATTTTATCAGGTAATTATTCATTTCGCATCGCCTTGATTACCTTCATCATCGCTTTACTATGATTATTCGCATTCGCAATTCTATCCTCTTATTTTGTTTTCCGGAAGTGCGTTGATGGGTACCCGTATCTGAACCGATGTCCATCGGGCTTACACTTTGATGACATCAGCAAGTTTTGCACCTTCAAAAACGAGGCGCGATGCGGACCTATCGAGGCCAGTAAGCAAATATTTTTATCGCAAAATCATAAATATTTGAGCAAATACATGGAGAGAAATGATTCAAAGAGAAATTTATAAATCTTTTGAAAACAATTTGTCTAATAGTTATATATGATTACTTTTTAAGCGCGTTACTCCTAATCTTCATTCATTCGCCGAATTTTTCCTGAGCTGTGATAATAGTGTCTTTTAATTTCTAGCACCAGCACCAATCACCGAACCGCCTACGGATTTGGCTGAGCGCTGCGACACAGCGACCTGCCAGGTTCCGTATTGTTTCTGTTCCAGAGACGGCACAATCATTCCCGGAGGTCTTCAACCAGAGGAGGTAAGATGATCATTCGACTGCGGATCCTTACAATGATTTACAACTTCTAAAGATCTATTCAAACATATATAGATACAATTTAAATCTCTTAAATCATTCTAGACACCACAAATGATAATAATGACGTTTGATGGTGCGATAAATCACAACAACTTCGATCACTATCAGAAGATATTTACCCAAGATCGTCTGAATCCCAATAATTGCCCGTTGAAGGGCACATTCTTCATCTCTCACGAGTATTGCAACTATAATATGGTCCAGAGCTTGGCGCACGACGGTCATGAAATTGCGACCGAGACGATCTCGTGAGTAACGTGAATACATTTGAATTGCGCCGAAATGTTCGTTATGCTGACAAAGCAAATATTTTTTTCAGACTTCAGAAAGGCCTGGAGGACAAGGGCTACGAAGAATGGGTCGGCGAGATGATCGGGATGCGTGAGATACTGAAACACTTCAGTAATATTTCGACCAGCGAAGTGGTCGGTATGCGAGCGCCTTACTTGAAACCCGGTCGCAACACTCAGTACAAGGTACTCGAGGACTTTGGATACATATACGACAGTAGTATAGGGATCTCGCCGTTAAAAGTGCCGATCTGGCCGTATACTCTTGATTACAAGATTCCGCACGAATGTAAGGCAGGCACGTGTCCCACCAAATCCTTCCAAGGTAATGGAAAGTGTGATGAAGATTCAGTTCCAATGCAAAATATGAAAAATTGTAAAACTGCAAAAGAAAAAGTAGAGAAAATGTATTGTTATTTCAATAAACAGTAGCATTTTTTATATTTTTTTTTTTTTTTTTTTTTTTTTTTTGAGATCAGTATTTTTTTAAAGAAACATCTGTATTATCACAGGTATTTGGGAGCTACCTCTAAATGCGCATTATGTGGAGAGTTATGAAGGTGGACATTGTCCTTATTTGGATCAATGTGTGCTTCACAATCATGATCCCGAAGAAGTATTCGAGTGGTTACAGGAGGATTTTAACAGATATTACGAACAGAATAGAGCGCCATACATGATGCCTTTCCATACCAATTGGTTCCAAATTAAGGAGCTTGAACGCGGTCTGTCGAAATTTCTCGATTGGGTGGTAACATTGTGAGTGAAAATATATGAAATATGTTTCTATCAAGAAATATTCTCGAAACATTTTGAAATATTTAAAATCCTTTAATATAATTAAAAGATTTTAAAATAATGATGGATATTTTTACAGGCCTGATGTTTACTTTGTAACCGCCACGCAGGCATTAACATGGATGACTGATCCAAAACCGATTAAAGCTCTGCATAACTTTGAAGGATGGTCATGTAAGAAGAAAGAGAACTTGCCAGGTCCACCATGCAACAATCCACATAAGTGCGCTTTAGATTTCAAGCCTGCCGAAGCAAATTTCACAACAACAAGGTAGAGATTGATTTAACTCTACACATTATAGAATTACTTAATAACTATTGCTTTAGTTAAAATTGTAAAAGTATTCAAAATTATTACTATTTATATTAACAGGTATATGGAAACATGTAGAGAATGTCCAAACAAATATCCCTGGTTAGGAGATTCAAAGGGTACAGGACTATACAACGACTATTATAATCCTGAAAAGAAATAGGAACCTAACTTGAATGAATTAGATTTAATTCTAGCGCAAGTGGTTCGCGTTCATTGTTATTGAAATGGATGTTGCGCTTACGCGATAAATCCATTATCAACATCAAGCATCTTACTTATTCCGGTATTGGAAAAACTTTATGAAATATTAATTCGTATCTTTCAGATGTACAAGTGTACATAAACTTATACTGTTATTCCTATATAGAGTATATACTCGACAATCATTCACAAGCATCTATAACATTAAGCATATACTGCTCAATCTGAAAGAGAAAATAAAATGTTTTGATGCTACATAAAATCCTACAAAAATCCATCTGTTATTCGAAGGATAGTCTAAAATAATCACACTTTATGCAACTCCCTTATTTATCTAACTTTTTGAAAATAATGTACCTTGTTTTTTTTTTTATTACTATTATAACAATGTATTTTAGATATATCTTAAAATATGTACATACACACAGTACATCTACATTCATTGCATTGAACGGCACTGTCTGTTTCCATCAGAGAATATATGTTGCTAACATATTGTAGTAATTATCTAACGAATCGGATGCCACATCTCAAGTACTTCGTTATATTTTACACGTGCTAAAAAGAAGAAGAAAAAAGATAACACCATACAACACATTTTAAGTCAGTTTAATTAACAATAAATAAGTAATTATTCTTCTTAATTATGTATAAATAATTATGTATAAATATATTTCACATAATACAAATTAAAAGTTAATTTATCTTTTATTTAATACATTTTATTTTCTGCTTTTAAGAATATAGGAAGAGATATGTCACCTGGTTCAGGAAAGAGTTCTGGATGTCGTACGATATAATCCCTTAGTCTAGTATCACGTTCGGCCTGATAATCGTCATTATATTTCTTAAAAATTTGCGATATAGCATATCCTATTATCATTCCTGTAATATGTTTCTGCAAACCTGAATATAAATATTATTCATTAGTCTAATGCCGTACTATGTTAAAAATCGATTGCTCAAAGTCTACAATAGGAACTTTACGCAATTTTATTATCTATCAGAAATTATCATAGAAATATCAACGAAAATTTTTTCGAATAAAAATAAAAATGGAAAGTCTTTAATCGCTTCGAACTGATTGCCATGATTACATAATCGCATGATGAGGTTATGTTGCAAAAGAAAAAAAAATGTAACGAAACATATCGTGTTTATGATCTCATAAATTAAAGTATCGTGTAATTACTCACTGGCATAATACGGCTTACGATTAAACCAATTCTGAAGACATGCTATTGCAAAACCACTTCCCATACACACTACTTCACCCGCATATTTCTGCATTACACTGAGCTCATAATTGGGATCTGGCTTAAGTAATTCGAGAGCCCATTGAACTTCAGGATGGTCACTTATCTCGTGTGAATGATGTTTACTCATTTCTGCGAACTAGTCTAGAATCGAAGTAACAATCACGAGGAGCGAAATGCTCCGCTTCGACGAGTCATAAACCGGCACCAGAGAAATAATCATGTGTGTGGATCGATTCGAAAGATAATTCGTCGTGCAGCGACATCTGGCGAAGTACGATGAAAGTATTGCGCGACAGAAAAACTATATTTTCGATTGTCGGTTTGGACTGTACTTATTTATTTATTTTTTTAATAGGCTCGACAGAAAGGAAAAACAAAAGTTTCATTTACTGATATTGTTATTACAATTATTTAATATATCATGTCTTCACACATGTCTCTCGTAAATTTTTATTGGTCATCTATTGTTATATACATACACTATATACGGAATATTAAATCAAGAATTCGTACGTAATGTTACATGTTTGATCATATTTGGTAAATACATAATCACACTTTAATAGAATAATATTACTTTCACTGGTTTCTTATAGCATTCTACACCTTTCAAAGATAGCCAATCTTTCTGTGTTGTACACATGTTGCGTACAAATGGCATAAAAATTTCAAATCTAATTGCTATTTCTAAATTGCATGATAGTATGATTGTCAGTGCACTTGATGCACTTTGTACGACGATTTGGTCTTACACAACAAGAAGACAAGTTTGTTAAATTCTATATGCCTAATATAGCTTGGCCATCTCTGTGATGTAGCTATAACGAAGACATTTAACACATAAGTTTATAAATCTGGTGAGATTTTTTAAAAATGTATCTAATGTCATATGAAAAGAATACAGTGTGCTTCTTAAATATATAGGAAGTAGAAAAATATATGTCACAGGAAAGTGATTGGGATATTCGATTAAAAACTCTGAAGAAGAGCACTAAAGTTACAATATAGCTTTGTCTTCTGAAGTTCCATCGTTTAAAGTGGAAAATATCACATTCTGTTGTTTTAATATATCTCTAACTTTATAGAAAAGAGATAAAGCATGATAGAGATATAGCAACCATTTATAATACATAAATATTCTGTTTGTATCTCTCTTTTTTTATAATGTTCTAATTTGACTTCTCATTATCAAAAAAAAATAAAAAAATAAAAATAACAGCATTTTTCTTTTTATAAAGGAACTTTTGAGTTTGAACTATGGACAATATGGAAGTAGAAGATAGTAGTGGATATATTAATGCAGAATCACATCAACGTTAAGTATCACATTGCAATATCTGCTTCAGAAGCATATTGCAGTTAAAAAAAGTTAATTAATTTAAATTATAAATTTTAAAACGTATAGAACTCTTTAAGAATAATTATATAATACATGAATACATTTGAATAATGTAAAGTATAAAATAATGTGACACTTGTTAAAGGAACGTAGACTTTTTTACAAAATGCAAATAGTGTTCACAAGAGGCTCTTAAAATATGTAATAAAAAAATAAATATTTCGAGTATTTTTTAACACAAAAACTATTCAGGCATTTTTCAATGCCATTTTAGTTGGCTTCTTAATTTTATAATGTGCTTCTACTTGAAATATAATGTATATTACAATAGGGAATCTCTTCAAAACTTTCTTGTAAATTTAATAACCGCAAATGCAATAACCATTTGTATGAAACATAAACTTACCAAACTTTCTCCATAATTGTATTATCCTACCATTTGTATTAAATTGCATTGTTATTATTGATGGCTCCATGAGGAGACCACACAGATGCAGCAGACCTTAAAGAACAGACAATTACAACATATATTAAACACATTATAATGCAAGTATTAATGCAAGTATTAATACAAACCTTAGGCATGAGAGTGGCATTGTGTTCACATAATAACACAATAGTGCTGCTACGATAATACTTCCAGTTCGTAACGGGCATAATAATATTGCTATTATACCATATTCCAGATATAAAAAGTAGGTCATAATGGATTGTATCAGGATTAACAGCCAAGTTAACATGTACTGCCAAATTAAACGAAATTTCGACATGGGTAGCCTCGCAGGATTTTCAGCTTCTTGTAATCTAAACCATATAAATAACTAGGATTAGAATCATTAGGAAATTTTTTTATCATCGTGACGATGTTATTGTTGCAATATCACGAACCTACAATCGACTCGATGTGCTAAAATTAGCATAAGCGGTAAATGGAAACAGCATAACTGAAAATATCCGTAGGCGTAAGTAAAAGCACCTGGTAGATATCTGTTTCCAATGAATATTCCCCATACGAAGATCACACCTATATGATCCTCGATTATTTCTCCTACAGTCCATGGACCTAAAATCAGTTCGTCAAATTACATAATTAATACATTTTCGCAAGGTTTTTCAATGTATTTATATACACATACCAACAGTTAAATACAACGCATATAGCACCAGTCCATAAAACGCTTTATCAATGGTGGATAGTATCCACAATTTCCTAAACCATGAATGAAAAAACTTGATACGTAATCGTGGTCTATGCAATTGTCTATCTAGATCAGAAAAAGCTTTTATATAACAGTATATACTTTTATCGCAATATAAAATATAGGATTTATAAATTTCACGTATATTTACTTTTGTAATATATGTGAAGAAGTCGAAGTAAGCACAGTGGCACTACTGATAATGCCAGTGTTACAGCGAATAGGAACTGAAACTATAAAAAACAGTATGACAAAATTATTATATACTTCAGTAAGCCGAAGTTTAATTAGTCGCAGTGCTAACTTACGATATGAACAACGTTGAACATCAGTACTAATTTAGGCAAAATGCGAGACGATAACCACGATCCATCGAGAGAAAAATAATGCGATACAACTTTTTCTCTATCCTCTTTGTCAATTACACGTACCTGAAATGTAAAATAATTTCATGTAAACATTTGTAAAAATAATAATCTTAATTAACTTCTATAAGTAATCGAGGCATCTACTAAACTGTTATCTGATGAATACCCTCTCTGTATTTTGTCGAATTCCATGGCAATACATAAAGAGGACCTTTTATATGATCACATTTTTGCCAAACCTCATGATCCAATTGAATTTCGACAGTTTTTAGCGAAACCGTAGAGAACGCTAGTATTCTATATCAAGCACAGTATAAGAGTTAAATTTTAAAAGCTAAACATATTTCATACAAATAAAAAAAATTACCAGCATTAATAGAAATGCGTTTACCTGACATGCGTGGATGTAATAATCGATTTCGAATTTTCTTTTTGTGGCATCATAAATAGCATATTTTTTGGATTGGTAATTAATGCTACAGGCCAGTCATTGTGCTTTAAATCAATGAATGAGAACTGGCCATGATCTACTGCCGCGAGGCGATACCTAATAATAAGCGTGTGTGTCAAGTAGGCGTCTAACATTTGTAAATTAAAGAAAATTAGTGAGGGAGATAAGCATAGCTGTATTTTAGAAATAATAATGCGCTGATATAAAACAAAGGAATGTTAACATGACTCCAATAGTGAGGCAAAGTGTTTTTTATATTAGTTTCATGTGAATTAAAAGAAATATAAAATTTATTTATTATTAATTATTATTGCAAGAATTGAAACTATAACACTCTTTTACAATACATTTACAAGAGTTATGTTCATTCTGATATTACAAGAAAGAACTTTTTTGATAACTCATGAGTTATTACCCCCCCCCCCCCCTTCTTCCTCCAATATTAATAACGCATTACAGAATATAAAATCAATAAAATTATGCATTAGCAATTGCTTTTCTTGGATATGCAAAAGTGCATTTGTCTTACAATCTATTGTCTTTCCAATCTGCCAATTCTAACTCAAGGAAGCCCGCTTTTTGTAATGTGTACATGTTGGGTACCATACCGCCAAGCATATGGTAATGGCCACATAGGTACACCATACTCTTTCTGTATCGACCTTTTATAATAAATAATGATAATTTGTTACTTTATTTATATAATTAGAATAAGCAAAGTTTGTACTTTTTTATATCTGTTATACATATCTGCTATATATATATATATATATATATATATATATATATATATATATAATATCCTTACCTAAAATATTCCTGATATTTGTGTCAGATTGCGACAATATGCATGATGTAGGATAATGGCCAAATACGATTGCGTAATCCGCATTGCTTTCTTTAGACTGATTAACTAATTGTTGTATCTTATCTATCTCCTGTTGGTCTAAAATACCAACAAAATTAAATGGTCTTCTAGGGCCAGGTTTCAAGCAAGCATCAATTGCAATAAAGGAATATGTTTCAGAACCAACATTAACATTATACATATAGGATCTGGGATGTTTCTTTCCCTGAATAGAATAATTAGAATAATAATTATTTTTGGACTCAAGACTGACCACATTGAAGTTATCTGAAAATATATAAATAAGTTTGTAGCGCATAACTTTCTTTGGTTTATACTGCATGTGAATTTACATGCATGTAATTGAAATGCTTGCTTCTCTCACCATGATTCCCTCTGACATCCAACCATAATGTCCTCTCTTTAATATTAGTCTCGTCTATTACATATTTATAGTATTGCCATTCTTCCAGTATTTGCTTAGAACCCATTTCATCTTCATTTTTGGCATCAGTTAAATCTCCTATTAAAATATAAGTATGAAATCTTTGATTAATTTAATTTTTCTGATCAATAAACGTATAGTTAATATATATCAACATATGATCAATAAACATATCTTGGTATAATTACATCCATAAAATATAAATTACCTGAAGCAAGAACAACTGCAGGCTTAATTGAATCTACCGTCATATTACAGAATTCCTTCAACTCTGATATCCTAGATGGATCTTTAAAAATACTTATATGTAGGTCAGATATCTAAAAATAACAAAAAGTTATTGTAATGTATCTCTAGGATATAATGGTATATCAAAAATGTATATATAGTTTGTATCACAATTACTCTAAATATAGACATAGACAAACCTGTAAAAACCATATCAAGTGATCGTACGAGTTTCCTATGTCATAATACTTTGGTCTGGTCCACCATCCATTATTATCTCTCAACGTCTCATCCGGTAGACGAGAATCAACGCTAATAAGATCAGCTACATTCGCCACGAAGATGGATAACATCAGCACAAAGACCAAGAGAATGATGGTGGATTTTGCTATTTTCATCTTGGCGATAATATAATCGCGCGATCATGTAATTTTATATAAAAAAAATCAGGGAATAGAGCTTCCAGCTGTTTTTGTGCCGCGGCTACCTGCTCCGATTCCGGTAAACGAATCGGATGCCGTTTATTCACATGGAAGCCGGTGAATATACCTGGTGACATTCAATGTCCCCGACGAAGAGCGAGCTGGGGAAGACGGTCAGGCGACTTAGAGGATCGTCTTGGAATCATATCTTACCGTGTTTGCCAAGCAACGGCAAACAATGAGCGTAACTCAGAAATTCGTGGCCATCGCGAGGAAACGAGCAGCGTCGA
This sequence comes from Lasius fuliginosus, assembly GCA_949152495.1. Lineage (NCBI taxonomy): Eukaryota > Metazoa > Arthropoda > Insecta > Hymenoptera > Formicidae > Lasius > Lasius fuliginosus. The sequence goes on along the minus strand of OX424452.1, from coordinate 5,453,560 downwards.
GCGCGTTATGCGCATGATGCATCCAAACGAAGCAAGATTGATCCGAAGACGTTCGAAGAAAATTAATGATCCGGGTCTAAGATCGATCAGTTTACGATGTCATTTATTCATATTGCTATTTATATCTCTTGGATTCGAACTATGACATGAAAGAGATCCTGTGCAGAACCACGCAGAACATATTACAGACTTTGATAATGTGTTATGATTGTCAGTTTTTCCTGTCAGCACGATAGAGACCTTCCTGTATTATCAATACACGATCAACGCGATTTCTATTTCGAAAACTGGGACGTGTATAGTTATTTTTCCTTTCGCCATTATTTTATTTTGACAGCGAGCGTTTTTACCAACGTCATTGCGTCATTCTTCGTTTCGCACACAACGTTAAGAGATGTCGCTGCATGTACTAAAAGAAGTTTGGAAATTCAAAATCTTAGTAATTACTAATCTTAGCTAATGTAATATTTATCTCGCGCGAGGATATATGTCATCGAGTTTCCTGTCCGCGGTTTATATGCAAATCCTGACCGCATTTGTTGACCACAAGTAGTGTGATGCAACATTAGTTAAATCTGGATTCTTGAACTGACTTAAAGAATATATATATAATTTAGATAAATTACCGACAATTTTCGCGGAAACCGTTAGTACAAAAATTCTTAAAATTTTTATCCTTTTATTTTATATTCTTTTATCAATTTATATATAACTTAGATTATTGAGTTTTTTTAAATTTCTTTAAAAATAAACAGCAGCAAATCTTAATTGCAACGTCGAAAAAATTAATATAAAAAAAAATATAAATTAATAAAAGGCTAATAAGAACTGATTGCAAGATAAACACGCGAGTAAAGGACACCTGCATAAAACTTTATAATGTTTATTGGTTTAGAAAATAGACGTTTTCTAAATCTTCTAATTCTTTTTAATTTTTCGATTTTTGGCATTAATTTCAGAGGGTGCGGCTTAATTTAATTTCTTCTTCTATAATTTATTATATATAGTTTATTTCTTCTTCTACTATAGCTAATTGCAAAAAAAATGCGAACAACCGATTTCTCTGACGTGATTTGATGATTTCAGATAAGTTGTCGGAAGCAGATAATAATGCGGCTAAGATAAGAGAAAACCGACATCAGCCTACGATCGGAAGTCGTCATGTATCCAAATCAGTTTAAGTAGTCCACGAAGAAAGCTGCTTACAGCTTACTAAGTTGCGCAGCGACCAAGTTATTTGCTTTAGTATTGATAGTTTGCACAGTTTATTTCGTTACCTTTGCAACTTTATACTGTGCATTACATCGCGTGAATGAAAAAGAGAAAAGAGAAACAATTACAACGATGGCGCTGAAAAAATTTGCAGTACTTTTGATAGAGGTCCTCGTCTTACCGGTATGTGTGGAAACTGACATTTTAATCAAAGATTTAAGAAATCAGAAATTTATACACGCAGTCCATACTTTGAGCAAAAGGCTATTATACATTCATGTTTTAATAATGTTAAATGGTAAATAATAAAATTTTGAATAATATTAAATGTAATATTAAATATTTAATAAATTAAATAAAAATAAAAACACAATATTTAATGTGATATAAATAAAACTGGCGCAATCAGATAAGCGGCGAGCGTCAAAAAATCAATCTCGCCGATACGTAATCGACCTCGATTTATTCGAGATAAATTACATATAATCTATTATTCTTTTTCTAGAAAATAAAGCATAATTTTTGAACTTATCAATCAAGATTATTGTCGAGATATTGTACAAGATATTGTATTGATAAAGGAGAAATGGGATTAAACTTGGTTGAGTTCAAGCAAAACAAAAAGTGACAATAAAACTGAAGCACATTTCATCCATTTCAGATTGTTCTCGAGGCTCACTTTTATCGTGAGTACGATTCTTACAGACAGTATTACGATCGCATTAATAGCGAGCGATTGAAGTATCCAGTGAAGACCTCCGAAGAATCGTATTACGATCATAATAATGTAAAAAAAGAAATAAATTCACGTTTTGGAGGTAACGTCATAAATATTACAAAACAATTATTTCGTCAATTAACACAATTATATTTGATATTAAAATTAAAATTTTTCTACTTACGATTTTCATAATTCAGACAATAACGTGTCTCTTCTTGTAATCTTCCGTTAAACGTAATTAATTTTGTGAATATGGCTTTCTAGATGACAAGCATACGAACGTTGATAGTAGTTTTGTATTTCCGAATGACGAACCGCAAGCGCGAAATGGCAATGATGATTACATAGATGTAATCGGTCCAGTGGCGACTTGCGATCATGTGAAACAAACCTTCTGCGAAGATGTCTCGAATTATCCCGAAGAGTTTGTGAATCAAGCACTCGCGAAGAATTCCAGCCTATTGCATTATGCATATGAGGATGTTGTTAGTAATTATGATTTACTCTCGTATATAATTAGTAGAACGTGAAAAAATTTTATTCTTAAAAAAATTTTTTTCCATTAATAGTTAGAAATTGCACCGCGCACAGACACCAGTGAGAACGGACTTTGTGTCTCTGTGGTAAAATCATCTTTAAATTATAATTCATTCTTAGTGCTGGTTAAATTTTTTAGATATTCAGATATGAAAACGGCGTAAATTTCTAGGAACGAGTAATTCGTCCAAAGACGGGTCAAAACTTGAAGAACGAATGGCACTTCATCCTCCAATCGAACCAGTCAAATTTTTATCAAGGTGTGCGAATCGAAACTTGCTTGTAAGTGTTATACCACGAGAAAAAGCATTATAAATTAGGATTTGACAATTTTTTAATATTTTTAATATGTATATGTATGTATATATGTATATGTATTCAACATGTAATATAAATCATATAATATAAATATAATATAAATCAGAGCTATTAATAGTACATAATAGTCAATTTCCCATTAATTATTAGATAAATCAGAGAGTTACATGTAATGAGTATAAAATAGTTCGTCAGTAAGATGAAAGTAAGATAGAACGTTAATGAAAAATGGCGTAATATATTCTATTTCCAGAGATGAAAATACTAAATGCAGGCTGATCGACGGTTTTGCTGAGGGGTACATCACGACATGCAAACAGAAATATATTTATCGCGAATTGTCAGCCATCTCCGACGACGGTGAGATCATCCGCGATTATTTTCGCTTTCCTGCGAGTTGTTGCTGCCACGTTGAGTTCAACGTCGACAACGAACAAGATGTCAGAACGAGAATATAATCCAGCTTCAGAGAACATTTCGTCCTCGGATTACGCGAAAGATACATGTATAAGAATAGTTTTAAAAATATTTTATAGATATGTAGATATTTTTGAGCGATTCTCTGATCATGGAAATAATTAGTTGGCTGTCGCTTAGAGTTTAGTTGCGACGAAGAGGATGATTGCTCTCGTTCATATTAAGAATTTTGCAGAACGTTGTATGCTGAATAAGAAATTCTGATAATCTGAAAGAGAACAGAAACAGTAAGTCGATATAATTGTGTCAAAATTATTAAAAATATTTTCAATATCATTAATATACTTGTAATATCACTATCTTTTACCTTCATAAAAGATTCATTGGATAAGGTAACTATGTAGCCGCTAGTTATCTTTATCGGTTTCTTAGATCGTGTGATTATCAGCAAAAGAGTCTTCATTAAATCAACGGGAAGTATCGGCCAGTCCATCTCATAAACGGCGCTGCCGATTTCAGTACTCTGCGTATTTAAGAATAGACTGCTTAAGAAGAAAGTTTCGATAACTCGGCTTCATATAAAAGTCCAAAATCCTTCGAAAAAGATAATGTTTTAACAGATTAAAAATTTTTTATCACATTCGACCTTCAGTGTCACTTCGTTGCCGAACCAGCAGTACAAATAGATCTGCATAAGCATGCAACCGAGATACGACAAGCTCCACGCGAACTCGAGGCTCAGCAAGCTCTTCGTTGACATTTTATAGATGCTAAGACAGAGCACTGTCGAACTTATGGAAAATTGTACGAGGATCATCAGCGTGAACACCGTATTAATGCGTTCTGCGAATCTGCCAAATTACGATTATTCAGTACGTACGTCTTTTTTCCCTCCCGTGAATAAATTCTTATTTTCACCTGTACACGTAGCGATGATGATGGACAAGTTCGCGGACGAGCAACTGTTCTCGCGCCTTCAAAGCTTCCTTCGAAGTGCTGGATTTCCGAGCCTCTCGCAGCAAATCCGGCAATATGCGAGCACGATGACATAGTATGTCTAGCTGAGCGCAGGTCTGGATCATAAAGCCGGAGATGAGAGTCTCGTGAGCGACGCTGGCGTTCGCGCAGACCATCAATCCAATAGTTTGGTGCAGTACGGTGGCCCAATAGACAGCAGTCGAAGAGATGTCATAGGGCACCCAGTCGGATAGCGGTAAGATCCTGGTATTGGCAAAATGCCGGAATTGAGCAATCGTGGCGAAGAAGACGGCCGACTCGTTCAATATCTCGCAGTAGATAGTAATTGTCCTGGAAATACATTCAAGGTCTGTGAAAAATGATAGCATATTTAAATAGAGATTATTACATTTTATAATCTACATAAGAATTGTAAGAGTTTACAAGTATTTGGTCCATTGTTTTAGATTTGATTCGATTTTTCTGGATCTTTAATTTTTTTATTCTTTCAGCTCTTCGGGATTTTTGTCTCGCGTAAAAAAAAGAAGATTTTATTTCGAAGATAATTATATTACGTAAATTCAAAGGTGAACTTTACGAAGTTAAACTTCATAATTACGCACTTTGCACTACAATCGAATTTCCGTTGGATATCCATCTCGTGATTGTTTCTGGGTACACAAATGTCCGTCAGCAGCATATCAGTGAGACCGATGATCTCGTTCCGACGTAGCACCAGGTTCATCACTTTGCAGCTAACGCCGAGCACCGACAAAAACAGCGAGAACTTTTCGATGAAGGTCTCAAGATCCTCGATCATGAAGCAATCGACCAAACCGCAAAACGTGAATGAGTAAAGAAGAAAAATCATCACGGCGGAATAAACGCTGTACGCCCAGTATTTGATGGATGTCAGGTTGACAGGTCGCCAATAACCGGTATACGTCAAGAGAGCGAACGATAAGGGAAGAGTATGCATTATTGTTCTCGTTTAAAAGTCTAGAGAAAATAAGCTCTATAAGGTCTCGGTAAAAATGCTTTTTGCGAGACAATGTTCTGAAGAAGCTATTTTATTGTAGCTTCTGCTTCTTCGCATTTTATATTATATCGCTTTCCTATTCTCTCGCACAAAGAATTACCTCGACTTCCACCCTAGATAATTCATGCATAAATAAGTTTTACTAATCATTGCAGTTGAGACATTACGATACTGTAAAGACCACCATTTATGCTATTAAAGTCGTGGCCGTATATAGTTATATAGTTGCGTCTCATCATAAGCCTTTAAAAATAAACGTTAGCGTATAATGCTATATTTTATTATCATAGATCGATATAGATTGATCTACGAGTCTTGAATTTTGAATATTAGAGAAAGATTTTTTATTTATAAATCTATGAATTTCTTAAATTATCCATTAACTTTGCGTAAAAAAAAAAAAGAAAAATTAAATTTGAGTTACGAGAATTGCGTATTGATGCATAATTGCTAAAAATATGATATATCATCGGAAACAGTAATTGAATTCATAGAAAGACCATTATTGTATATGACAGAAGAAAATTGTAGAATAATACATCGATAATTAACCGTATATTACAAGAAATAAGACACATTGCGCTCAATTGTTCATTAATATGCTATGAATGTATTATAGGCGTACGTGCGTCGCGGAGGACGATGCACTGTTCGTTTTTTTTTTTTTTTTTTTTTTTTAATTAGTATGAGGGTTCGCTATCCTAGATCTTGCGGTATATTTTTTTAATATTGCAATTTAATTGTACAGTCAACTCGATTACGGATGAGTCCCTTTCTCGTGCAACCCGAAAGGACTCTGGTCGGCCGTCGCTAAATAAACGCTACTTTGTCTGAGAAAAAGAAAAAGAAGTAAAGATAAGTATAAAAAATTTTGATTAATCTTTTTCTTAAATTATTCCTTTAGAGAGCTTAATTTTTTTTTTTTTTTTACTAACGCGTTGCTCGGAGTGCCGTATCCCATGATGACTCGCGTGTTATTACTACAATCGCCGGAAAAAAAGTGAGATACCGAAGGACACTCCACGCCCAGGAAGGCCGATTCATCGGTCAGTGACTCGGCATAAAATCTCCAGGAACGATGATGACTGCAAAAATCTGAAATGACAACAATTGAGATGTGAGGCATAATTTTAATTAATATCCAAGTTATATATCTAGTAAAGGAATATACCTTCCTTGGTTTTCATCGTAGTGTTTAACGGACAGCCGGGCTGTACACGTCGACCACCGTTTGGGAAAAAGTCCACCGTGCCCGTGGCCTTAGCAATACCGTAAAATCTATAATCCGTGTGTATGATATCTACAAAACGAGCGTCGGAGAACGAGAGACGAGGCTCGAGAAAATTAAAAAGGGGACCGGCGGGGTCCAATCCTGTGACAAGAAGCTCTTCAATAAGTATTTTTCCATACGCTGATCTAGTACTTAGTAGTCTTTGAATATTGAGATTTTGAGGTAGCAAATTTTTCAAATTTATAAATTTTATTCTTTTAAATAAAATAAACATTTTATTTATAATTTCAAAAAGAGAATCAAATTCTGATTTTTATTTTACTTAAACATTAATGTGTACTAATTCTATCATTATCAAAGATTCGAATTTGTTGCAAATTTATATGAATTTTTAAAATATTTCAAAATATTATTTAAAGATATTTCAATACTGCATTAAAGCAGCGATATATATAAGCGATATGAAATCAAAATAAAATTAACTGATAAAAAATTGATGGATTTTATACCCGTAATTCTAGGAATCTGAAAACTGACGTTTCTGCCGATATAGCCAGCGATTTGGCTGCCTAAAGAGTGTGACACGATGTGTAGCTTTTCCGAATCGAAGCCCGACTCCACCAATTTATCGAGAGTCATTGCGAGAGCGGCTGCAATATAAGGAGCGTTTATCACAGCTCTCATGTACGAGTCGTTCACCAGTTTACCATAATCCACTCCGATAACGTTGTGATCATTTCGCTTCAAGTAAGCTGAGAAGAGAGAGGAATATAATTACAATACTTTTTTTTTTTAAGTAACTATTCGTCGTCGAAATATACCTTGCAGTACCGTTTGTACGCTCTTTTTCTCCAAATGTTCCGTGTAGCCGTGAATATACAGTACTGTCGGCTTGCTGTTGAGTATTCGAGATAGGAGCTCATCGGTATTCTTTAGCGAATAATCGACGTATTCATTTATAGTAGTTCTGAATAAGATAAATATTTGCATTAATACAAAAATAAATTTTTATAGATTTATAGCGATTTTATCTCGTATCGAAAAAAAAAGAATTGATATCGTTGCAAGAATTCAATTAATTTCGTTTATCTCGGATCAGCATTTGATTTCAAGGCGATGAAAATATGATAAGAATGACCGAAGGTGTAAAAATAAATACCCAATGTAAATACGCAGAAAAATGCTCTCAAGATCTCTGACGAGCGCTCCGCCTATGAAAGAGGATTTGATTAATTTATATTTTATATCAAATATTCTTTTTTTTTTTATGTCGCATTATACAGGGTTTCAGAAATAGGTGGCCAAACTTTAAGAGCATATTTTACTAATAATTGTAAGGATGAAAAAAAATCATATAAACGTGGATCTGAAAAAGCTTTCTTTCCAAATTATAAACACTTCTTATTTACAACAGGCAACATATTTTACATCGATGTCTCATGGATTGTCCTTCTTTTCATCTTCTATTAGAAATAAACAATAATCTTCCGATTTAAATTCCTTGGATTTTTATGGACATCTTAAGATTCTCCTGTTGCTACTGTGGAAGTACATCGAAATCGTATTGTCACATCGTGTGACAAAATACGAAGTACTCCGGAAATTTTTGAACGTCTTTAACAATCCATGAAATGGATTGATGCGGAAGGAAATCATTTCCAGCAATTTCTTTACTCTGAAATGTTCTTATCAAAGTTTGTTGTAAATAAAGTGTTTATAATTTGAAAAAGAAACGTTCCCGGACCCACGTTTATATGACTTTTTTCATCTTTACGGTGAGTGGAATATGTTTTTAAAGTTTGGCTGCCTATTTCTGAAACATCCTGTATATAAAGCAAAACTTGAATAAGAACAATTTTAACGAGGAAAAGAGAAAAATACATAATAAAAATTTCTCTAATATACGAGTATATATACATATATTAGTTTCAAAAAACATTATTGTTCTTAATTTATATATTTGAAAATCGTCAAAGAGAGAAAAAAATCTCAATATACTGTTATTAGATACATTAAATATGATATTATTTAATGTATCTAATAACAGTATATTGTATTTTTTTTATTAAATATATTTATAAACTATTGAATTTTTTGTGAGGCCCGATACTTACTAATTACAGCCGCGTATATCGTCACGACAATGGCAAATTGTTGAGAAATATGGATCATCATTGCGGCTCTAAGGATATACGCTCTTTCGAATGAAAAAAAAATTCTGGACAGTCTCCGAGCTTTCGATTTGTCCTGCGCACGGCAATATAAGGAGTTAAGAGCCGTTAATATATGCGTTCTTAGATTTGCGGGACATCCTGTTATTCAATATCGCCCCGACAGCTTTCTTGTGCAAGAGTAACGCGCGTGTCAAGCAGCGGAGAGATACGATTACCCTTCCTGACGGAGAGTTTAATGCGCTAAACTCGCAAAGCGAAAATATCCCCGTACACGTTCGGGAAGAAATTGCGCGATTACTAAATAATTATTATAGAATGAACAGATACATGCACACAAACGAAACAATTTGTTAACGGCAAATAATTATAAACAATAGTTACAGAACAGAAAATATGACAATGTCGCTTCACTAATAATTTTTAAGCGAATGAATTAAAGTTACTGCTTAATATTGTTCTGACGAGTTCAGGAATGCAAGTGTTGCAAATGCGCGCGATCGTAAAGTTTTTACTAACAATACTTTATATTCTAGCACTTATATATATATATATATAATATAGCCTAGCACATATATATATATATAAAAGGAATACATATTAAAATATTATATTATAGAATATTATATATAGTTTATATATTATATAAGTGCATCTGAGCTTGTGAAGTAAAAGGAATATGCTATTAGCAAAGAACTTTAATTATCCTGCAATCAAAAATTGCTCAACTACTTATTTATTATTTATTATAACGTATTTTGTATATTTTACTGCTTTAATTAAATTACTGAGATATCTTATTATTGAAAGATATAATCTGATCTCATTGTATTAGAGTAACGATATGTAGAATAGATCAATGTTGAAAAAGACAAGGTAGAGAACAGTATTTTTCAGTAAATTTCTACTAATTGCTCGTAAAATAATGACTGCGACAGGGTGTCACGTAAAATCCTATAATACTGTCTTAGTAGCTAATCCAATCGCATTCATGTTAATTTATGTACTGGTAAATTTATGGGAATGTCACGGATTATCAGAGTAACTGCAAGTAATTATGTGTATCTCTGCCACGCGAGGAAACAAATCGCGGGACTGAAGTTTAGACTGAATTTTAATCGCTCTTATTTCGAGTCGTTACTTCGAATGATATAATTTCGCAAATAAATTGGTCACATACAGGAGTAATATTCGTAATATTCCAATTTATTTTCGTAATAATTAACTATAATCGATTTTGAAATATTTAAGCTTATTTTTGTAAATAATAAGCTAACAAACAATTAGCTTAATTTTATTAATATATATGAAATAGGAAATTACTCTTATATTTCTCTGTTGGATTCTTCGTTGCCTTTAGTGTAGCCTTTATTCTTTACTTATTGTCTAACGGTTGTTGAATCAAATAATATTTTTACAATTCAGTATTTTGCAATGTAAAAAAAAGTCTTGCAGTCCGTTTACTTAAAATTGATCACAACGAGTATATAAACGGATCCCCTTAAATGCTGAACGTTTGAGATCCGTGCAATGAAATATCTTTGGATTCTCGGGAGTGGATGTTCACATAGGATATTAGATTTTCTTAGATTTATAACCATGACTTCTGGATCCCTAAATTCAAAATATATTTAGGCCACGTTCTATTTGACAATCGAAACGCTCGTGGGATCATTTCATTCTTGTTGTTCACCGAAAGTCAAAGACATTAGCGTTGCAATTGTCAAGTGGAACAAAGTCTTAATTGCACATCCTTGGATCCTTATAATTTCGAATATCCTTACGATCTTCGCATTTACGATGAAAAGCGTAGTAAACATCGATATACATAAATATCCCGCGTATCCTAAATATAGTTTGCAAGCGATTTATATTAATCACAATATAATGTAAGTAATTTAATACTAGTGTAATACATTTAACCGATTGCGTTTAGCATAAAATTTTGCGTATAGTCGTATTCGATCGTCGGTATAACGGATTGAACAAACTTCAGGAATATTATGAGGTACATATGCACTCCCAATTCTCCACCACCTTCCATTACCGTCTCCATGATTTTTTTCATTACTTCCGCGTGCCTGTGAACAATAAACCGTTTAATTCATTAAGATTCATGAATAAATTTATATCTATCAGTTTTTTTTTTTTTGTTTGCTTTCTCCATTTTACCTGCAAGGATGAACAGAAGCCATAGGAGGACCAGGTATATGCGGGTGAGTTTCCATCGTAACTGTCTTTTTAGCATGATCTTGACTAACATCTTCGTACATCTCTTCTACGTTAAGCTGTTTCCGATTCTATAATGCAATCAAAAGCAATAAATGCAATAAATAGTATAATAGATCTACGATCGAATAATTCAAAGATTTAAGAATTGGAAAAAAAAATACGCGCGTTTTACCTCATTGTATCCGAACAACCATAATCTAGGCGTTTGATAATATTTATCATATGTAATGTACAAGTCATAGGTACGGGTGCGAATAATTTCTCCCTCTGTAAATGAGTCCCGTTTCTCTTGACCAGCTTTCTTGGTACTTTCCGTCGCCGCATGCTGTAACAAAGTTGTTTTTCATAATCTTTTTCATAATCAGAGAAAGATCCTAGAGGATATTTCTTCCTTTGCAAATTTGTCCTCTACCTTATCCTGTTCATCCAGCATTCCGCTAATTTCGAAAGCTTCCATATCAGCGGCATCCTCATCATCCTCGTCTTCGTCTGCATTGTCGTGAGTTTGAGATGGCTCCTCCAATGTCTCTTCCAGGGACATTTCCGTTACTCTCTCATCAAGGCCGGCAATACTAGCATAATGATGAGTATCTACCCACCCACCTTCGGGATCGTCTGCTTCTATAATACATTCTTGCTCGTTGCTATACTCCATCTACAAACACATAGTAAATAATATCATTATAAAAATGTGAAGAAAAAATATCATATATTATACTTTCAGTTGTGACATTACCTGTTTACACCGACGTGTGCAGGGAACGTTACGAGTGAGCAGAAATTGTTTGCCCTTTGGTAAATAGGACTTTGCTCTATCCTCGTCACCAGTAGCCCATTGCCATGTAGGACAATGATGCACTAAATGGTCCCCGGCTGCTACAAATTCCTCTGGTGTCAAGACACCTGTCTCTCGGAACTTGCTCTCCTTAAAATCGGACAATTTTATATAAATAATAAATGCAAGATGTCCAATAAATCATAGTGTCCAATAAATCGTAGTGTCTAATGGCGAGGAGAAAATTCCACATAAGAAGATAGAAAATACAGAGTAAATCTCTCTTTCTGTTTTTATCAATTGCGTGGTTTCTGACAAGAAAATTATTACATCTTTTATTTGTTTCTTTATAAGAAATCACCTTCTCGCCGATGACATCACGATTTATCACTGGATACTCTGTACATCCGCCGACTCCGCTTCGGTGACAATCTCCCTAACCAAAGTATCTAATCGACTCCGATATCCTGCGAGCGAGAGTAAACAAACAAAAAAAAAAAAAAAAAAAAGAGGTGCAACGCGAAAATTACCTTCAGCACCGGCGTCAAGTATTCGGCGACGCCCAACGCGGTGCCCTTCACTGAATTTATTACACTTTGCATTATTGACGACTGAGTTTCCGTTGCGTTCGCGAGAATGTCAGGAGAGAGAGAGATAACCCTCTACACGTGGTACGCGCGTGATAGATGCGAGAGAGATGGCGATGTCGCTCAGAGATGTTCCACGCCGATCATTTTGGTCCGCGGCGTTGATTCCTCTTCGCGTGTTAAATCGAGACACCTGCCTGTTTTCCGGCTCGCCGGATCGATTTGCACGGAGTGGCACACGCAACACGCAACTTCGACGATGTGACAGTTGACCACCGGAGAAATAACCATAGAGCGCGAAATTATAGACGGGCGATCGCCCTGATGCTCGCGAATCGCTCACGGTGAAACAGTGTTACCAACAGTCGGAATAAATGCATCCCTCGAAATTAATGAACTAGGCAAACATTGGCAGAACTTTTTCCTCCTAACCCCGATATGTCACGGGAGCTTCACGCGTGCCTTGTTCGATACTTCGCACGGTTAGAAAAGTTGGACGACAAATGGAAAGAATTATCGGGGAAAGCTGAAAGGCCGCTCGAGGCTCTCGCTAATCAAGCTGAACAATTTCGACATGTCACGAAGTGAGTAGACAGCGAACAGCTTTATCGCTCACTGGCGATTTTATCGCAGGTTCGATGATAGATGACGTGACTGTTGCAGCGTAAACATAGACGAGACGGAGAATAGCGTGGACGAAGAGACGCGGGAAAGATTGATATTCAAAATCCTTATGGGCCTCGAAGATGAAATTACGCTTCTCCTAAATATCTTGACGCAATTTAATGACGCCAATCAAGTATATCTTTATCTATAATTCATAATTTAATGAGAAGAACATGGTATTTAAATCTGATTTTTTTAAGGATTTGAAGAATCATTTGGTCAATTTGGAAAACGCCAGGAGCCAAGTATCTTTAAAGGATGAAACGATGCAAGAACTAATTAAGGGAACGCCTTATCGACCAACGCTCAATCTGCTTCTAGAATGGGCCGTGGAGAGTTTCCAGTTCTATCATAATATGTACTTGCTATTTTAAGAATAGAATTATCGCGCTTCTTTATCATTTCAGTATAATTTACTATATTCTGTGTATGCACATTAGGTATCTTCGTATCAGGGACTGCATGAAATTGATCGATTATAAAACGGAAGAGACTGTCGATAATCTGATCTCTTCCTTTGTGGAAGAACAGCGCGGGAGGAAGAATATAAATAGTAAATATAATATCTCTCTTTTCATCTCCAGATCATAGCGATATTATCCTCACCAGAGTAATATCATCACCATAAATAAATAAAAAAAAAATATATAAATATATAAATAAATCGTCTATTCGGCCGCTATTTCGGAGTAGAATATATCAGATCGTTATAATATCCATTTCGCTTAAACATTTGAATCCAATTATTCAAATATTATATGTAGAAAGTCTCAATAAAGATTGTATATGTTTCAGAGATATTCGCTTTTACGCAATTCCTAGCTAAGGAGACTCTTCGTTAAGGAGACGAAAATATATGAACAAAGCTGTAAAGAAACCAAACAAAAATATTTTATATCCTTATGAGGCTTATAACATACTTCGTGTAGGACTACTTTTATAATAAATATTTTTTTTTACAAAAAAGTATGACAATTAATTACTCCACACATGGAAGATGATAAAAATTTATTACAGAATACTTTAATTTTTCTTAAATTAAAATCACAAAATTTTCAACACAGTATTATCCTAAAACTTCTCATCCTAATTTATTGTATCTATATGACAGTATGATTTTTTTTTTTTTTTAATATATATTACAAAGTTTTATGGTTTACGTTTTAAATTCCCGGATACCGTTAAATTATGACTTACTTTTTGTTTTCTCCCTTTCGTCGCATTATTGGTATCTTTCTTTCGACGGAAAAGGGCTCGCGCGCGATTTCGCAAGGGAGTCACGGCCGAAAGAGAGAGAGTTTGAGGCGCCGGCGCCAGCTATTGATTCTCTTGAAATACCGTGATTTCAAAAGTTACTATCACCAGCACATAGACGGGGTGTCACCAGTGGCGAACCGCTCTTCGACCGCGGACAAGGTCCTCGCGCGTTTCCTCCTTTGGTCCCGGCAGGTCGGTAAGGATTCCGCTTCATCGGTTTTTGTTCGCGGCTAAAGTGCGAACGACCGCGTCTTCTCGGACACTCTCTCCCTTTGCGGACGGACGTTTCCGAATAGAGCTGTCGCACTTACGCAAGGAAATTCGGGCTTTCTGTGTCAATCGCAAATTCTGTACAATGAAAGACTCGCGTGCGCGAGGGCGTAGATATATATTCGTCCGATTAAAACGGAGCTTTTTTTGTACATATCTGTCGAAGCTATATGTATTTATTTGAATAAAAAGGATACTTTTTCTCTCTCGATTGCGTATAAAATATTTGATGAGATTCGCATCCGTGTGCTCCCCAGCGAGAACGTGCATCTACGTCAAACTAAAAATCAATTTTCAGTAAAGTTTTCAATCGATTTTTTTTTTACATACGCATGTAAGAGATATGTACATAAGTTTTTTTTTTACGTAAGGAGGACACGTGTATACCTAGAAAACATATGTACATCCTTGTAAAGTAGTGGACACCTGTATGAGATTATTTATATATATATATATAATATATACACACAAGTATATATATTGAATCGTACCTAGGAAGCTATCGCATGTACATATGTAGACAGTTGTGTGTGTGTGTGTGTGAATAATAAGAAATTAAAATTGACCAATTCAACAAAGAGCTAAGCGCATTATTCGGGGAGAGAAAGCGTAATAATTAAATTTTAATATAAATAAGACATATTAAAAACACATATGTTTAGATATTATAATGTATATTAATTACGTTATATATTAATTTAATATTAACTTTTTTAAATATTTTACAATATCTATATCTCTCATTTTTAAAAAAGATTACAAGTTTTTCATTGTGCAACCATTTTGCTTCGCGCTCTTAGACTTTTATGTTCATATTTAATCATTCTAATCTTTTAAATTCTTTTTTCAATAGGATGGAGCGTCTAGATCTTTTTGTTTGATCAGAAAGAACCGGATTTGAAAAGGATTAAAACGAAAACGGAGAAGATATGGCGAATACGGCTCATCTCGTCCGCCGGCAAAGCTCTCGCGATCTCAAGCCTCAAAAAAGCGTCGATAAGCTCGAGATGAAAGAGATGCGTGGTAGATTAATGGTGGATAATCGAAAGAACGTCGCCACTGCCAATTACGGGGCCACCAATGCGGCCTTCGAAGATAGCAGTCCTAACAAGGTACCTCTGCCTTATTTTATTCACTTTCACAAAACACCGTGAATTTAATCTCACTGGTCTTTGTTCATAGAGCAAAACAGGAAACGGTCCGGGCCCCGGTAACAACGATGGCAAGGCGATTTTCCGGCCGGAAGCGGGCGAAGACGAGCGTGAAAATTGGGATAGTAAACTCACATTTCTCCTGGCGACCGTAGGATACGCGGTGGGCCTTGGAAACGTATGGCGGTTCCCCTATCTAGCCCAGAAGAACGGCGGAGGTGCGTTCGCTTCGCTTAAGTTTATTAGAAGCTCTCTCAATCGTACAATCGTAAGCACGATTTTTAATGTCCACCAGGTGCTTTTCTAATTCCTTATTTCGTGATGCTGGCCATCGAGGGTATTCCTATATTTTATCTGGAATTGGCAATCGGCCAAAGATTGAGAAAAGGTGCCATTGGCGTGTGGAATCAGGTGAATAGAGAACAAATTCATAAATTATACAATTATATCAAAGCAAAGATTTTTCATGATGAGTTTTCTATCGAACGTTTTGAAAAGGTATCCCCGTATATGGGCGGTATCGGAATCAGCAGCGCCGTAGTCTCCTTCAACGTGGCCCTTTACTACAACACCATTATCGCCTGGTGCCTCTTCTACTTCGTTCAGGTAAGAAAGTATCCGTCTATAATTAAAAAATAATATGTTAATTTCGTCGCATCTGTACCACTGAAATAAAAATATAAAAATCTGTGTCTAAAGAGTTTCCAGTCTCAACTACCTTGGGCGGAGTGTCCCAATAGATACTTTCAAAATGGATCTTACGCGCCTGAACCCGAGTGTTCGGTAACGTTGAAATTTACGCTAATACAATACAATACAAACTATACCTTATCGTCCGCGCGTTAAGTTTGCCATCGTATGTAACTTGAGAATTGGTCAACAGGTCAGCAGCCCGACGCAGTATTTCTGGTATCGAACCACCCTGATGATATCCAAGGATATCAATACGCCGGAAGTGTTCAATTGGAAGATCGCTTTGGCGCTGGTCGTTGCCTGGATTCTCGTCTACATGTGCATGATTAAGGGTATCGCATCTTCAGGCAAGGTACGATAGTCCTTTCCTAAAAATTAAATGTCATCATATCAATTCCGTATATATCCCCTTCATCAAATGATAATTCTGCCTCTCTCAGGTTGTGTACGTAACCGCTACGTTTCCGTACATCGTTCTAATCATTTTCTTCTTCCGGGGCGTGACATTGAAGGGTATGTCGGACGGTCTGCGGCATCTCTTCACGCCAAAGGTACATTACATACAATTGTCTTCTATACGTCGCATTTATTTTATATAATCGCCAATTTATTTCTCTATTTCAGTGGTACACGTTGACCGATCCGGTAGTCTGGTTAGAGGCTGGAACGCAAATCTTCTTCTCCCTAGGCCTAGCTTTCGGTGGTCTGATAGCATTCTCTTCGTACAATCCGGTGAACAATAATTGTTACCGCGACGCCATCATGGTCAGTTTGACGAATTGTTTCACTTCCATGTTCGCGGGAATCGTCGTCTTCTCGATCATAGGTATGTGCAAAGCTCTCCCTCCGATAATTTTCCTATTTTTAAATCTGTGATCCCGAATTTCAACAGGATTCAAAGCCACCATGGTTTATGAACAATGTTTAGCGGAAAGAAATAGCACGTTAATGAATATATTCGGCCAAGCCGAGAAGATACCCGAACATATTCCGATCAGCGGCACACTGTTGAACATCACGAACGGCAACGGATCACTGGACAATTTGATAATGCCGGAACTACCCGAGTGCGATCTAGAAAAAGAGTTGGATAATGTAAGTTGCGAAGGTGAACTTTTCTATAGTCCGCGTAAATCATGTATAACGATAATTATGATGATTGCAGTCGGCAGCGGGCACAGGTTTGGCTTTCATCATCTTCACTGAAGCGATCAACCAGTTTCCCGGCGCTCAATTCTGGTCAATACTGTTCTTCTTGATGTTGTTTACGCTAGGAATCGATTCTCAGTTTGGTACTCTGGAGGGTGTCGTCACCAGTATCGTCGATATGAAGCTCTTCCCGAACTTAAGAAAAGAGATTCTGACAGGTTAATTTCACAGCGATAAGAAGAAATATTTCAACCTAGAAAAAAGTTACGAATAAAAATAAATTCGATTTCGTGCGCAGGTGCGATTTGTTTGGTGTGCTGCATGATCTCGATGGCCTTCGCTCATGGAGCTGGCAGTTACGTCTTCGTGCTGTTCGACAGCTTTAGCGGAAACTTTCCGTTGCTTATAATTGCTTTCTTCGAATGTATAGGAGTGTCCTATGTCTACGGTTTGAAGAGGTAAGTGTAGAAACATTCTTGAGTCTTCAAGATTTCAGATCAGAGATGCATGTATTGCGGTGCGTTGCGATAATTTCAGATTTGCCGACGATATCGAACTGATGACCGGTAACCGGCCTGGTCTCTATTGGCTAATATGTTGGAAGTATCTCAGTCCACTGGCGATGTTGAGTATCTTGATCGCGTCCTTCGTCGAGATATTTTTCGAAGGAAGCGGTTATCCGGCCTGGGTGTCGAGTAGAGGCGTCACGGAGAGACATGAGTGGCCTGTCTGGGCTCTAGTTCTCATCGCCATTCTCATTCTCACCTCAGTTTTATGGATACCCGCAGTCGCTATTTGCAGGTTGGCATTGATCTTAATTAATGTTATCTGTAAAAAAAATCATGTATCTTGTTTTATGCGCATATCTTACATTAAAGCTTCGATTATCCTTTCCAGATATTATGGAATTCTCATAATCGATGACAACGAAAAGGCCTGGTTTCCCGCGGCGGATCTAAAAGAATTTCACGGAATTATGCCGCACGAAGTAACGGCGGCCGAGACGCTGCTGTTTTGTATTAGGAGCGACGGTTCTGAAGGACTATGCTGTCCTACGGGCGGTCCTAGCGACGACGAGGACGAGGACCTCACCTAGGATCAATCCTTGATCGCGACGCGCGTTTCCGTGGATGATCTCGCTTCGAGAAACGCTTTACTTTATTCTGTGACGACCATCTTCGACTGCTTGCTGCTTGGTCAAAAGTGGCTGCAATCCATTTTGGTGAACCTGGTCGAATTGTAGTCAGCGCATCCGCGTGGTAGGATCTTGTCTATTGTGTCAATTAACATAAAAAAGCTTCGGCGGTAGGAATCGTTTCTTCATAATATAAAGACGGAGATATATTCGAGTAAAAAAATTTTTCTTCCAACCAAAAGTTATTAGATGTCAGATTTAACACTTATTAGATGTCAGATTCAACTTTTCTTTCATAGTATTTGAAGATTCTGTATAATTAAAGGAAAAAAGTTTTTCTAGAATCTAAATATAATTTAAATATCTAAATATCTGATAACATTGATGTAAGTGGAAATTTATTTGAGAACATTCTTGAATGTATTTCCGCCTGAGAGATGTAACCGTTTGCAATTTTGTTTGAGTTTAAGTGACATTAACAATGCGAAATAGCTTTCAAAACTTCGCGGATGTTGAAGAATATTAGACAACAATCTATATACACAGTTTTCGAGCGAACGACACAATCGCGCATCGTGTGGACGGAAACGATAGGTGATCTTTCCGTGCGGAAAATTACCTGTTATACGAGTTAACAATGAAACATTTACTCTTTAGCAATTGCGAATAACATCAGATTTAATAAGATTAGCTGTAGGAGCCGTCCAATGGACTTGGGTGACTGTACCCGAAACATTATTCTAGGTAGATAATCTTGGATCAAAGTATTTGGATCCTTAGATCTATGGATATTTGAAGATTCGAAAATACTTTGAGAATCGATGGATCTAAAGATTTAATGACATAAGCACTTAAAGATTCAAGAACAACACAAGTAAGAAGATAAAAGTATCCAGGTATTTAAGAACATAAAAGGATCTGTAGAGATCTAAAAATTTAAGTATATCAAGATACATGATTGTCCGAAAATGAGATCCTCCCAAAGATCTAAGGATCCAGGAATCTACGATTGATTATGCGGATTAATGACGTGACAATAATGAATTTAGCATAAAGAGACTAAAATTAATGACAATAAAATAATTTGGACTAAATTATGCTTGACAATAATATTAACGTTGCGCAGCATGCGATGTGCATTTAAAGATGCCTGGATAGCGAAAAGGCAATTGATTCGACCCGATGAAACTAGTTTCTTCGGGCGAGGAGAGATAATCATCATCCAGGCCACGTAGGTTAAACAATTAACAATTAGTTCCACGTAGGTCAATTATTATTTTGATTTTTTAACTGTTGCATCAAAATCGACCTGTTACATAGAGTATATTATGAAAAAAAATAGTATTAATTGTAATTATATATACATATATATATATATATGTATATATGTATATATATATATAAACCATTATATTTCAATGAAAGAAGCCAGAACTTAGGTCGAATTTGAACATTAAAAGTGTCTCTAAACATTCCATGGAATCTTCCTGTTCGCACTCCTTTGCGACAATACTTAAATGGCCTGATATATTCCAGTGATATTTTAAACTCTTAACTCTTTGCACTTTGAATAATTTTCCGTGTTAAACTAATAAAGAAAAAAAGAAAAAATACCATTATACTAATTTATATAGAAAATGTTATTATAATTTCATAGTTAAATTTCCTGTAACAATGTATGACAATATAAATCTTAGTTTCTCATATTACTGAATGTACAGATAATTAATGAGAATTTATATCTCTATGTTGAAATAAGATATTCTAGTGCAGAGAGTTAATGAATTAATGACTAATCGGTTGTGGAGTATTCGCCTAAAACGTACAAATGTAACGCAGACAATAAGTATAGTAGAATTTCGTTTTCTCGAGTTATCTATTAGTAAGCCTAAGCAGAGAAAGATAACTGCATTAGCTAGCGACTAATTAATTAAATAATAACAATAGGAATCATTAATTAAATAATGACAGAAATTGTCATTAGTTAATTAATGATAAGAGACAAACCATATCTTGATATCATATCATTTGTTACAACGTACAATGTACTAGTTTTCTATCTCGCATACTCACTCGATCTCTATTGGCAAAAGAAAGAATCTTTTGGGAGTCAAATGCATTTTATACCTTAATTGGGAATTATCTTACTTTGACTATCTTTTAATGAGTACTCTCCTCTCTGTATATTGTTGCAATTAAAAATTGATAATTTTCTAACCAATATCTCTAAATTTTGAAATAATTGACAATTTTTTAAATTCACTCATTGGAGTGAATCAAGATGAATTAAAAAAACAAATATTAAAGAAGAGATGTTGCAGCGATACATTTTCAGATGATTGCTGCAGTTATCATTGGGACTATAGAGAGAGAATAATCTTATCGGACTTTTGTTAACCATATATATTGTCGATGTAGCTTGCGCAATAACTCAAAACAATACACCGACGACGGACGGTAATAATTGTTATTATTACATTACGATTGCGACGATTGCGATACATATATACAATAATATTGCGTATACGTAAAACTGTACATATATATATATATATATACATATATAAATATATTGTTGTCAGTTGAATGTTAAAATAAATACCTTGAGTGGATTTAGATTTCTCTTCATTATTGATACTTAACATTTGGAATCAAAACTATTTTTTTTAGCAAACAATAATACAGTAAAAACGTAAACAATTGCAGTAAAAATAAATAATTTATTATGTAGGATAAATCAAGAATTAGATACGCTTATTATCTACTGTGCTAAAAATATGAATGAAAATTTTTTAGGTTTTAACTCTGAAATTCTAGTTTCAAGCTTTTATCAAAACTAATTATTACGAAAATTTCAATTTTATAAATCAAAATTGCCGATCATGAAGTAAATAAATCTATATGCAATTAATTATAATTATACATAGTACTCTTACAGAATTATCCTGTATGAGTTTATATAATCCTTACTTTAATAATTTACTAGCGTACTTACGTCCAATCATAATAACTTCCACGTTTCTCATATGGCGCATTCCAGAAAAATATTTAACAGTAACAAGATACAGCATTTCCTCGTTACAAGATCGTTATTCGGGATCCTCGAAATTCGTTACCTTCTAAGAGCGAATTTATTCCCCTTTTAGGAACTATTCTTAAATCTTGTCAACGGCTTATCTGGATAAGAATGATATAAGAATGAAAGTAAATAAGATAAATATGCTATTCTGACTTTTGATAGATTTGAACTGAGAAGCTGGGTGGCTTTGTGGTAAAGAATAAATCAGCTAATAAGTGGCAGACCCGGCTTCGCCCATGCTACACTGCAAATTGATATTAATTTGTAAAACAAAACAAAAAAAAATTATATACAATATATAATATTTCACTATGATAAAAATAAAAACTTATAGCAAAAAAACAATCTCTTATAAGCGTAGTAGAAAAAATGTTACTTTGTTTTAAGGAGAACGAAAATTTAAGAAAAGAAAACCTGAAGATTTGAGCTTGCTTGCTCAAGATGGGAGAATAACTCGCTATCTTCTAACAAAGCAAAAAAGAAAAAAAATTTTGTTGTAACAAGGAAACAATGTACTTAATCTATATGTATATACTCTACTACTTTACATTCTCTTGAGATTTTTTCTTTAGAGATATTCTTCTATAAATTTCTTTATCAAATATCGAATTCTTTTCTTCCATCGCTGAAGATCGCCATCGCCTTAACTTAAATCTATGGCAGTAAACTGTGTATTGACATCAGTAATGCAAGGCCCACTCGTTTTCCTGCAGGAAAGTGTCGACCACTTCCTTCATCGCCAAGTTTGGAATTAATTGATCTTGCGTAAGACGCACACGCGTGACTGGATCGAAATGACCGACCCGTTGAAGATGCTCCTCTATGTCCTTCCGTTCGTATGTGATTCCACTAGGTGTAATCACTGGTTCCTGCAAAATCTCGAAGCTGATTTTACCGCACAAGTAGTCAGGCACTTCTCTTTTCTGCAATTTGTTTGTAAGTAGTATTAGTACAAAATATCATAGAAATGAATGCAAAAACTCGTTCTAAAAGCAACAGAAATTAAGTAGAAACAAACCCTTCTCCTCTCGTCGACCTTAGCAAAAAGATCATTGAGTCGCGATATGCAGGTATCTCTCTTTTCTTCGATCTCCTCTTTTCTCCTAGCAAATTCAGTTGAACTTGCTTCAGTGTCGGAATCCTTTGTTGTCTCCTGTTCTTGTAGAGCTGCTAAGTTATGTTTTGCATCATCTACGATCAGTTGGCTCAAATAAGTCTGCAGTTCGATGTCTTGGGCAATCCTCTGTTCCTCCCTCACTTGAAAACGTCGTTTACGTGCCTGTCGTAGCACACTGGTGATATCGTCACCATAATTCAGCTTTTGCTCCTTTGCCAAGTCAACAGCTGCATTGTTTCGGATATTTATAATTTTGTACTATAAATCTAATCTTTCTTTCTCTTGAAAAAAAATGATAAGAATATGTATGTGTCTGCTATGTACCTCTCTGCAAATGTTTTACAGCTTCGTCAAAGAGTTCCAGCTCCAGTAAAGCGAGTCCTAGAAAAAAGTGACCTTTCATCAAACAAGGATCTATATCTAAAGCCCGTCTGCAATCCTTGCACACGGATTCCCATTGTTTCAACTTCAAGTGACACAGTGCTCGATTTGTGAAGTACAACGCTTGGTCTGGATTCTTTATCTGCAACAAAAATAAAGAAAAAAAAATTACTTTGTTATGCAAAATTATTATTTTTTTTTTTTATTCGAAGATATGATAAATTCGTATTAGAACATATAATCAGATTTCGAAATCTCCCTCGTTTCTGTCAAATTCTAGTACGAACTTCGGGCGCTAGGTGCAGCATCAAACTGCCATCTTTGGCAAACATTGCATGTTGCATGTGTGATTCATGATTCAAAACAAAAAAATACCTGCTGCGTATGTAACAACTGGTAAAAATCGAGTAGACGCACGAAGACGCGCGATAATTTAGAATTTCGATTTGGAATCGCGGCGATATTAATCATGCATCAATGTCACTCACAATCGCCTTCGTATAGCAATTGGCCGCGTCCTCGTACTTGTGCAGATCGAAAAGACGATTCCCCTGTTCCTTCAGCTCCTTGTCGGACAGGTTCGCCGTCGAATACATCTTGCTCATGATGGCGGCCGTTGAACACGTCGCACTACATGCACGATTAAATCAATTATTCGTGACGAGTTGCACGAGTGCGAGAAACCGTGGGCGGACAGCCTTTATCTAACCTCTAAACAAACGCCGAATATTTCATCTTTGTTTCGTCGAATCATCGACTTTGATCGACTCGACGCGATTCTAGACGGGAATGCTTGCGGTTTGAGCGCCATCTCGGTTGAAGACGAACCTTGATGAAGGAAAAACTTATCCACACAGTCGTTGAATCTTCTTTACCATCATCGCATAGATACAGATTTTAATTCGGAACATTTCCCGCGACAGAGAGCGTTGTATGCACCTCTAACTGTAATTTTATACACTTTGCTTTTTATACCGGATCAATTTGCGCGGGAACGACAGCGTCGTCAAGTGATATCTCGATAAGATGTAAGTTTATATTGTGTGTTTATACTGTATGTTTATACTGTGCCTAAATCTTGGCGAAGTAGGCGATGTCTGGTGAGTAAATAAATATTTCATTACATATAATTGTTGCCCAATCATGCATTTCTCACGCATCGTGTGAGACCGAAAAGTTCATTGCGTTCACTTAACCAATTATTTCGAGGGAAATGGAAAAACTCGATATCCTCGTTATACATATGCAAATCGTTACAGATTATTTAATCGATTACTTAATTGTTATTGATCGTTACAGATATTTACAAAATAATGTACCAGCTTTTACATAACCGTCGTAAAAAAATGTCAGGGTTGAATAATTTCAGAGGTGTAAATTAAAGACGTTTCTCTCTTTTTCTTTCTATCTTCTTCCTTCTTTTTAGTCAGAGTACGAGCTCTTTCGGATTTTATACACGATTTATAGTAAATCCGCGCGTTATAAAATAACGAGCGCGTTATACGAAAAGCGGGCGCGCGTTTATTCGACGCTCGATATCGCGTCGACGTAATTTGTCAGCCATTCAGTTTGATAACAATATGGATTCGATATCTACATAGTATTAAGTAGAGAGACCCGTAAGGCTCGAAACTTCGTAGCGTGGCTGGTCGCGGAGAAGGGGGGGAGGGGGGGGGCACAAGGGGGGAGGGAAGAGATTGTGACCCAGTTCGTTCGTTCTCGAGACTTCAATTCCGTATTCTTCTCCATACGGGAATAGAAGTTCCCGCCCGCCACGGCTTCTTGATGACAAATTGGAATTAGAAGTAATCGCGTTAGTTGTTAACGAAACTCGCGGGGGATAATCGAATCTATCTGACTGAATCTTCGACCGATCGACCGGTCTCCTCTCCGCGTGGAGAAATTCAGTGGGTGCAAGCGCCGATCGGGATGAAACCCGGAGAGAAACGGCCAAGATTTATTAGACATTTGAATTAGTTCGCGCGCTATTAATCCCGGATTGTACGACGATGTCTCGTCCATCGGTCTAGAGCTCTGAGTCTGGTCGTCATCAGAACTAACCATTGAACTACACCACGCCATTAATGTCAGGGTTCTCGTCTGGAGGCTATTAAGCGTGTCCATTTAGATTACAGCGGATTACAATGCGAATCTGCAAGGTCTTCATCGATGTCGGAACAGTGGCTTTGAATTTTCGCGAATTTATGTTATTTAGGAAAAAATCGATTCCAAAATGTATAAAAAAATATGCCTGATTTGACGAATCTGGGAGATACTCTATATAATGGAGAACTAGCATATCAAGAATAGTATTAAAATAACTCTGCTTTTTTATATATAGTATTATAAAGATATAATAAAGTAAAAGAGATATTTTGACATATAAAGACCGAACACGGAATTTAAGGCCCCCGCACAGCCTTCTATAATCTCGATAAAATTTAAAAATTCAAAAATTTACACTTCTCTAAACGAACAACAAATTTACAGTGCAACTAAATCTCGGTACGTTTTACAAATTGATCACGCTTCGCAAATTTTAGCGACATTCACAGTTATGCATCTTTCACTCGAAGCTTATCCGCTTATCCACCGTACAGGTCGTATGGGGTCGACATACGTGTTATTAAACGGGAAATTATGGTCATTGACGTCGCATGTCGTGTATGTACATACGTCGAAGGAGCCGGCCGAAAGGATTCGGGTCCGCGTATGCGATTACGACGAAATTACTCAATCCGATGGTAATCTGGCGAATTACACCTCGGAGTAACGGTCAAACGCCGAAAGCGTTTGTGTGGGTGTGCTTGACGTGGTTCGGAGCTTGAGGAGGGCTTGGCGAGGTATGCTTCGCGCTCACGCTACGGCGAACATAAATATCCCCCTTCGGCGAGCCATACGTCCGCCGAGGCATCCGCGGGTGCATAGGGGGTGCATAGGGGGGGGGGAGGATGCACATAGGCGCACGCGTTATGTATGTGCCGCACACAGCTAAGCTGCATTATCATTTCTTACGGTCTCTAGACACGCCAGCTAGTCAGCCATGATTTTCGCCCCGCGCGTTTCCCGATGCCGGAATTTCTTACAAAGGGGTAGCAGCACGGCGCACACGGAGAGGGGGTAAGAGTCGGCGATGCACGCGTGTTATTATTCGTACGCGGCGCGAGAGTAACGTGCATGCACATGCATTTTCCTAATGCGTGTTTTGCGTCGGAATCGCACGTGATTTCTTCTACTCTCGTTTATGATCGAAATCTCGTTCGTTTACGCGTGCGTTATTGTGAAAGAAAAAAAGTTAGTAAAGTTGCAGTAGAAACTTCAAGCAGATTTTTATCATAATGGCATAATTGATATTTAATCAATTTACATGTTAACAAGTCTAATATTAAGTCTGTTATCTATATAACTTAAATTGTCGAGGTCTACAAGATTATTTAATCTTTAATTGTTTGTAATTAAAACTCTATTAATGTATCGATACTGAAATCACGAGAGAAAAAAAAGGGTGATTTCTTAGACGTTCTATTAACGGTTGAGTTATTCCAAGTAATTCCGGGTAAAATTGATCGGTCGATGAATTGAAAAAGATTCAACAGGCCACGGATCTTTAGGTATGGACGCGCGTGAATATAGATTTTCCTCTTACGACGGGAAAAAGGAATTGATATTCAAGGCGGGTGGATGCACTCGCATCTCCACACAGAAAAGAAGTCTTATGCGAGAATATATATCTATACAGCATCATACATATATGTTGAGAATATTCTAATTTAATATCGAATCCGTCCGCTTTCGAAGCTTCAAGTGCCAATCGAGATTTCCTTACGACTCACGAAACGTTTCACATTCTATTAACTTTTCGTCGAATTCCTCTTTACACGTTTCCCCTTTTTATATATCCGCGTCTTTTTATTAACATATTTTATAATACAGATAAGTATGTGCCGATATTTAATTCGTGCAGATATTTTTCAACACTTTATTATTATTATTATTTTTTAATTAATGCTTCGTAATATTCGTCACAAGAGCCGTGTAACGAACACGATTTTGTCATTAAGCGAGACGAGGCGGTGCTCGCAAATTTTCATTCGCAGCATATAATACCCGATAAATAATTTAATTTACACCAGTTGGATGCCCGGCAGTTCTAAAGCCGACGTATTAATCGGACTAGTGAAAATTGACGAAGCGAGGCAAATTGATTTCTGTCAGTAATTGCTTTCACATCGTCATGTAATTATTAATATATAAGTTTGCAACTCCCGTGATGAATAGATATTGTATATACGCTCTGCGAATAAATCGACAGAAAAATCCCGGTGTTCTTTAAGAGAAAGAATATTTTTAATGCAAAATACCATCCAACCCTCTTTATAATCAAATGATAAGCGAATATTAGCGTGTGATTCTTCATTATATCACCGTATATTATATTGATCAGTTTCCGCGCTGCACATATACAGATATCTAAAGATCGATAAATATTTATATTATAAGGTTTTATTGCGTTTGAGGTTTGTTTTTCGCAAGAGTTTCCTGTTTTCAAGGATATATCTACAAATCGACCCGGATTTATAAAATTGTGTGGAGATACATCGTTATACTCTGCTGTTGATTTGATATTTCAGTTTAATACCTGAATGCATCGGTTTCGCCAGATCGGCAGGGGATATCACAAGTGGACCGGAATATCAACAATCGTTTTCATCGAATAGAAATATCTATCATACCCACAAATAACGGTATGGATTTATTCAATAGACAAGAGATATTTAATAGAACGATCAAAGCCATTCCGCTGCAAAGCTCGCTTTGCTCTTTGATTGTTACCCTGGAATATATATCGATATAGAATCGTGTAAAATACAAAAATATGAACACTCGATCAGAGTTACTATTATTTTATGTTATTTTATCGATAAAATTGCAATTTTTTTTTTAAAGTAATTGACTATAACTTTATCAACTAGAGAAACTTCCTAAATAAATATTACAAGATACGCGTTTCGAATAATAATAAATAATCTGAAATAAATCTAAAATAATATAATACCGGAATAAATTAACCGGAAATAACATAATATTGCGATAAATTCGAAATAATATCGTCTATTGCGTTTCCTTTTTTATCAGCTGTTTTGCGATAAAATTGCGATGGGTATAATTAGCGATTGGGAGACGGATCAATATGCTCGTCGCGGAATAAGAGTCCTTCGAAGGATTCTATTGCGACGATACCACACTACACAGACAACGAATTCCGCTCGTCACGCTTGTCACGGCGCCGGGCTACTTACTCGACTTGTATAATTATTCGATACCCGAACCGTCGTTGTCGACGACGACGAACTTGGCGATTCCACGGGGAAACGCGCGTGTTGCAATGCCCGGGGTAAAATTTCTTGACGGTTCGAAGAGACGAGGGCCGCTACTGAATATCAATGTAGAGAAGCCTGTCTCACCGTCCGGGAGACAGGCCGATCGATTCTCGAGCAGGTTATTTCGAGGACGACGTTAGTATCCCCGTTCAAGTGATAGGATTCCGGCGTTTCACCCTACACGGTATTTATCCTTCTCGGGTTCTCAAGCGTAACGTTATTCTAATACATACGTCTTACGAAAAGTTATATAACAATCGATAAATTTTCTAAGCACTCTACTTTTGCAAAGATGATTTAGTTTGCAAAAGTAGAGGTAAAACAATTCTACAATATTTTTAAATAATTATGTAATAGCATAACTTTTTTTCAATAATATTGGTAATCTTTATTTGACTTCATACATATTGAAATGTTATTAAAAATCACTAAATGGGGGAAAATTAAAAAAAATATATAATATAGAAAAAAGCTTGATGATTAATAAAAAAAAATGAGAGAGAATACGAATCAAATACAAAGATATATATGATGAAAAAAGATCATAAAATCTTAAGCTACTATTTTTCAGAAGGAAAAAAAAATTAATCTATAATTTCAGATTTTTTTTTCAATTGAGTGTGGTATATATCTAATAAGAATATACCTATTAATAATACGAATTTTTTTTAATAAAGTTAAAAAAATGATAAGAATAAACATAAAAACTATAAAATATGTAAATATGACAAAAATAAAACATATGACAAGTAACAACTGTAACCTGAAATAAATTTCCTTTTTCACGTAGATTTCGTTTCGCAATCACGATATGAAATTTTAAGGAGAATAGATCCCAAGGATAATCGCTAGCGTACGTGTAATTAATTACTAACCGATAAATCTCGCCATAATGCGTTCATCGATTCGATATATCAGACGAGCGATAGGTTAAACTAATGTCCACGATCATGCTGCAACTGTGCGTGATATCGCCGAATTTCGCGGCTGCTTAGAGAACACTAGTGTAACTCTCCGGTGCTCATCGACAAAGATAAAACAAGCGTCGAAGAAGGAAAGATACTCATAGATATAACGCGCTCTCGCAAATAGTGCGCGTGTACATTTGTCGCGCGCGTGTACAGCTCGTGTGAAAATATTTACTCTACTAACAACGCGACTGTGCGTTAAAAACAAGTCGGCCCGTGCAAGCACGGTTGGTATTACATCGCTGTTTTTTTTTCTCTAACGAAAACGTTGAATCAGTGCGACCAAGAGCATTTGCACAGACGTATATAGAGATGCTTGCGACACTCATGGTAGTGATATGATGTATATTGTGATAAAAATGCGAACAGAATTACCAATCGCCGTATTTTTCGTCATTTTTGGATTTTGTGTTTGTGTCCGATCCTTAAAAATGTAACTCTACATTTCCGGGTCAGCATTCGGTGTATTCTGGAGAATATCTAATCCTAAGCTTCTATTTCTGATGAAAAACTGGACGGAAGAAATATTGGTTCCGATACGAAAATGGAATGGTGCCGATGGCTGGAAATTGATTAATTAATAATTTGATAACGGATTTCATGATCGAACTAAAAGAATCGAAATTTGATTATTAAATATGAAATTTGATCATTAAATGTGACCTAATTATTAAAGAACTCGATATATCTCCATGAATAATATTTATACAGTGGAATAATATTTATACAATTAAGATTTATACAATTTAATATTATTTAATATTAATATTTATACAATTTAGAAAATTAATATTTATACAATTAAAGCTCAATCGTCCCATCTAATTTACAGGAAAAAATTTGCTCCAACGAAATCAATTTTTCTCTAGTCTTCATTTATGTTTACTTTTTTTGCTTTCATCTAAGATGAATGTTATTACTAAATATACAAAAATTTGTAGTGTGTTATTTTTTTGCTATAAAAAAATGCCAAGAGATTCATAAATATAAATTGATTCTTTTCACCGACATCACATCGTTGCGATGTCGAACCTCGTGATCTTCTTTTATGCGAGAGATTATCTGAACGTGGACGTGTCTGTGTATTCGATAGTGCTTTCAATCGCGATATTGTTGATGATGATCGGTTTCAACTGCTGTCCGATGCCTAATGGCTGCTTTGTTACAATATCGGCCAAGATTTGCACTTTGGTATCACCTAAGGGTTATGATTACTCGATGCTTTACCTAGCGTTTTTTCGTGATCGTGATGGTATGCACCGCTATAATCCTTCTTGCCTCTCATCGGAGACGAAAGGCAAGACTTTTGTGCAGATACAAAAGGGGCTGAAGGATTGAAACGACTCAAGAATCGGCGTTTCGATTCGTTCGTGCCTCAGGAGGAAGATTCTCTATTGGATATCGAGTGAGCATATTGCTCCCGTAAGTTGTGCGTCTTAAAGAAAGATAATTTGGTATTATAAGAGATCGTCGCAAAAATCTTTATCGTTCTCGATAGGAAATTGAAAATTATATCTCGCGAGCGGAAAATCGAAAGAGATAGAGCCTTTCAAGATGTATGAGCGAAATTTTCGGCAATCACGGTTATAATTGAATGCATCGTTGATGCACGTCGCGATGTTGTATCTCGAGACTCGCCGGAAATAGATTGCGTGAACAATTGGTGAACATCACGCTCAATGTATGTACATACACACGTCTCATTTTATATGAATAATATTTTTTATATTTTGTTATATTTTTGATAAGTCATATAGTTAGATTGTATATGTATGTATCGCGTGCCAAAATCGGCTTGTAGAAGCAATGCGGTGATAAAAAGTGTCAAAACTTAAAAGCGTAAAAGCAAAATAATGATTAAAAGAATTTCGATAAGCAATCTAATTTTATTCGAAAATTTGCAGATTTATTTATATGAATCATTGTGTGCGAGTTGCGCGATTATATTCTTGACCTAGTTCAAGAAATATAATAAATTAGATATTCTTATTTTTAATTCTCCATTAATTAAATAACTCCCATCGCAGCTAGTATTTATTACGAGATTATTAAGAGTGGATTTTTATAAATAGTACAGCGGTTTCCATTTAGTTTAGATTGAATTGTTCTTCACGGGGTTCGTTCGAAGATAAAAAGGTTCGCCGTTAGTTAGACGAAAATCAATCATTGCGGTTCTTTTTGTTATCGACGTAACGAAAAAAAGCCCATTAGGTGTTTAATGCCTCTACCTAGGACGTTCAGGGATAGCTAGAAGAACGGAACAAGAATAGGGCACGATATAAAGAGGGAGAGAGAAAGAGAGAGAGAGAGAGAGACAGAGAGTGGACGGAAATTGCACGGCAGAGCAGAACCCTTACGTACCGTGCGGAACCGTCGAAGGAAAGTTTCTCGTTCTCTTAATATCTGAGAATCACTATTCAGTCTTACAGAAATTGCTATTGGCAGAACCATTAGAGGCTGGAATTAGTTTCGCGATCCCGGATATCTAGCGGCCGCGGGGGAATGTGGCACGGGCGAAAAGGGGTTGGTACAGCTCACTTATCTTACTTCCATACCTCGCATTAATACTTTCCGCCAACTCCATTTGCTTCCCTTATTTCGGGAAACCTGTTTATAAAACCGTTTTTAAATTAGTGTCGATACGAGCAAGGAATATAAAACTGCGAAGTAAATATGAAATATTATTACAAACTTCGTCACTCGATTAAATCTATTAATATTCTGCCACAGAGTAATCATAATTAATATCATAATTAATATTTAAGTTGATTTCGTGTTTGTGTGTGAGAGTTATACTGGAAGTTATAATTTTATGAAATCTATACTCCATATACATTTTTTCGCATTTATTTATTTATTTTTTTTTTTTCATTTAATCGCCAGAGAATTACGTTCGAAACACATATCGGGTTTAAAACTTTAGACTCAAAACGCTACCAATCACTACCATAGGAAATGAGATCCTGACTCTACATAGAGATAAAACGTCCTATATCCTCGCATATTATCCTTCCGCGAGACTCAGAATCGGTTATTTAGGGATTCCCCTTAGTGATTTCGCCGCAAATCGGTAACGCGACGGCCAGCCATCGTGAACCCATATTCTGGATGAACAAACATAGATATCCAACGTACGCGGGGCCTATGCACGTTGCCGACCAACACGTGCGCCGGGATGAACAGGGCCTCCTATACACTGTACATACAATTGTATCATCAGGGCAAACACACCGACGACTACCAGCTGGCACACGCATACAACACCGTGCGGACAAACACCGTTCCACAAACAACGTCGCGGCGTCATGAAAGCGTCGATATAATACGGTGCATCGTCCGCTTTGCCGAAACGCTCTTCTCATGGAAGACGATCTCCTCGGATCCGCGACTCTGCGACTGCGATTGTTTGTTACCGAGTTTTATCTTGTAAAATTTTTAAAACGATGAGAAATGGAGCGGTTTCTCTTCGGCGATGCGGATCGAAACGGTCGCAGATCGTGAAGACAACCGGAAGAACGGCACGTCTCATTTCGCGATGAAAGTCATTTCCGGGGATAAATCGAAAGATCTCGTTAGCTGTACCATTTGTTTCGAGTGCCCCCGTTCGTTCGGTAAAAGTAAGAAACGTTAAATGCTTTATTTGGGCGGCGATGCGAGATCGTTTCCGCGACGTGATTTTGCTTCGTTGACGTTTAACGAGGTGCACTTTTAGAATCGATATGCCATTAGCGTGTGACTGGGGGGAATTAATTTACAGAAAAGTTCTGCAAATTTGTGACGTAAGGAAAAGACATGATTATAATTAACTAAATGTTCGAGATAAACATGCGAGAGAGAGAGATCAACTTCCGATATGTTTTTTTCGCAAAACCTCATAAAGTACTTTATGGATCTTTAACTTCTTTTGTGCACGGCGATAAGCGACCGCACTTTATCGCGTTTTTATATGCATTCGAAGGGCTGAGAAATAAATTCCTAACAATTCGGAATCTACTTTGTACATACATGCTAGGATCAAAATATAAAAATATATATATATATATATATATATATATATATATTAGCTGTGATTTAAGTTTCTATTATGTTTAATCAATGGAAGTAATGTGTGCAACGTTTGCGAGAAGCGTGATACAAATTAAACGGTCCTCACACACGTGGATGAAAATCTTGCGTGAAAGCTTTGATCATACGTAATAATCAAAACGCGTTACATACGCGAGCTTTTGCGTCTCCCGCAAATTATGTACATTAAAATAATTATGCGACAACGAGAAACGTCGCGTGCGCGCGCGCTCGAGCGTTGCCATAATCCTCTCGCAATCTGATTACCGATTTTCCCCCGTTATTACGTAATCGACATGTACCCGGGAGAGGGAGAGGGATACATCATTGAGTTTGTCAGTGGTGCTAATTGGAAATGCTCCGTGTGTTGCGTTCTTGTGTCCTTCATGCGCATTAAATTCCCCCGTTTGGGGGGAGGGGGGGAATCGCAGAGGCAGCCCCCTCGGCTCGCTCTCGCGCGCGCCTCTGCGTCGGAGCTTGTTAAAACGTTACTGCGGTTGTAAGTAAAGCGCGAAAGCAATTAGTTCCCATTTGCAATTTGCAACGTTGTTTGATTTAGCTCGCAGCGCTGCGGTGAGGCGCGGTGTGGTGTGTGCGAGCCTTAAGCGCGCGTGCTTAAGCACACAGG
Organism: Lasius fuliginosus; assembly: GCA_949152495.1. Taxonomy (NCBI): domain Eukaryota; kingdom Metazoa; phylum Arthropoda; class Insecta; order Hymenoptera; family Formicidae; genus Lasius; species Lasius fuliginosus. The sequence goes on along the minus strand of OX424452.1, from coordinate 5,419,423 downwards.
TGACACCTGAATTAAATACTGGATCAGAACCACGCTGCAAACGCGCGCGCACATTGTTCGAGCACGTTTGGCGAATTAAGAACTGCCCGCGAATGAAACAATTAGAAGGAGATGAGGGTGCTACGAGTACTTTAGTTTTCGGTGAAATACGATATTGTGCGTAATTTAAATTTCTCTTTTTTTCCCTTCACTTTCAACCTCTCGTTTACAGCGTCTTTCGAGAGATGAATTACGGCAATTATGTTTATTACTTACGATTACATTATTTACAATGTAATAGCGGGATAATAGTTTCGAGAAATACTCTGTATATAGAATTCTTGTCGTCGTTAACAATCTGAAACGCTGCATTCAAATTCCTGTAGATATTTCGAAACGAGATATTTCGACCTATTTTTATTCGGACTGTATTGTAGCTGAATGAGATTTCGTGCGATTAGCGATAACGTTTGGAAAAGTGATAACGTCGATGCGCAGCAAGTGAATACGGGCTCGCGCGCGTCACCTTAAATCGATCATTTTTCATTATCCTCCGGCTATTAATCACGTCGCTTTGATTGATTATAAGGACAGCGACAGTTTGGCATGGAGCGCTCTCATAAGTCGATGATCAAACGCCAATTATGAGGCTTAGATCTTTATTCGTTCCCTCCCATCCCGTTTCCTCCCTATTAGCCGCGATTAGGAACTCCTTCTCGGACACTTTAAAAAAAACGGCTTTTAAGCCATAAAACATCGGTTTATCAGACGGACGACTTTTTTTTTTCTCCCGAGATGATATTCATTACTGTGATTAAAGAGACAGCGGGATAAATCATCTCGCGATTCGCAGTAAATACGAATTTGCATGGCGGCCGAGGTAATATATATTATTTGAATACGGATGGCGCGTGATATCCCTCTGATTAAAACGTAACGTATAATTTAATGGATCAATTAGTTAAGTGCAATCGCGACAGTAATTCACACCTGAATAATAATCCAAGTGATAAACTCAGCGGTATCGCCGACATTGGGATTCGTATTAAACGAATTGGAAGCTTTGTCGGACGCTAAATTACTTAAATTTTTAACGAGCCGTAGAAAACGCGTAGATCGTTAATTTCATAATATTCAAGAATTAAAACATCGACATTCACGTAAAATCGGCCATACATTTTATCGATAATTCGTGTGTAACAAAACTCCGCGGAACATTAAACTGTTTCGTTTATCGTTATTTCGTCTCGGCAATGATCGTGAATGTGGGACAAATACAGCGAGATGTAATAATGTTACAGAATCGTCACAGAACGGATTACACGAGATACTTCCGATTCGAGTTCCATTGTGCGTGACTCGGGCAAGTAAACGGATAAAAAGGAGGACACACATTTTAATCCAGATTACGTTCAAGTTTTGTGCCATGATCGATGCAAGCTAGAACAAATGTCTTTTTTTACGTGCAATTTATTTTCGTCTGGGCCTGAAGTCGATTTTCCCTCGGTCAACATCTCCATTTTACTCTCACAAGAATACATCCCTCAAAATTTCACGGAATACCTCTAAATGAAAACAGCTGTGCCTAACGTTTTTTCGCATAATGGCAGAGATAGACGGCGTATATTTTTAGAAAAAAAGGAAAAATAAAAGAGGGGGAGGAGAATATGGCCTGGCAGATGTGTACCTACCCGTTACATCCGCGATAATGATGAGTTTGCTGAACGAGGGGGGCACTAATGGAACGTCGGACACTCTCTCGCGCTCGCCAGAATGAAATATTTCACGTCCTCGTTCTTTTTTACAAGCCACTCGCGCTGCTGCATAGCCAACGATAAAGATATACATGGACATTTACGGAACGAGGGCATAAAAGGTAGGGTGGTTTAGCGCGGTATATTTAATATACCCCTCTGCTACAAGCCGTCGTAGCATGCGTGCACATGGAAAGCTCGCATAGCGGATCTAATCGCCATAGTAATTTTTATGATTTCCCCGATTTGCATCTCGTGTACTTCTTGCACCGATTACAATCGTTTATGGCGGATTAAAATCGGATGTAATTAAATCATCAATTTTCGATGAATTTTTCCTCTTAACGCGCGATGAATCGAATAGTTTTATTACAATTTTGTCAGATTTCCTTCATTTCACTACATCTCGCTGTAAAATTGACCTGATGTATTAAAAACTTTTTTTTTTTTTTAAGTTTGTTCATCTATCAATCAGCATTTTAAAATTAATTTCTCGTTCAAGTGAACATTGCTTGCCTTTTATCGTGACGCTAATAGAATTACTCGATCGAGTTCTCACTCTTTATCACGATCAATCATCGCGCAATCTCGCGCTCGGTAAAATTGATCAGTCGGTTGATTGCTATATAAAGCTTAGACTCACCTGGTTGTCGCGGCGCTCACGGATTATCATCGATCTCGCGTGCGTGAAACGTTGTTTAATTGATGGACATGGAAAAGCCTTGCGACCAGTAAGTGTAAATGTCGATCACAAGAATCACATTCTAGAATCGTGAAACAGCAGAATCGTGGGAGCAGGCTGAATTTTTATATCTGAAACATTTATTAATTAATCAATATTAAAAATTCCAATGTTGCGCTTTCATTGTAAATGCAGTTAAATATATATCTGAAGAGAAACATATCAATAATCATTATTATATCAATCAATTTTAATGAAGTTTAATCAATTTCAATGTAAAAACGTATATTCAGTGTCTACAGATAAAATTTCAAATATGCATCGTTCTTCATTCAGGTTTACCATTAAAATGATGTATAATTCAAGATGGTTAATCCTTTGTATCAATTGTGACGTGAGAGAAGAGGGGAAGGAAGAAGAAAGAGGAGTAAAGTATAAACAGCAATATGCAAATAAAAACTTTATACGATATCATGGAAACTTAATTACCTGCTAATTTTTCACGCGTAAGTTTTTGGGGGGGGAGAGACAGTTAAAAATTTTTCGATTTTGGAATCGCTTTTTCGCGATTCTTCTGCTTGACTTGCGCGATTTAATTCGGCTCGCTCGCTTCACCAGCCTCGCGATCTATTTCCAAGAATAGATCACGCAGCGTCGAGAGATTTATCTCTTACTATATCCGTATACCGGTTTCTATGGGAGGACCCTCTCGTCACGTTGCAGACTCGTATATGGACTATCGCGGACGGCAAAAAGGAATTTTATTGGCAGGAGTCGCGGTATATTACGTTTCGAGGCAATTCGCGATTATTGGAACGTGTCTCATATAATGCGAAACGCTGGAGGTCCGTGATTTACGGTTTCTACCGATGGATTTTTAGATTAGCTGTTCGTGTGTGTGTGTGTGTGTGTGTGTGTGTGTGTGTGTGTGTACATATATATATATAACACTGTGCGCATTTTCATCGGATATCGATCGTACGCCAATGTGAAAAACAATTAAGATTTGTGCCCAATATGATCCATTGTGATTTATGACACAACAAGGAAAGGTTCAAGAATTAATTTTCCTGTTTTATGATTATTACGCGTGTCTGATTGCTGAAAGTTCGAAAATACATTGGTAGACCAATTGTTTATTAAATAACCTGATTGCATTTAGCTATTGTTCAATAGTTCAATACCTCGATCATTAATCTTGATTAATCTATTCGATACAACAAAAACGCCACTTTGATGCAACATGATGGGGCTCTCACTGATAACTGTCTAGATTGAATCTGTAATTTTACCCTCGGGCTTGTCGAATTTAGTAAGTTAGTCAGATGTCAACATCAAAGAGATTAAATTACGTGAGTACGATCTATACATGCGAGAGGAAGTTAAATTACGTTTAATCGAAAACTGATGATAAACTTTTTCGATTGCTTTCCATCGATCGGCGATGTGTGCATAGGAATAAAATTGTACTTTAGTTCGAGGCAACTTAAACATTTTTCCTTAAATATTCTCGAGTTTATACTTGATTATAAACTCTCAAAGTCTAACAAAAATAATTTAATATATTAATATTTAACTGCGCGCGCGAACTATATGTTAACTATAATATAAAAACTTTTAATGAGCTGTTCGGTGGATTCAATCTTTTCTTCTTTTTACAGAACAGATTGCTCGTATATGTATTCTTTTACATAGAAATAATTGTTGAAACACATTAATAAATTCGGATGCGTGACTGATGTGTCTCATACAAGCATGAATAAGTAGTTCTACGATGCGAAGAGACGAGATGACCGTTGTTGTTATTAACATTAATATCGCCACGGTATTGTTAAACGATTTACGTTCGCGCATTTAATTCCAAGTTGGACAAAGCAAACGCGTTAACCGCATGGGGCCGCGATGGGAACTCTGTGTTATCCAAAACGCCATTAGATGCTTTACATTGGCGAGTACGCTTCCGGAGGACGGTCACGTATCGGCCAAGCATTTGAATACTCTCTCAATTACCAACATGTCGTTCGGAGCTCGGGCAACCGTGACATCCACCATTTCCGGCCAATCCTCCCCCACACCGTCCTCCCCTCTCCTTCGCCCCTTCGCTGTCCGAGCAAATTTTACGCTTCACAATTCTGCTCGTTTCGCGGAATTGTCAATCGTGAAATCCAGTCAGCAAAGTTTTTGAGGCTTTCCTATACACTCGTCTGTCAGAAACAAATAAACACGCTGGCTGCTCATATAGTGTCTACAAAATATTTGTCGGTACGGCGCAAACGAACAGATAGAACTAAAATGCGTTTTGAGATCGATAATTAGTAGTGCATCGTATTCTATCTTATGCTATCCTTGTTCGAAGATTCAATTAGAACATGAGGATGCTTCTTGCTACACTTGGAAACTCGAATGATGTCATTATAAATGTCCCAAGAAACCTGATATTAAGAAACCCGTACACAGAGTTCGCAGTCGACAAGGTTATTGATTTATTTCTTCACAGAGCCGATACTCTTATCGATGTTTTGCCTGCTAAATATAGCTATAGATATTGCAGATACGTAGCTATAGATGCAAGTAGAACAATATTATACTTTCCTGATTTTAAGTTTCTTCCGCGTGTTTTCGTTCGTCTTATATACCGATACTCTGATCCTATTGAAAACAATCTCCGTCTGAGATAATTGACTCAAGAAAAATAACGGACGAAAAAGTTGGCGAATTAACTATGTCAGCATGGACGATCTCTCGACAGGAAATGATTGCTTCGGGCAAAATCTTTCTGTTGACCAAACAGCAACGATCGCAGATAAATGAATAGAGAGATAATTTTTTTTGAAAACTTTTTCTCTTTGCACATTTATATATATACTACAACACAAGCGCGCGCTACGCGCGCGCTCTTATTTACAGACGTTATCAAATTTTTAATAAATTATTCCTCTCTAAAAAAAGGCATGTTATGTCAATATTTGAAAGTCTCAAAGTGTTTTTTTCTCTCAACGCCCCATATGCCGGTTATTTACTCACCTGCCAAGCAACGTCTTAATTTACTAGAGAGATTTTTAACATCGTGCAGATGGCACGTTTGAAAAGAAAGATACATATAAAAATTACCACCAAAAATAAACAAATCAATAAAATAGATCTCCAGAGCTGTTTTTCCATTCAAAATTCTTGGTAATAATAAAATTGCGTAACAATTAAGAAATTAAAAAGACCCTTGATATATTTTCCTATACAATAGCTCAAATTAACTACGCATTCGATTAATTACGTGAGTCTCTTCGTTTCTTGTTTCAGGTGGGAACGTTGGGGACGCTTTTTAACGCTATCGATCGATATCACGTTTCGCGTCTTAATTAGTTCGGGAGTGCCGCGCAAAATGTCGTGCATCCGAATTCGGGAGTGCCGTGCAAAGTATCGCGCGTCCAAGTTTGTTGCATCTTCGCAATGATATCCCGATTTCATAATTGTCGTCGAGAATCGTACTTTTGATGCCGACTGAATGGGACGTCTCATTGAGACGTTGCGAATGCAACGTTTTCATGCCTCGTGTTTCGCGACACAAGGTGACGCCGGCCGCGTACGTATGGCATGTACATCTACGTACGATGCTCGCGCGGTTTTGAGCTCAGGCTCAAGATCCGGCTGATTGAGGAGCACGCTCTGCTTCGACAAACGGCTCGGCTCGAATCGGATTAGAGTTCGGTCGATTGTTCGGGATCGTCGTTAATGGGTCCCTTCTCTTGTATCGTCTACCAGTCATATTATGTTGCACCGTTGGTTGGTGGCATATATGTATTGCGTTGATGAGTTGATTGTATTACTTAGGCCGGTTTTAGCTCGTTCTGAGAGGTTGAGCTCCCATTACTTAGATTGTTTAACACATGGTTTACATGGTTAGCATCAGAAATGGGTATCTTCTCTCTCGGCGCGTCTACCTGCCCTGTGATATCGCCTGTGATACAGCATCCTGGCGTCTCATCTGAAATCGCGCCTAAGTTAGTTCGAGTCACTCTGAGATGCGAATATGCGCACGAGAGTGGGCTTCGCCCGCGACAAGAGTCGAGCGAATCCCATTCGCGTCCATCCCGTCGATCGAATCCGTCTTCTTCCGCTTCGGGCTTAACCCTTGCTCGAAATTACCGTTGCAGTCCCGACTTGTTGGCTCAAAGTATGGTTCTCGCGCGAAATAGGATATTCGTGCAAGATTCGCGATCGCGGAATTTGAGAGTGTCGAGCAAAGTATCGCGCGTTTTAAAGTCTAAAGTATCGCGTGTTAAAGTGCGGGAGTGTCGTTCAAAGTATCGCGCGTGTAAATCAATGGACTTTGGAAACGGACAATCCTGAAACCTGAGGGGAGGAGCAGGCCTAGGAGGCATCGGGCGCTGACGGAGCAACCCTGGAGTAAGTATTTATTAATTGTATATTAATTATTATAAATCGCGTACGCGCATTAATTCGGTTCGTTTGTTTGATTTAAATAAGAGAGAATTGGAGAGAAAAAGTCTTATATAAATTCTGTAAAAGTTTCTATTAAAAAAAATTTTTTTTAGAATTTATAAAAATTATTCCATTAGATATTTGCTTATTATTGTACGCATTGAATATGAAATTCGGTGCATACAATAATAATTTTTTGAAATATTAATTATTTTGGGATGCTGCTATAATTTGGATCTTTTATTTATTTGTTACAGCTTCAATGCCGTCAACTCCGCTGTTGCATATCGATTGGTGAGTGACAAACTTTTATTTTATTTGAAGGTAATGGATTTATAGAGATCGTAGATGTAGATTCTAGATAAATCCGTTACCTTAAAATGGATGGTTTAAAACAAATTAGGCTGAATATTTCATCCTGGATATAAATACGATCATTTATCGATTTATCGTGCGTATGAGGATGCACTCGCACGCACGCACAGAGTTCACGAAAGAGAGCTCGTTATTTTAATATAGCATGATTTATTGGTTCCAGTGTTCTGTGTTATACAGAATACTGATAAAAAAATATACTAGTTGCCTGAAAGTTATTGATCAATCTTGTAAAGATTAAAGATTAATAAAAAAATAAAATATATTTAAAGATTAATAAAATAAAATATATTACAGGTAGAACAAGCTTGATAAACAATCATAAAACATATATATAAGAAATATTGTATTTAAGATTTGATAAAGATATTATAATTTCTTACGTTTTCTACTAAGTACTCTATACAAAGAGAGAAACAAAGGCAATTGGTAAGAATATTACTAATATATTAACAATATTTTTATTTGGACAATATTAGTCAAATATAAATTATATCTGATTAAATTTTTTGTTATTTGAATAAAATAATAAAGAAAATAAAGAAAAATATAAAAATGTAAAGAAGATTATAAGAAATTTCATTGACTTTTTTATATATTTAAATCTTTTATTTCAGTTTCTTCATAATGTTTATACCTCATGAACAAAATTAGAAAAAGATATTCTATGCACTTTGAGAAATAAAAATAAATAAATAAAATATATATATTTAAATAAAAAAAAGATATATATAACAAGATAAATAAAATAAATTAATTAAATAAACAAAACTAATATCTAATTAATAAAATTGTGTTTTATTCTTTCCTCCTTATATCCGTCCAGGATTAAATATTATATAAATCGGGTGCGAGAGAGCAATATACTTACAGATTTTTCCAATATGTATCACAAGCATAAATTAAATAAAGATAGGAACTGTTACATAGTTACATTTTACTGTTACATAGCAAATTTTATCTACAAATTAATTTTATAAAAAATACGCTAATGATTATTAATTGTATATTGTAACTTATTTTTATAATACACCGATTTTATCCTAATTTTTTATAGCTCATCCATCCATATATTGATTAATAACTTGACTTTACATCAGTTAAAGCAAAGTTATAATAAAATGATGTGAGATCAAAAGATATTTCGCGGATGTTTCATCGCGGAGAAGAATTTTTTATATAGATTGTCTTAAAGCTGATTAGTTTTACATTAATTGTATTTACATTAATTGCAGATATTTTATTTAAAAAAATATATTATATATAAAATATAATTTTGATACGAACAATGTGCACGAGATGTATATAATGTAATAACAAGATATTAATATCGATATAAAATTTTTTATAAAGACGTATACACAATATGAGAACATGAAACATTTATAATTTACAGCATTTTTATATTGATTGTGCAAGAAATTCATTATGTCTTTCGAATCTCACATCATTCATTTAATAAACCTTTGTAACAACTACGGGTAACGGGCAAAAATACGGGTTTTGCGCGGATAAATACAAATATAAATACGCATTTTAGATTTGCGCTTGCAAAATTTGTTCGTTTTCTAAACGTTTATAATTTTATATTTATATCATACAATTCGATTCCAGACATTCGCGAGACAAGATCGAAAATTTTCTGATTCAGAACAATTAATTTTTCATATAACATCTATTTTTTGTGAATTCCCGTGGATAATTTTAAATAAAAAAAATTATAAGAAATTTTTTAATTAATATTTTAATGAACACTCGTGTATCTTTCATGACTTGAAGGACGCGCGCGTCTAATAAGCAATTTAATTTATCGTAAATGAACAAAGTAAAATCTTTACGTTTATTTGCCGATAATTATAATCAGCCGGCAATAGAAAGAGTGTCCTTCCTTAAAGATCGAATACCAGAATAGATATGGCCAGAAGCGAAAGGTAAGTCCAAACTGGCCAGAAGAATAAACGTAAGCTGCGCAAGATTTCTGGCCAGAAGCGGCAAAAGGTAAGTCCATACTCGCCAGAATGTGTAAAAACGTAAGGTATATGAGATATCTATATATTTCCTCGCATTTTTTATTTCATCTGCGATAGCACGTAATCATACAATACAAGCTCTCGTTCGGACAGAAGCAATTATTCCGCGTAAACAACACTAGGCGGTATTGATGTGTTAAGATGTTAAGCTTTATCTCTGTTTGTATTATATTACAATTTATTGTTAGTCAGTTCTTCGTCTCATTGCTCTATGTTACAAGATAGACACTTCTTCCTTTTTAAACGCTGCTAGATTGATTTTGATAGTCACAAATAATATACGATAATGCGCCAAAATTGTACGTAAGATCGTTTCCACCCTTAAAAAGAGAGAGAGAGGGGGGGGGGGAAGTTTTCACAAATATGAATTTTATATATAACAGGATTTCTTTTCCTGTTTGATTTTTCTTTGTTTGATTCATATGTCAATACTCGAAAGTCTTAAAGTGTTATTGTTGCCACTTTTTCGTGGCTTTGATTGGTTTTTATTGTGTCGCATGTTTCGTAGTGTTAAGGGCTATTTGACATCGCGAAAATTATTTTGACAGTTTTGAAGTCAATTAGTAGAGATATTAATAGTAGTAGAGGTATTAAAGAAGAGGAATCTTTAGGAGCAAACTTCGATGAATATGACAAACAGTAATATTCCTTTTAAATATAAAGAAATGTGTTGCGTATTAATATTTATACTTAAGTAGTAAATGTGTGTTATTTATAAGTAGTGTATTTATCCAAAAAAATGTGTTGTACACAAATTATTCAGATATAATTTTGTTCCTATGCTGCAAATCTATTTATATTCTGTTATGTTAATGACATATAAACAATATTTTCAACTTTATATTTATTGTTTAATTCAATTTATTCATTGAGATAACAGAATTTAAATAGATTTGCAACATAGGAACAAAATTATATCTGAACAACAAATTTGTGTACACAAAATTTGTTTGGATAAATATACACTACTTATAGATAGCATAAATTTACTTCCTAAGTATATATATTAATGTGCTAAGTATATATATTAATGTGTAATACATTTCTTTATATATAAAAAAATATTATTTATCATATTCTTCGAAGTATATACTCCTAAAAAAATTCCTCTTCTTTAATATCTTTACTATTATTAATATCTCTAATTGATTTCAAAACTGTCAAAATAACTTTCGCGTCAAATAACTTTTAACACTACGAAGCATGCGACACAATAAAAACCAATCAGAGCGGAAAAGAGACAACAATTCACTTCGAGACTTTCGAGTATCGACATAACATGCCTTTTTTGGAGAGGGATTTAAATGTTGCAACGTACTCATTAATTACGTAGAATCAAGCAATTCTACCATTTTCAAAATATGCAAAAGAGTAAGTCACTTTCATTATTCGAGAGAGTTGGCGCTCTGCGAAATTATATCTCGTCTTTTATATATATTTAAATATTTGCGTCAATAGGCGCGCATACATGTTATTTCTCTTGCCGTAGAAATACGGTAACTGTAAAGCTCCTCGAGAGAAAGAATGAAAAAGAGAGGGAGAAAGAGAGAAAAATGTGAATACGGCGTGTTAAGTACCGCGCACTTTAAGAGGATTGAAAGCACGCCGGCGGGGTTGGAGTGCCGTAGAATTGTTCGAGTTTCAACGTCTCTCCGTATCGCTGAAAAATTTCACGATGAGTCTAATTTGAACAATATATATCGCTCGCAATTAAGCCAACTTGACGCGTAAATTGTAACTGGTTTTCCCCTGGCTTTTTCGGCTGGTGAAACAACGCGCGCTGTAACGTCCCACGTAATGTGTTACTCATTACGCGAAACTCGGAAAACAATCATTTCAAATGAGTACCAGCGGCACGTTAACGGCGGTAATTCCTATGATGAGTTCCTTATGAAGACTGGCGGCGGTTATCCCCTTTGGAGATGCCATTTGACAATTATGAAACTCTAGAATTCCCGGAGATTACGCTATTCAAACTTAAATATAACGAATTAGTTACAAAACTGAAGCGTCCGTACTGCATCGCCGGTCGTCGTTGTGCGCGCAGTCGGACTTGCCAATCGGTTAACTTTGATCTGTCCCCGAGAGTCGTTAGGTTCGTACATCGCACGTGTCGCATATGGCCCACGTGATTCGGTACGTGTACGTGTACGTGTGCTCGCGAAATCGCAAGCCACTGAGGTCACCAACTTTTAATTATACTTTCGCAAACTGCCCCCGTTTTAGCGCCCCCCCCCCCCCCCCCGATTACCATCTCGTCGCACCTTTCGAGAGTATATCGAATCGTCCAATATTTTTTCTCTGTTATCGAGAAATGCGCGTTTGACTGGTATCGGGGAAATCATTTTTAAAGTGAGAAAAGGTGAAATGAAGGGAGTGAAGAGAGAATCTTGTAAGGGCCGAAGAAATGACTGCAGTCATTCACTACAGCGCGAGGAGATAGGGTCGTTGTCGGGTACAGGCATTAGGAGGACTGGATTGGATTGGATTGACATTACCGTACGGTTCCAAGTTCTGTTATATCCCTTGAGAAATCAGCACAGTGCTGCCAGTAGCACTGTCCAAGGACTCCTCGGACATATGTGTACAGGCGCGACCGCTATTACTACAAATACCGAGATCTATCTATATATACGTATATATAAGTAAATAAATATATATATATATGTATATATATATATATATTTATCTGATGGTAAATATGCATATTTGTATATATATAAGTACGTATTTGACGTCAGACAGATACTCTGACAACACCATGCGTCCGCGAATCCCTCTATCGATCTATGACGATTTATAAAGGGATGAGGAGTATTATAATTTTTGCATATAATCCGCGTATTAATTGTGATTCAACTTCGGAATAGCACGAGCTAATCCGCTGTTGTCAAACTTGCGGAATAATTCAGAAAGTAAAGAAAATTGTAGAAAGACAATCTTTCGACAAGACTTCTTGGAATTTAAATATTTTTTGATGGATAAAAATATAAATAACAGTTATTTAATCGACGATATTTATCAGTATTTCATAATCACGCAAATTAATATTGAGTTCAGGGAAATACTTGTCAAAATGTAATGATAAAAACAAAGTTATTTTGTTTTTCATGTTATTTTTCTTAAAAACTTCTAATAATAGTTACAATTTTAAATTGCCAAGCTAAGAAAAAAATAAAAAATTTTGCTAAAAATTGCAAAAGAAATTTGCAGAAAATTTTCGAATTCTCTATCTTTGTAGCAATTCCGAGATTATATATGTACACAAGCAGCTAGTTCTATTTGCTGCACATGTTTCGCTCTTATTCGAAGCAGAAAATATGTTGTACGCCGATGGGATTTATTCAAAGTAAAAGAAGAGAGATTAATATATATTATTAAATAATTATATAATATAAACATATATAGAGATACAAATTTTAGAATGTTAAAGCAGTGAAATATTTTCAATCACCTCTGTTAATCTTCAGCATAAAAAATCAAATTCGGATGTATGTAAGTAAATACTAATTTATTGCTAATTTTTTGTTCTAATCCGAATTTATTGCTCCTATTAATTAGCAGAAAATTGATATTAACGATAAATGCTAATTTAATATTACACTAGCCTCCACTTTTGAAAAACACTTATAGCGAATCATAAACAAAGAAATAAATATATTAAAATTGTTAATTAATTGCTCAAAAAGATAAATTTCAAAAATATTAAATTTTAAATAAATACATCAACACAATACTATAATTATATAAGAGTCATTAAAAAATAGAAAATTAACAATATCAGCTTGATATCAAACTGTTTTTCGAATTGCTACTGAAATATCCTAATGTGCGAATTTTATATAACGAAATAAGTTTAAAAAATAATTGAAAACGCTCTAATATCCATACATTCAAGATCCATCACTACAAGAGTTAATGCAATTACATAATTGCTCTCCTTCTATTTTAGGATATGTTAAAATATTTCTCGAATTAATTATTAAAATAATTCACTACCATGATAAGCGGGCAATTAATTTTATTAATAATAAATTAACAAAGTTATAAATTATTCACCCCATGCTTCATCGTCGTCCGATGCGTCCTTGGACTTTTTCCACTTCTCTTGTTTGCTCTTTATTGTTCCTTTGTGGCACTCACGCGACATTTACTGGCAAACGGTTAATTACGATCGTGCCCGCACTAATCATTAGAATACGACGAAAGATCGTGCGGCATTTTATATAATACTTCTAACGTTCTTCGCACACGAAGCATATGGTTTTATTTTATGACGAAAGAAAATTATGGTTACATGAAGTTCCGCTCTAGAAAATTGCGCGTCCAAACACACAATAATATTATTTCACACAATATTATTTCTGTTGCTAATGAATAATATACATACGAATTTTGCGCAATAATTTTATTATCTCTCATTAAAACACAAACAAATAAATATGCAAGTTAAAATTAAAGATAGATATCCACAAAATGCAACATTCAAAAATATATTATTATTTTGTTGACTCGATCGAATAAGTTACATAAAATACGCATTTAAATGGATCATCGACATACAAGCGCATGATATCGGTGATATCATTTAATGGGAGTGCTATGTAAAGTGCCGCGCGATCGTTGTATTCTGATGATAAATTCGCGCACTATTACAATTAACCATGTTTTGCGAATGAATATTGCGCGAGAGTCGCGAAGAACAAACAAGATAAAGAACAAATAGAAGAGGGGAAGAAAGTTTAGAGAAATATCAAACGACGGTGAAGGAACTATGAGTGAGCAATTCATAATTTTGTTAACTTATTATTTGTAAAATTAATTGCTCGCTTCTCTTCGCAGTAACTTTAGCAATTAATTCAGAATATACACACCAAAATCAAAAGAGAGCAATTAATTTTTTCAATATACTTTATTTTTGTATAGCGAGCTAGCACATTTGTTCTATTTTCCTAATTTAAACAGGAAATTTGGCAGTGATATATCTCGAAAGAACAAATAATTCGGGAAACATTTTAATATCAAAATCGAAGAAGAACAATTAATTAAAAATTATATTAAAATTCTTGTAGTGATATTTAAGCGATTTGATACCAAGCTGATATTAACTTTTTACTTTTGACTACTTTATTGTTATATACCTAATTATAATATTCCATGTTGGTACATCTATACAAATTTAATATTTTTGAAATTTGTTCGCAGTATTTTTCAAAATAATTAATTAGCAATTATTTTGGTATGTTTGTTTTTTGTTTATAATTTGCTGTTTTTCGAAAGTGAAGCTTACTAGCGTAATATTAAGTCATAGCGTCTTCATCTTTAATATCAATTTTCTGATAATTGATAAGGAATTATTAATTGATTGAATTATTAATTGATGAAAAGGAATTTTGGGATTAGAACAACAAATTAGCAATATATTAGGATTTTTAATTACACCATATGTTCAAATTTAATTTCTCATTATGAAGATACCTAATTAATTAAAAAAGATTTAATTGATGTGTTATTTATTCAGACTATTCAGATATTAAGTAGAGTAACCGTTTAATTATGAGATGATTACAAATTATTTATCCGAATCGTTGTAGAGATTGATTCTTAAAGTGAAAGTTCTTGTAATTTTACGACGCTTTTTTCGCGCAGAACGACGCTTTCAACGTCGTGCACACTTCTACTCTCTTTTCATGGAAGTTTTTAAGAGTGAGACTAAAATAAAAAAAGGCTTTTTAAATGCGCAATTCGCATCCATATTGATGTTGTCGAATCGGTAAATTGCCGTATTTTTGTTGTTGACAATAACGTGTGATTCGTGTTCGTTAATTCATTGCGATCTGTGTCCGGTTAATTTTTGCAGATGCAATCAACATACGTCAAAAACCAATTTGTTCAATTTGTATTGCGATGTACGAATTCGCGCGATATTCACTTCGCGATCGAGCGCGTTATTACTTAATAAATTAAATTAATAAATTAAATTTATTTACGAATTTATATTTTACTGTAAGCGCGATATTACAGTCAGCAAAATAAAACACGTAAGAGAGATTTGTATTGTCACAGAAAATTGTGTGCAAAATGCACCATCGGTGCGGTTGTGTCCGGATGTATTATTCGCGAGAAGTCGTTCTTTCTAAGAACACCGATTATTTCTGAATGCGCTGTGGATAATGAGAAACTCTTCAGACGGAAGGCGAGTGCGACGTCAAGCTTAATACATAATGCGCGCCGTTCGTTTGCGCAACTTAAATACTTGATGAGTGTAATGAGGAAAAAGCGCGTTTTTTTTACCACTTTCCAATTTACGAAGATAATTACTGTCGGCGATTTAAGCGTACACAAACACGCGAGACCGATATAATTACTCCGTAATTTTTATATGTGTTGTATTTGTTTTATATGTATGTACATCTTGTGAAATATTGTGACGCAAAGTCGAATACGAATTAATCATCTATTTTATCTTATTTTTTTTATAATATTAATCCTCATATGGAAAATAATAACGATTATTGTTCGAGTTTTATGCTAATAAAATCTTTAATAATTTTTGTCATATTTTGTTTATTATTGTAAAAGGATTTTCGTGCGAAATACATTGCGCGTATATCGTCGTGAATACATTCCATATTCGGTGACTAATAATGTTTGATAAAAAGGCTTTTATGCATAAAAAGCTTTATTTTAATATTATGCGTACGTGTTTTAATGACATCGCGTTTACTTCTCTCGCACAAACTGTTTGTAACTATCAAGATTTTTGGAGAGTGATATAGAGTGTGTCGAAAAAAAAAGAAAGAAATATGCCAATATAATTCGCGTGTCTTTTTGACTCTGATTATCGAATAACAAAGTTTGTCGTTGTAGTACTTTTAATCGAAACATTAATTATGCCACTACATCGACGTTATACATTTTAAGAGAGTGATCTAAAAATCCTTTCTGAAAATATAATAAGGATAGAGTCAACGACTACATTGTCATTCCCGCCGGAGAAATTTCGCCCGGAACTATATCGGAACTATTTCGGCGATTGGATTAACATTTCGATATCAATCATCTTCCTCCCTGACTTCGCGATATCCGTGCTGCGGATGGGAAGATTTGTTCTTACCTATTCTCGCGCGAACGAGCATTTCCATTAGGGATAGAACTCTGCATCACGGGATATCCCTGACGATGATGGGATGGAACGTTGAGAAGCGGCGTTAAAGGGTTAATCAAAGTCGGACTATCCTTCCTTTAAAGCCTCCCAAAACGACCACCGTCGCCGCTATTTTTTTTACCCGTTTCCACCCTTCTCTTTACTCATGTCGTCGTCCTTCGGTTGCTCTCACCTGATCGTCCAGATCGCCGGTATATCGCGTCCATCGATCTCTTTCACACACGCGTGCACATCGACACATCGTCGATCATACGTGATCGCGTGTCCTCGCCTTGGTCAATGCAGTCACAACCAACGCGTCCGTGTGTCGGATAAATGAGATCCGATTTCTCTGTGAACCGACGAGATCGTCTGGTCGTCTCGCGGTATTTACACTGTCAAAGGTCGAGGTTCGGTTTCTTCTTCCGGGTTGTTTATATGGAGAGAATCGTGGACGGGAAATGTACGCTCGAGGAACCAATACACTGTGAAAGAGAAGGAGGAACGAAGCGGGGAGAACGGAAAATGGATGCAGAAACTTCGAGACGTATGGAAAAGACCGACTATGCAAAGCTGTTCTATCGTCGCCGGCTAAAATCGCACCCCTCTTCATTCCTCCTCCTCTTCCTCCATATCTCTCCCGCAACGTCGTGATCCAAGTTTCTGCTATCCTTTGTTCTCTCCCTCGTATTGTTCTCTCTTTCGCTTTTTGTATAATGTGTTCGGCAAGAATGATAGCGATAGTATTTGTGAAGAGAGAACTGGAACTATTTTTTTTTCTATCATAATTTAACTAGATGACATATAATTTCGAAGTTTTTGAAATCTTGGATTTATAAATATCTCGATATTTTAAAGCTGAGTTTTCATTTAAGATTGACTCTGAAGAATACGCTCTTATATATGTACTAACTATTTGCATTAAAAGTAAGTGCAATTTGTCAAAATCTTTTCCTTTTTAATTCGCTCACAATTTGAACATTATTTATGTCTCTTATAATGCTCTGGTTAAGTAACAAGTTATTTCAGCTTTTGACGATGAATATCGCTGCGTTCAGCAAACGTGCCGGACACACTGCACGAATCTTTCGCGTTCCCCTTTTTCTCGTCGTTTCGTGCTCCCGGACCCACCCTCGTAGAAAGACGTAATGATTTTTCACGTCAGCTGAGCGAGGAGAACGCGGCCGTCGACCTAGTTGCTCGTTATCGCGAGCGGGCGATCATCCGGCACCGAGTATTAGCGGCTGTAGATTGCATCTGTTAATGGGCCGGTATTGTTCACGCGGATCGAAAGAAGAGTGTCTTCTAACGGGGCAGCCAACCGCCGTCAGCCGGGGTTGCTGAAGTAGCAAATTGTTTCGCCATTCAGAAGCGGGACCTGAGACGGCTGCGTAATTTCGCCGTCGCTGTAATCTACGCGAGAATCTCGCGACGACAGAGAGATTTAAATTCGTAAAAAAAAGCGCAAATCTTTAAACGCTACTGTCTGGCATAAATATTTCTCGGTAAAAAAGATAAAATGCATATTTTAGATTCATTGATTAATTAAAATATACTAAACATTACTTGTCTGTGTGTTCTCTAGAATTATAACAGTATCTGATTAATTGATTATAATTATAAAAATCGCAGATCCCTCGGAGATTGATAAAATCATAAGATTTTATTTATTAGAAACACTTAATACGCTTTCGGTACCTTCGGCATAAATGATTATTATCGTTACGAATGAGATTCAAAAGAAATCGTTGGTTATTAATGCGACTATTGCATGTGTCCTGACGATCGTGTCTCTCGTTTCAAACAGGCATTTTGATCAAACAGTAGTTTCTGATTAATGTTTCTGGGAGATTATCTGGGAGCTAATCATATTGTAACTTCCTGCGTCGTAAGATTATTAAGTTACAGATATGCCGGACAAAACATCATTTTTTAACGTAAAAATGTACTAACAAGTAGAAACTTTTTGTATATACTTTGTCTATTATTTCTTTTATTAAGATTAAGATTAAGATTATGAAAGTTATGTTAATAAATTAAATGATAAAGTCTGTCTTCTAAAGAGCTCTTTTTCGCAGACGAAAGCGCATTTACCTTGCCGAGATTGACAAACTAACGAAGCTCTCTGTTAGAAACTTGTAAAGATTGGAAACTCCAGTTACTTGAGGGCGTAGAGAAAATAGAGAAAATACGGATAAGGAAAACCGCGAAATCGCTAATTAGCGAGGTTCAACGTTGGCGGTGCAGAGTTAACTCTCGAGCTCTGTCGGTCTAAGCAAAAATCGGTTCCATCCGCAGTTCCAAAGCTCTGGCAGAAATTTAGATTACGCATCTGATTCAGAAAGGCGGAACGATCCGGCTTGATTCGCGAAAAATCTCATTCCCGATCTAGACGCTATTTCCGTCGACTGATTGGGGATCTTACGCGGATTGCGGTCCAATAAAGAGTTGCAAATATCCGTGAATATGTTCCGACTATAATATAATTTCTGATATTATTATAATAACTAATTGATATATTAATATTTGTAGTTTCTAATTAAATCTCTCTTGGGGAAAAAAAAATATTTTATAATTTTTGTTAAGAAAATTACTTTCTCTTCAGCGATTGTTAGATAAGTTTAGCGAAGAATCAAAGTCTATAAATTTATCAGTTAAAATAATATGTAAATATTATATGTTTTAACGTCCGTCAGCGATGTCCCGATTGTTCGCCATGATATTGCGGTCAGGTAATGAGATTTTTCATCTTCCGACAGTTCTTCTATTTCGGCGACATTGCAGATCTTATCCGGGTAGGTTCCAATTCCATAAACAGAAGCCAGAAGTAATCAAATGAGACCGTAATTCGAAGTGGCGGCGACTCGAGAAATCGGTGTCTCTGACGCGCGTGCCTATCTGACAAACGCCTCCAACACTCGTAAAATCCTTCACGACGACGACTCTTAACTATATGAATGAACCCTCCTCTGGTCCTTTCTATAAGATGTAAATACCGTCGAGCACTCGTCAGACGTTCTCTTTTCTTTGTTTCCCTTTCGGCGTCGTAGCCAGAATTCTTGCGCTCTGGTTTGCTTTTCTGGAATAAGTACGTCCCTGATGCTCTCCTTTATATATTCTCTTATAGCCACGACAAGTTAGCTTCGCTTCGTCTCCGTATATCGCCTGGAGCTGCTGACCCGCCTCAACAACCCTTTTATGCAGATATATTCCCATGTATACATCCTCGAGGGCCCTCCATTATATCGACCACGTCATCTTCTTTCATCATCATCGACGTCTGTATCTCGCCACTCGCCGCCATCGTTGTCTTCACAATCGCTCACAGAAAAGGAGTTCCCTACGTTTACGTGCGTTCAGATTTTTTTTCTCTCGTCTCCGCGGAACAAATCTCTATGAGACAACGAGGAGAGATTTTTGCCGGAAATAGGGATGAATAAAACTTCAAAGAGTACAATATCGATGTGTACGGATGACAGTTTGGAAATATATTCGTAAAATTATTTAGCGAATTTATTAGTATGACTCTATCTATTCTCATTTTAACGCTTTAATCGTGTTATAATGTAACAGTAGATTTAAATAAAAATTTAATATGATTTCAATTTGATTTTCATGACAGCATATTTTCGTGAGTTTTATATTGAAAAAAACAATTTCTGCATTTTTTCAGAAAATGTGATTAAACAAGATTTATATGTCCCAACAAAACATTCTTTCTTTGTACAATTCCACAATATTGTTACTTTTTCATAAATAGATATATACAGTAGAAATAAATTGATTTATAAGAATGTAAAGGTAACGAAGCGATTTTTTTTTTACATCTTGAGATAACATTTTATTGTTCTAGCAGATATATTCTTAATATTCGAAAGGATTTTTCTGGCGACCGCCAAAAAGTAGTTCATTAAGATGCTTAAATTTTTTCCACGAACAGCATCGTCGTAAATTTCTGTCGTCTTCGTATATGCTTAAGTATCCGGAAATTTACTAAAAGCGATGGCTGTACGATTAAGCCCCTACTATGGCGAGAGGCAGAGAGACAATACAATTATATCATTAAACCATATTATATTCATCTCTCTCTCTCTCTCCCTCTCTCTCTGTCTCTGTTTCCCTTTCTCTCTATCTTTCACGGTGTAGTAGTCTCATACTCGACCATCTAGAACGATGCCATCAAGGTGCGTAATCTGTTTTGGCCTTTGAGAGTCCGCCACCTCTTCATCTAGCTAGCTCGACAGTCACGGAATTGCAAGGATTCCGGCTATGGACCGCGATTCATGAGTAATGGACGTCCGATGGCTCAACATCCCTTTTCACGATAGAATCCTTTACACTATCAAACCTGTTGCCCTAAGTTGCGATTCAAGATTCTCTCAGCGCGAGGACAAGCTCTCGCATATCGTAGCATATTTGATAATTTTCAAAGCGTAAATAATAATTTCCCTGTTCAATAACGATTTAAATTGTATAGAGCGTGAAAAGATCGATACCCTAGATACCTAGATTGGATAATATTTTGTAATAAAAGGAAATAGGATTTTCACTCAAAAACAGGCATTGATTATTTATACGATCGAAAAATAGTTTATAACATGAGAGCAACTGCACGTAACCGCATTAATAATAAACAAAGTTGTCTAAACGCGACATTTATGTGATAGATAATATCATATATATAAATTAACGGCTGTTAAATACGGATTAATTTGCAGAGACACTCGCAAAGAACATTCTGTGTATGAAGAATCGATGTGTGTAATCTAAATCACTTGATAAAATTCAAAGTCAGTAGTGCATACAGAATTTCAACATCATATCTTGCAATATCTCTGTTGTTAATAAACCAATGCAAATTATATCATCTCAGATAATATGTCTTGAATAACATTAACGAGTAATAAGAAATCAAGACGGTCAAGTTATATATACCTTTCGATCTGTCTATAGGATACTAACGATGATGCAAATAATTACTGTGCATTACTGAGAATGCATTCCTACGGGAAGGGGAAAGAGGGGGAGGGCGAGAAGGAACGGTTGCGGGAGAACCTCCTGGTTGCGTTGCATAGCCGACGTAATTCCTTCCCTCGAAACGGACTTACTACGTACCGTCTGCGCCGGATGCGCGGCCTCCGCAGCGGACTTAACTCTGGCGTGGCCAGTAATCGTTAGATCGGTAGCACACCTCGGGGCGAATCACGGCTCGGCACGAAACGTTTCATGGTTTACAATCTTCGATATACATATATATATATATATATGTATGTATATACAACCGACCACCACATCTTTGCCCGCCGCGCGTTCTCTCATCCCCTCTTGGCAGTCGCGCAGTGCGTTGGTGTGTTAACATCCATCGATTATTCGCATAACTCGCGGAACGCGCCGCCTAATGGCTTATTATTATCAGCCGCGCGAAGGGGATGAAGTTGTAGCGGATCGGTATCGTTGTATCATTAGCGGTCGGGGCTTCGGAGGAGAATTAGGCGGGGGTCGCCCCCCTCTCCTTCTCGCCGCTAAGTATACCGAGCGTATGCTTTATTCAAATCGTAATCGCCCACTTACGGTCCGGTGCTTTCGCGAAATAACCGCTGGTTCTGCCGATATTTGCAATCACGCTCGCGCCGCGATAACGGTCATGTCGTTAGAGAACGCCGCTGCCTGAGAAAGAGGAAGAAATGTGCGATCGTCGGGGTGTGTTTGAGAAAATAACGAGGTGGAATCTCCGCGAGAATTCATATCTCGATTTAAAAAAAAAAAAAAATCTTGCGAATTTGATATCATTATAGATCGGTTGGAAATAGAAGAAATTTTATCGAATCCATCACGAAGAGGTGAAACAACGACGACGGGACGTTTACGCGAGCGCGTTTATCGGCAATAATTTCACGAGCGTTTAATCGCGCGTGAACTGCGACTACGAGATACTCGTTGGATATTAAGAGCCACTCTCGTTATTGCGGCGGTGAATAACTCGGGCACGAATAATGCGCCGCAGAATTCTCGACCTCTCCTAACCGAGCGCGATGCGCGCTTTTCTTTCCCGGGAACACATTACACGATTGTTCAGAACAAAGAGATCGCGTCGGTTCTTTATTAAATTCCTGAGAGATGCTTCTCCGTTACGTCATACCTCGAAGCGTTCAAGTCTGGGTCCGCGTTGTCCAATCGCGTATTGGTTTAACAATGGACAAGGATAGAGATCACGGTGAGGTAAAGAAATGAGGGGGGGTGAGAAAGAGAGGGGGGGGGTGGGGGAATACGAGAGAGAGAGAGAGAGAGAGAGAGAGAGAGAAAGCGAGAGAGAGAGAGAGAGAGAGAGCGAGAGATACGAAGGGACGCGTTCTCAGGTTTTCAATATTCATTGATCGACAGCCTGCGGTTGTGGTTCATACTAGGAGAGAAGAGAGAAAAAGAGAAAAAGCTTCATTTAGTATAAAATTGAAGGTAGCTTCCACGAGATTTTAATAATATGCATCCAGATTCTGATTCTGCATCGTTTTAAACGGTAAAATAATCCTGGCAATTTTTTCTAATAAAACAACACAATTGATATAGCGATATTTTAACACCTTTACACAATTCCAAAAATTCGTGTTAATTGTCAAAAATTATGAAATGCGTTTACAATACTAAAAATCATCGTAAATACGATGAAGTTTGAAGCTTATAAAAATTTCAAAAAGATAAAAATTTCAAAAGATTCCTGTTAAAAAAATAGATAAAGATACCCACACGAAAAGATTTAAGAAATAAAAATACAAATTAAGATTTTAAGATATTTTGTGAACACTCTCATGTGTCAAAAAGAGGATAAAGCACTTTAACTTGTTTTTAGCCGTCATTAGTTTCGGCGAGATAATCAAGTTGAACGAGCGCTGCGCTTTAACTTCAGCTGCTAAACACGATTCGAATACATGTCGCGCACACATACGGATTTAGTTTATCGATCTCGACTCGGAACATATGCTGGTAAAGAGAGGCTTTGCGGTTGCAGTATACCAAGGGCCCGGTTGCTTCAGGACGGAATTAGATCGCGCAGGATCTTCCGGAGAGACACGCCACATACCTCTCATTTTCCTCTTCCATAAATGTTCTCTCACGATGGCGTAGCCGTGTGTCCCGCCTGCGACTTAACTCCACGACCTTTGCAGTACCGTGATGTAATTGCCACGGATTAATTTCCCTTCAAATACGCGGCGTCGCACCGGTTCGGATACGTGTTGGGCGAACTACCGTCGCTTCCGGTTAAAATGGTATCCATTCGGATGCACCTTTGCTCGTTGAGCCGTGGAAGGAGTTCTGGGACGGAAATTCGTAAAGTTGCGCAAACAGCTGCGCGAAGATTAACGCAATTCTGCTGCAGTGTATTTGTCATATTTTCATCAAATTTGCGATCTAAATCCATACAATGCTTTTCCATCGAGTTGATTCAACCTTCTTCCGTTTAAACAAATATTTTTCGATAATTTCGATTTTTTAAAATATTGATCAACTTTTTAGATGTTGAATTTCAATCTTGAATTTTCTCGACATTTGCGGTGTGTTTTCAGTGAACAGGTGATTAATACGATATATGTAAAGATAGCAGATATGCGTAATAAATACGTTCATCATAGATTAAAACACCTGGCCGTGTTTTAATAAGTTTGAAAAAGTGTACGTGCTACATCAGGATTCGTGACTGATTGATAATGCATGTGACGTATGCATTTTCCGACTTTACAGAATTATAGTTGCCTGACTCATCATCTCATCTATCATCATCTTCCGTAGTAGCTTATGTTTTACATTATTATTTTCCCTGACTTCCTGACTGGCTTGTTCTCATTAGCTTCCATTGAATACTAAATTCTAATGATTTAAGGATCGCTCTAATAAAAAGAATAGATTTTGTATCGTGTGACGTTAGAATAAGTTGCTACGTAATAATGTCAGTCTAATCTACTGAAATCGATGGTTGAAGGTATAATTTAATTGTCAATAGATTGCGATATTTAATTATAAGTTAATTATATAAAAAAAATAAGTAAAACACATACTGATTGAGAATTTTCAGCGTGTTACCTTCTAAATTGATACTCATTTGATACTCATTTTATTACAAATTGTGCGAATATAGCCCGTCGCGGATAAGATATTATAAGTTCAAGCAGAACCGTAAATAAACCTGTCAACAGTCTCGCCACATCTCGTCTGGAAGAAGCGTCTCAAATAGAGACGTACGAACCGAGAAATACAAAATAGTTGCGAAAATTTCTATTTCCCGATTTTTAGGAATATCCTTGAACAAAACTCTTATATTCTCATTTTATCTTTCGTAACCGGAAAGAATAAATAGTATCATTCTCGCGACTCTCACTTTCCGCGGAGATCTATGCCTGGATTATATTATATCGACGAGGCGCATAAGTGTTCTTCCGAAAATTTCTTTTGCGAAATGAGTATCATCGAAACGGACATATTCTAATGGTCGACGAGGACCGTAGGAAACTTAAAGGGAGGAAACGTGCGGTTACATCCGCTTTGCTCTACGTACGTGGTCCATAAACGTTGAACCAAGTCCATTTACATGCGGCAAAAGCGTTCGATCCCTCTTTTCCGGGCTGCTCCGTGCATCTTCCCTTCCCACTTTCAAAGATATTTTAATACAGAGAGAACGAGAAGAAACGAATAGGAAATGGGGTGAGTGGGTGGGAGGGAGAGAGACCCGCGGAGAAGAACACGCTCTCGAGTTTCACGAGGACTGCACAAGAGGGTGAGACGAGACGACGGCCGAACTCGAACTTCGGCCGACGATTAATATTTGCAGACAATGGGCAGCGCATATTTCCGCGGCGCCCCTTTCTGCTGCCGATGCTTCGCACCCTCTATCTCTCTTCTACCTTATCAAAATCGTCCTAGACAAGAAAGAGAGGGAGAGAGAGAGAGAGAGAGAGAGAGAGAGAGAGAGAGAGAGGGAGGGAGGGAGGGAGCCGCTATGCGCGTGTGTGTATGTGTGCGAGAGAGTGTGTCCATGTATCTCGGGGGGTCCATGTGTATCCGTGCACATGATCCCCGGGCTACCGTCGCTTCTTCTCTGTGTCGACGGTGTCCGCCGTCGCCACAGGTACGCGGGCATGTGTGTGTCACGGCACGTCTGCTGCCTAACGTACGATGCAAGTTTCCATTGTCCCGTCTAACTCGGAGTGCGCCCACTTTCCGCCGTATTGCAGCCCGAGGAGAGACGGAAAGATGTATACTGAGAGAAAGAGAGAAAGAAAGAGAGAGAGAGAGAGAGAGAGAGAGAGAGAGAGAGAGAGAGAAAGAGGGGAAAGACGGGAAGAACGCTCATAGACAACTACTGACGACTCGAACCTTAAATATCTCCGACGACACTGTCGAACCACTTTTCGAATGGCTTTAAATCAGAAAGTTTCCAGCCCACGGCCACTGTCGTTGCGCAAGCGTAAGATCGGCTCTTCCGCGGATGACTAAGATCGCAGGCAATTTGGGTGGCTTTTGTCTCGCCGCGAATAATATATCGAGCTCTTATTAATTCTTAACTCGTAACCTTACGACTACCTCAGTTCGTTAATTTATTACTCCCTGCGTCTTTTGCACGGAGAAGGATATAGGATAGACAAAAATATATATTAATCGAGAAATACATTCTATCTGAAACCAGAGAAATAAGTGCAAGAATTAAACAATATTAATAAAAATAAACAATAATAAAAATAAAAGGAAAAAATATATATGCGAGTTTGTAAGCTCGAATTAACACATCGCTATCAATTACGCGAGTATTATTTTATATTGTAATATAATTCCAATGAAAAATTGTGGAATAATGTATTTTTAATAATTTTTTTATAAAATATATATAGAACGTGTTTCTAAGAAACACTTAAATAAAATTTGTTGAAACCTGTGACACTAAAAGTCGATAGAATACATACGTACAATAGACGAGAAAGATAAGTACAATGCTCGTCCTCGATCGTTTCGCGCGCGATTTAGCATTTTGCGAACTATTACAGCGCGGAAATGCATCGCGTTGCACACGACAGTCGCAAAGAAAACGAAGATGCGGAACGTTTAGTAAACGCAAGCCAAATATTTACTACAATTTCTTCGCATGCTTGTCTGCATGTTCCTCATGGAAACTTAAGAATGGCGCGAGCGCAGAGAGAACGCAGTATTTTTCGGCACATTATATCGGCGCAGTTTTGTCGCTTCGTGTATATTATTCGCGTCCGCTTGGCAGCCGACCGTGTAAAAGCAGCTGTCTCTTCTTGCGCATTCTTGTAGCGACAATATCTTTCTTAGAACACGCGGAGAAGTAGCAGTATGAAAGTCCGTGACGTTGTAAATATTGCGAGTAAGGTCTGTGATGATGTACTATAGTGACGTTATTCTCATCCTTCCTAAAATATACAGTCTTGCAAAAAAAAAGGTCGTTACTACGTATTAATATGTTATAATCATTGTTTAACAAGTATACATAGAAAATGCATCGAGCAAATGTAATGAAAGTGACGCAATATGGATACTATTATAATTCCTCGTTTGCCGTAGAATAATTATTACAGATATATATTTTGTACGATATTAATTTGCAAAACTATTTTGATATTTGGAATACCAATTATGTATCCTGATGAATTTTAATACTCAACTGCCGCGATTAAATTTGGTTAATAATTATAATGGCTTCGTAATAATTTATGTTGATAACTTGAAAGGTAATATATCCTATTTTTATTGTTTGTAATGCGTATTGATTATATTAATTAATTTGCACGATATAAAAAGAGTCAGCCGCGATTAAAATTACAAACGTTAAAAAAAAAAAAAAAACAGCAAGCTAAAAATATTTGTGTTAGAATTGTTTCTCAACATTTAGACATCGAGCACGATATGAAGCGACGTATTTGAAAATAGTTACAGAAGATAGATACAGTGTCCAGTTGTCGTTATAACGCTGCATCGGTGATAACGATGAAAAGATGAAGATAATCATTTCGCAATCAGCCGCACATGGCACTCGTCGCACAACTGTCATGAGACGCAACGATCAATATTAAAAAGTCATAAAGGAGCTTAATTCTGGCGCGGGTACGTGAGGGATGTCAGGGGATGCATGATGTAGAAGAAGGAAAGAGAGAGAGAGAGAGAGAGAGAGAGAGAGAGAGAGAGAGAGAGAGAGAGAGAGAGAGAGAGACAGTGAGGGAGCCGATTCTACGGGACGAATGGCTGTGTTTACATAAATTTCGCACGCTATACTATGCATAACGTGGTGCGACATCCCGGGGGCTTTATTAAACCTTACATCACCATCGCCATCATGGTGCGAGAAGGTAAACCAGAGTGAAAGACAGTGGCTGCAAGCGTGGAGTCAGGATGGAGAACACACACACACACACACACACACACACACACACAGAGAGAGAGAGAGAGAGAGAGAGAGAGAGAGAGAGAGCGCAGTTTGAGGGAGGATAGCGTTTTTGCTCCTTTCTTTTAGCTTCGCTCTCCGCAGGCTGCGCTCGAGTCTCAAATGTAATCGCCTGAAGGTGGTGGCCGCGAGACGTGTCTCGGATCGTCTCACTTTGATGTCGAGAAAAATGCTACTGAACCCCCTTGTCTCTTCCTCTCCTTAGAAAGCATATTTTGCGTACCCGTGCGTACAAGCTCACATGTGCACCTTCAGCTTCATAAGTAGACAAGGATCCGCACTATGAGCACTATGAGTGGATAGCGCTGTTCATCATAGCTTCGGTCAGATACTGTGATTTGCGCGGAACGAAATCATAAGCAGCAAGATAATTTTTTCAGATTATTGCATGATAGATCTTGTGTTGTGTCTATTTAAGCATGATTGAAACAAGAGTCGCTAAAGCTGCCAAAACGTAGATATTTTGCATCATTTACGATCAATTCTATATTTTTATGAGAAAAAAACATTGGTAATTAGTTTGGTTTTCAATTTATGTATTTACACATTCTAGAATCTTGTTTACAATCGTTGTTTGTATAGCTTCATTGGATAATGTGTATTACGATAATATAATATTATATTATATATTATATTACAGTCTATTGATATGATAATAATTATGCGATAATACGATTTTTGATATTAGTCTAGCCTCTGGTATTTATTGACAAATTTCGCCGAAATAAACGCGTATTTCACGCGGAACATCTTTTGCACGCATATCAGCATGCCGATATATAATAAAGGCAAGGGTAAGACAGCGGAAATTTGCGAGAAAATAACCCAAGCATGGTCTTAAATTAATGACGGAGAAACGAGCACGAGGAAGGCAGGTTGGCCTTCAGCTACGTCAGCTATCGCGATGTCTTTACTGGAGAATGACTTTACCGGAAAGATACGAGAACGGCTCCACGGTGGACCGAGGACACGGAATATAGAATGTGAAAGAGACGCGAGATCACGGCGGAAAAAAAAAGCGGAGAAAAAGCGTCGAGGAAAGGATAGCGCGCGCGGAGCAGCTGAGAAACTGCTACTGCTGGAATAGAGAATTCGGAGAAGAGGGATGAAAGAGGCGAGGGGGAGGGTTAGTTTGCTCGCGCGAGGCAGCGCGAATGTTCCGTGAAAGTGGGTGATTGTATGCGCGGGCCGTGCCGGGCCAAGCCGGGGTCCATACAATGCAAACAACAATACGCAATCAAGTAGTTGACGGCTGACGTTCGCATTACCGCGCCATTGTTGGACGCGTCTCTCCGACGGCGTTCTGAAATTACCGAGCCGCCCTGAGTGCCGAATTATACTCGGGTGTATGCCACGCGCGCGTTAACGCACGTCGAGGATTTTTTCCCGTCCGCTGAAACGGACGGGAA
Source organism: Lasius fuliginosus (assembly GCA_949152495.1). Taxonomy (NCBI): domain Eukaryota; kingdom Metazoa; phylum Arthropoda; class Insecta; order Hymenoptera; family Formicidae; genus Lasius; species Lasius fuliginosus. Next base: position 5,390,164 of record OX424452.1, on the reverse strand, counting down.
AGCGAAGAGATGCATCGGAATGCTCGCAATTCGCGCGATCGTAAACGTCAATCGCTTAAAACCGCAGTAGTGAGAATCGTAAATGGTCAGCCGCGATTCGTCAATCTCTCTCTATCTCTCTAACCCCTCTAATCGAAGAAATTATAATATTACTTGTACCGGACTTTGCTAAGTGATTAAAAACATTATTTTCGACACGATCTGGCGAAAAATAATTTAGAGTGCATTATAAAATTTTATAAAAAAAAAAGAGACCAAAAATCGAATATGTATCGAAATGTGAATACTATTACATGCTTGTATATAAACTGTTATTAAGTAGTAATTTTTATGTTCACAAAAAATTTAATATTTTCTTCATTTTCGTAATATAATTTTTATATTATTATCACAAAACAGGAACATTTTTGCATTTCTTGTTCCAAGAAAATTAAATTATGATTATGATTTTTGGAAAAAAATGTGAAAGCATAATTCTTTTGTATGAAAATATAGTAGAAATATTAATTTTTTAGTTGGAATAGTTCAGCAAAATCTGCCCAGCACACACAACTAGTAATACATATTCTCATGAAAATTGCTAGCGAAGTAAATGCAAAATGATTATCATGTATCTATAATATTTATCGAAGCGTGTGACAACTGTATTTTGAGGTAATGTGTCTAGTGCATTACCGATAACTGCGTCATGCTACAAATTATGCGAACGGAATTTATAGCACCGCGTAAACGGCGTTATGAATTATCGAATATGCCGATATGTACAACCGTATATATATATGTATATATAATTCCCGGTTACACAAATTAATATACCGAACGCAGATGAGAGGATGTTATAGCATCTCGCATTGTAATTTAACTTGACCCGCGTGAATTGTAGGGTTTCTCCGAATAAATCGCTTCGCCTAGCCGCGAACGGATGTTAGAAGATCCGAAATGCAAAAGACCGATATTGTGAAATTCGCCGAGCTGCGAAACGATTCGCGTCACTTGTCAAGCGTGTGCGCGAGCGCAGCTTAGTTCCCTCGATCTCCCGTAGCGTTTTGCTTCGAGATCAGGTGTAGCTGGCAGCGAGATTGTACGTACATATATGTACCGTATGGCTTTACGTATAGTCGTCGCTATTCGTGCGCGAATCAGAATCCTGTCTTCGTGCCGTCGTTGCATTAAATTTCTTCCTGATACCCTTGACAACGACCGAGTCGCTCGCTTGCTCGCTGCAAAATTCCGTAACGTTTTGTATAGGAAACCATATGTGAGGATGATCGAAGCCCAGGGAAAAGGAAAGAGAAATGTAGAGGCGAATGATATCTAGGAAACACTATTGTTTCTTCGAGAGAAGAACATTATCGATTTATTCCGTCGAAGAGAATGTAAAACAGAATCGTTGCCAATTGTTTGCATGGATGTGCAAGACAAGTTACGCTTCTGAGGATATACGAATACCGTGTATAAGACGTAATACACTTTTTGCTTAAATCGAAGAGAAAAATGTTTTTCAGCAGCTCGGATTTTTAAAGGGGAAACGCGCGAATATAATTGACAACGCTCGTTTCATCAGGTTTTGTATGTAGTCGTTTGCTGGTCGTAACTTGTTAATTATTATTCACGGTGTACTATTAATCGAATTTCGCACAGAGTTATCTCGCAAGTCAGCTGTCAGATAGAGATGGAAATATCGCGTTTTATGCGACGTTGGGCGGCGAATCAAATCGCGAACTTTTAATTTCCGCCCGTCGTCGACACGGCGGCCCGACAGTAATAGCACGGAAACAATGCGACACGAGAGACGAAGATATCTCATCCACGGAAATGCGAGTTCCCGGCCTCCTTAAAGCTGAATGTTCGCGAACGATCGAAACGAGACGCGACTACGGGATTTATAAACCGGGATATACACAGCATGTGCACCGGCGACCGGGAAATATTTTATATTTTGGCAGAACGAGATCGGTGGCTAGCTTGATTGAAGCATTGTCGGCCACTTTATCAATTCGTCCTCTCACTCGTCCGACGTACAGTCATATATACGAGCGCAATCAGAGCACATGGAGCTATATATATATTTTTTTTTTCTCGATGTTTATACAAGGTTCGAATATTCAATAGGGATGGCTTGACCATTTTGCGGATCACGCGTGGAATAGGTCGAGCTTAAAGCGCCTTTTATATCACCCTCCGAATTATATTCTTCCTCTCTTTCTCTCACTATGCATATGTATATAAACTATTCACACATACATATACATATATTTTTTTATATAATATGCAGAACTGTGATATACACGTTCACATTAATTAGCAGCAAACACGGCAAATAGAATAGACAATAGACACGGTCATCCCGCGGCGATGGTTAGGTTAAGCGGTGGACCGGTCGCTATTGATTACCGAAATTTATAGGCGTCATAATGCAACAAATATTTGCAATCTTGCCAGTGCAGGTGCCGCGGGGGAGAGGAAGGGGGCTGTGGCACAGGTTTACCCGTAAATAGATATTTACATAAGGCAGCGAGCGTCACGCATGCGTCTAAGATAATCATTGTTGTCGCGACTCTCGTACGTGTAGTATTGCAAGGGGGTAGATAAGAAAATGTCCTGTGTCCAGTGGTCCGTCACGCTGACCCGCGCGTATCGTTTCATATAACTCGGCGAGAGCCCGATATTTCCCCGCGATCCGACCACCCGGAGAGATTGAACCGTTCCACGGTCTATATTTAACAAGGCAGCTGCTCCTCACAAACAGCCAACCGGATCGATATATGTACGGTGTGTCTCACGCAATCGGTTTCCTCCACCTCTTCTCTCGTCCTTCATCTCATTCTCAATATCGGACTCGAGCTCAACTTCCGTTTGGTTACGCGCAAAGAAACCCATCGAACGTCATCGTTCGAGGATATGACAAGTCCTAGTACAATTTTCGAGATACGAGGATTCCGTAGATAAGTTCATTATCCATGGCTAGGTGGTCTCTACAGTATTGACGAGGACTCGTTCTGTGAACGGTTCGTTTTCTCAATATATACGAATATTTCATGAGAATATTTCGTATCGAAATAGGGACCGGCGTGTATTACGTCTGAGACGGCGATTGCACGCCGTTGTCACGATGAGATCGTGGATTCGTCGATCCTCGGATACGTTTGTTTATGAGAACGTATATCTTTTGGTGCATATACATATACATACGAAACAATCTTTTTTTTTCTTAGTCGCACATGGCTGAATAATCAACTTGGAGAGATCTTTCTCTCTATATATTTACATATCTTTCTGTATTTTCTAGATTTTTACAAACACGCACAAGTTTAGAAAATAAGATAAAAAATCTCCTATGTATAAAGACCGTCAAGTTTTTAATTAATATTTGTACAGTCGAGCAATTGTGTGTATGTGAAATAATTATCGCTGTAATATTAAAATATCCATTAAAACGCTAATATACTTTAGTATCGCAAGCAATTTTTATTTCACAAAAGGAATTCACGATAAGAGCAAATTTAAGGGCAGTTTTTGCTTTGGTTAAAATTGAGGAGACTTACTTTGTACATTCCCTACTCGCGAGTAGTACCTTGCACGCGTGAAATGGAATTTATTAGTCACAAAGTAAACGAGTTTGCATAAAACGAGATTCTTTAATTCCGTTTCGTTAGCTACGCGACGTATTTCGTGCCGCGCCGCAGTTAAAGCGCCGGTCGCGCATAAAGGTATTATTGCGCTCGTAAAAAGCGCAGTTAGAATCGCTTTCATTCGTTCTCGAGTTCACGTATCTCATCTGGCGAAAATATAAGACGCGACGGGACGCGCGCGGGATGAAAACTTTCGACGACGACGCGAGATGAAACGGTGAGAGGTAAGCGATCGAAGAAACGCGGCGAAGCGGAAGACGGCAATTATTTTGTGGAAATTATTTTGTCAAAATTATTTTGCGCTTTCTTCGCGCGACGAAAAGACGCGAAACCAAAAAGGGAAGCTTTTATATATGTATATGTATATAAAATATATATCCAATAGATGCATGGAATTGAATCCTTTCGCGTAAACGTGTCACGGTTTTTGCGTTTTCCTTCGACTAGTAAATTCTTGCTCGCGTTCTTTATGACTTTCAACCTATCTCCATTTTGCCGTGAGAAAAGTCAGCTTCGCTGCTCTCTGGATTCGTTATTTTTCTTCGTTCCGTTTATGCGGTTTATCTTGCCGCGCGAGTGACGCGTTTTTTTTATAACTTTTCTCTCGCGAAACTTCTTCTTGCTAAATGCCTATACTTTAATACAGAAAACGAAACAGTAAAGTGGGATTAAGATCTGTGACTGTTTCGGAAAACTTTCCTAATATATTTAAAGTACATCTTTTCCCGCTCCATGTTTAGGTACTTGATCAACGTGTATTTTTTTGCGGTTACGCTGTACTTATTAACGCTGCATTTAAGCTTTTGTTTCAGAGCTCATTCTCTTTTCTTATGCAAGTACCCCTTACCGTGTCGATTTATTGTCGTGACATTTGTTTCGGGGAAAAAATTGTCCAACTGGAAAAGGTTAATCGAAAAAAAAAAGTTTTAAAAGTTCCTAAGCTTGTTGAAGCGAGCGAGATAATAAATTAACCGGTATAATAAAAAGCGGAGAGATGCTGGGAACTAAGAGATCGTTGAGGAACGTCAATGACGCCAAATCAAGTTTGCCACTCAACGATATAAATAATGCAGTACGTTCGACAGGTTCATAGTTGGACAACAGTGGCATCTGCGAAAACTTCTTCGATAGTGTAAAGCCCCGGAAGTGCTTAGGGAGATCATTGTTCCGAAAATTCTGCGGGATAAGATCCTATCTCGTAATAAACGTAGATGAATCGGCACACTAAATGTATAAAACGATATATCAACGAGATCGCGTGCATATTGACAATTTTTTTTTCAATTTTTACATTTAATTAAAATTTACGTGTATGCAAAACGTTTGCGAACGGGTCAAAAAAGTAAGCAAGTTAGTCGCACAATTGACATAGTTTTTGCGAGCCGGTGAGAATCTATCGAGCCGAATATCGAATGAGAGGCGCAGCGTAAACGAGATTGCGCTACACGTTTTGCCATACACGATCGTGCAAATAATTGCTTCGAAATAGGAATCATAACGCACAAATCCGACGTGACATAAGTAATCCGATTACCGATAGAGAATCGTTGCGACGAGCATTCAATGAATGCATTCTCTATACGATAAAGGGACTAATTGGAGGAGGGGTGGTTGCTCTATACGCGCTCTATGCTACACGTTTCACGATAGTGCGCAGTGCATTTAACTCAGATGACATACAAAGCAAGTTTGTTATTTCGAATATCTCGCCCCCCCCCCTCCCCCCTCGGCTGAATACAAACGCGTAATAAATAACGACACGGATAACATTTAACGAGAAACACTTAATCACCTGCTGGATGTTGCCTGTACTCTCGGCCGATGCCCATGGATGAAGTAGCTAACGAATTCAGCGTTTCCCGACCTCTGCAGTAGTTCCGTCGATAGTAGTTTGTTAAACTGTGCGGCCTGTTTGAAACAAATAACACGGTTAGGCAAGTCGGGAAAAAGCCGGATAATAATAATAATAATAATAAAAAGTTTACCCCACGCTTGTACCCATCATCCCAAGGAAGTAGTACATATTACGTCATAATTAACATGCGCATCCATTACGCATATCGCAATACAAGCTTATATATCGAGATAAAGGTCTGAGAAAATTAAATAAACGTGCCATTTTATGCGTTTTATTACAAGTTTCACTCGTTTAAGAAATGTTTACCATGCACTATGTAAATATTATAAAATATGAGAAATGAGGAAATACATATATTAAAAGAGATTTAAAGTAATAACGCGTGTACTTTTGGAATGTGTGTGCTGGTTCACACATAATCGTAAGTCATTAAATGTTATCACTTTATACTGTATGAGGACGAAAATAAAAAATTCTATTTGCAGATTCTGCAAATTTCAGGAATTTCGCGATCACTCCCCGAAGAAATCTTTAAATCATTTAACTACGTGTATCGATCCATACACTGTCGCCGCCGTAATTTTCAAAACGGCTACTCTTTCTTGGTTTTCGTTATCCATTGAACAACCACATTGGTCTCAGTTAACGTCGTTGATAATGTCGCTAAAACGAAAACGTCCCTCTCCTTCTCCCAATAATTTACAGGCGTAAAGAGCAGTTGGCGAGAAATTACCGTAGTATCGTTTCGGATATACCGTAGTTTCTTTCGTTATCTTATCGTGGCCCTTCGCTTTTCTTCGATCAATCGGACTCGTTATCGTCAAAAAAGGAGAATCAGGGGCGGCTTGTAAAAGCCCACTCGTCGCGATAACGAAATTTACTATCAGTAAATCGGGGGAGGGGAGTCGCTACTCTCAACAAGTTGGTCTCGTCGAGGACAGATATAGGTGGTTAGGCAGATAGGGTAAGTAGATGGTGGCTTTTGCTCGGTAACGGGACGCGAAATACGGAAATCGTGCAACCGAGCGAAGAGAGGGAAAGTCGAAGCGAAAGAGGAGAGGGATTCGCTTGGTAAAGCGTCGGCGAAAAAGGTGATATTTTATCGAACGTCGCGGGTATTATTTGGTTTTACGCCGATATTTTACCAACGAACGCCGCACGCGCTCTCGACTCGCTGTTATCTGCACTGCCGGCGAACGTTCTCATACGAAATGTTTTTACATATTTTACTCCTCACCTCTTCCTCTTCCTGATCGTCGCAAACCGCGGAATTTATCCGTGCCAGCCAATTTACACGCTCGACGATTCTCAGGGCGCGCGTCGTTAGCCAATCTCGCTATTGATGATCCCGCATTTTTCGAGGGACGGAATGAAAAAAACGAGAGAAAAATATCCAATCGCCATAAAAACTCGCAGAATCACTTTTATGACGAAGTTTCTGACAAAAAATGACAATTAAGAAAAAAAATAGAAAATAAAAAATTTTCGTTAAGCACATTGTCAGTACAGTAAATAAACGCGTCGGTCTCTTTAATTACGCGTTGCGAGGAAAGGTTTAAACATTTTTTCGTTATAGATAATTAACTGACGCTGAAAACTTAATACGCTATTCTCATAGAAAAATATGACTGAGAGAAGGAGAAGTATCGTACAAGAGCTGTCGAATGACAAATATTAATAATTTATGAGGGCTTTTTCTGAAGAACGAATAAAGTACCGGAATGCGCGCTTTAATTCTTCAGCCGTGGAAGTGCGGGAATATCGCAATAATAGTTAGAGCAAACACGACTGAATTTAAACGTTTGCACTGGCAGTGGAGCCGAAGTTTCCATTCCGTTTGCACCGTAGAGAGTTGTTCGTGGATGGGAAAAAAAGGGCGCGTGCGACTCTGACGACCTTCTTTACGAGTGTTATAAAGTGCTCAAATAAAGTTAATGCTCCGTGATTGTTAGCTAATCGGAAACGTCATGGACTCGCGCGTAAATTCTCTCTACCGAAGGAACAAGAAAAGAGAATTCCGAGGTGTGTAATCAAGCATATTATAGATATTTTTAATAGATTCAGCGATGTGCGAGATACTTTAAATTTTTCGGTATAATTAAGTATAAATATTCGAATAAAAAAAGATATATTTGCTTTAACTTCTCGGACTTTTAATTCGAGAGTTTTAATTACCAAGCTAATTGTATATCAATAAATCGTGAAGCAAAAATGATGATTTTTGAACCGTCGAAGATCTCTCGATTTTTATTTTCTGCTCGAGATTTTTCTTGTTTCGCGTATTCTTCGCGTGATCGTCACGAGCGCGTTTTATGCAGGCCGCTCTGTTTAGAGGTAATAACGGATAATTTCTGTTTCGGGAAAACCCACGCTCACGTTCTGTAAAAGCTCGCTGAGTGCTGGGCGTATATCCGTCTGTTTTTACCTCGTTGCCGAGGTGCGCGGCAGCATTTTAGCCAACACCAGAGTCCGAATGCCTCGGCTCGTGATTCTTTATAACTTCGATTTTTCGTTTACGGATTTTTGCGATGTGTGTTTGCTGGGGAATTTAATTTCCAGAATTGTATTACCGAGCGAAGCAATAATTCTCATAAATGGGTATTTCGAAGAATAAAGGATACCGCGAATGATTACAGAGAGAAAAAGAAGACAAAATATTAAATATACTGTCGGATTATGAACATATTGTGTAATAAATATTATCTTAATTTTGAAAAATATTATTTAAAATTATTAGGATTATTTTTCTGGAAAATTGAAAACACTAAGTTGTTAAGCGATTAAAATATATGTATATATGTATATTTATATTATATTTTATATATATATATATAAATATATATATATATAATATAAATACACACACACACACGCGCGCGCGTGTGTGTGTGTGTATTTATATTATATATATATGTACTATAAAAAACTAATATTAATAACAGATTAATTGTGTGTGTGTGATAATAATTCAGATTATTTGCAACAATTGTACATATTTACACAAAAAAATGTATGATAAAAATCTGAGATAAATTATGAAATATCTCTCTTTTTCTCTCTCTTTCATATATCCCAAAATCGATTCTTTCGTCGTCAAAGAACGACGCAGGTTTCATACTAGGGGTAAACTGCCGGTTTTGAGCCGCTATCGGTATTGGCTGAATGCTTTGAACGATGGTTCTCATGAGGTATAAGTTATCTCGGTTGATTGGGTGCACAAGCTGAATATACATAGGGTTGGTTCTGGTTATAATACTTCGCTCATTTTTCGTCTGATACGAATATATCAAAGCGACGGATTACATGTTTTCGAGATCAGCCTTGCCCCAAATTTATTTTAACAAAGCTATCGCTATATACTGCTCGCTATAGAAACCAATTATTTCGTCTGTTCACAAAATTCTCGATAACATGAGAACCATTGAAAATAGCATAAAGCTAAATAGTTTACATAGTTGATTGCTCTTTTAAGTAAATAGAAAGTTGCGTAAATTTTTTAATTCAGTTTATTTGAATAACTCGCGTCAGCTTGCAGGATGCTTGATGCGATCGTTTAATTTTAATTTTACTAACGTGTATTTATACTAACCGTTATTTTCGCGTAATTGTTAAATTGGTGCAAAACGCGCGAGTCACCGAGCGAATATCGAAATAAGTCGAGCGCGCCGCGAAAAGGGAAACGTCACTTTCAGGTGGAAGTGACGTGAAACGTTCACTGTACGCGTCCGCGATGTTGTGTATTTTTCATTCGTCGAATATGTACATAACAATCGGGACGTACACGTTTCCCCGGGATCCCGCCAGCTAAATAACGCCGGTTCGTTACGTCGCGCGTCGCCCAAGAGGAGAAGAGCGGCGCGGCGCAAACAGAAGCAGCAGCAACGCAAACGCGGTGGCGCTTAATGTTTTAAAAGTTAAATCATGCCGCTCCGCCGTTCTCGCGCCGCGCTGCGCTGCGCTGCGCTGCGGCGGATCCGACACGGCGCGACGCGGCGTGACGCGCGGCCAAACGATCGCGTAGAATTCAATATCTGGCCGGGCCAAACACGTGGCTCGAATTGAACGCCGCGCGTCGTTTTTCGATGCATTGCAAATGCGGCCATGAATCTGTTAAACTATTGGTAGACGGCGGGCGGGCGGGCGAGCGGGCGCGACCGCGCCGAGTACATACAGAGTACGGTCGACGTGTCCATCGAGGCGTCACCGGGAGGGGGTGGATGCGTGTAGATCGGAAAAAAAGGGACGATGTTTTCCTCCCTTGTTCACCCTCCCCCCTCCCTTTCTCGCCTACCCGTCAACCGGGTAGTCGTTGGCGTTCGCTCGTTCAGTTATACACCACCCGGTAAATAAACAAGCGCGCGGGCACAGTAACGATTAAAATCGTGCCGTAGGACGAGCACCTTGCGTCAGCCTCGTGAAATTGACATAAATTGTTGGTAAAGTCCGGAAATCGCCCAGCGGGGTAAGATGTCAGACTTTTTTGACGAAGAAATAATGAAATAATGAAAGGGGGAGAAAATAGAGAAAGAGAGAGAGAGAGCAATGTTTTACAACGGAATGCTCGTTTACGTGTCCGAGAAAGTATTTTTTAATTTTCAGAGAGATTTCAATTTTTCATTACATACTGCAGACACGACAGAATATACCTTACACGAAAAGCAAAATATACGTATGTACTCTCTTCTCTTGGTCCTTGTAAATCCATCACTGAAAATGCGCTATTTTCCTCGTTTTACTCTCTTTTCTTTTCGTCCTTTTAGTCGAGTAACTCTTTAGCTCAACCTCACATTCGAGGTGGAGTAACAAAACGCGGAGGACGATTAAATCACGGCAACGTGGAGAGGCCATTCTCACGAAATTCCAGCGTATACATACATATCTCCGCGGGTGCTGTTTCGCGCGCATCCGCAAAATGTAGCTCCTCTACGAGGGACAAACTTAGGGACGGCGCGGACCAAGTATCGCACTTTTACGGCCGTCGCTCGGGCCAAGTCGAGTCACGTTAATTGCTTTCGAAATTACGGGGCGCCGTGGCTGGCTGGTACAGTTGTTTGAAGTCTACGCCCGCCGATCTTTTCCCTGGGATACGCGTCCACGCTTTGAACAGCACACAGTCGAGTTTCGCGCAAATTAAACGCTGAATTTATATTCGCGCAGTAATGACAGTAAAGCAATCGTTGGCGTGCTTTCGTGCGAATTAATTGCCCGTTCTATTAACGCTATTCGCGCAAGTTCACAATGATATGATGAGCATTCGCGGGCGCATATTGTTGTTTTAGCGAAACTATTTCAAGAACGATTTAATATTTCTTGTAAGTTGATAATTTGTTTACAAAAGCTAATTTGTTGTTAATAATAATTTGATAATTTTGACTCTACTGTTTTGTTGTTCGTTGAGAAAGGAACGTTTGACACGATTAGAATCCGATGTTCTCTAGAAATTGATGAAAAATCTTCTCTTTTGTATCCAACTCCCCCTTCATCAGCATAAGAAATGCGTGTCGAATATCGCGTCATTCGAATCGCTGAGCATTTTTCGTACCAGATTTTGACAAATTGCAATATACGTTGCAAATAGGCGCGGCGGTCGATAAAAAAAAAATATATATATATATCTTTTTATACGCATATCGCGCACGTGGGAATCAGGAGGGGGCCGCGAATGGGATGTAGGGACAAAATTTATTCTGGAACAACAAAGCGCATCGCATCGGTAATTCGGTGCGGATTATCGGCATCGGCCCCTCTTTCCGATGCCGGATCGATCTCTCGCTCTCGCGCGTCCGCGAAAGAAAAGCGCGAGAGAATTTTTTCTTCTCTTCAGCGGCGCGCCCGATAGATTGGCAGCTAATCTCGGCGAGCGAATACGCCGCCGGATAAAATTGTGCGGGATCGCGGAGCAGCCCTCGGAGATCGGACGAGGGTGGAGAGAAACGGCGGAGAAAGAAAGGGCCGTCGCTGCGAGTTAGAATGTAAAAAAGTTAACCGGCGATGTGATTGCATTTTAATGCCAGCCGCGCGCATATCGGAAACAGATTTCCGTTTTTACCTATCTCTTTGCTTATCATAGACCGCAATTCCCCCCCATTTCGTATCACTACCGCAGTCGCCGAAATACCATATCAATGGCGCTTTCCGCGGCCAGGTGTAGCTATAAGCTCCTCTCGCGCCTTTAGTGCGCGATTCCGATATTCAATTCCCGTTCGTGGATTTTCTAGTGAGCGAAGGAGGAGAGAAGAGCGAGAGAGGAAAAAAAAAAAGGAACGAACTCCTCTTACATAACGATGCATGCCGCTGCTGCATCGCTTACGTTCTGCCGTCGCGTCATTCGACGAAGCGCTAGGAAAAACAAGTAGCAGCGAATTTAAAGCTCTAGAAGTCTAAGGAAAACCAGTTTAGAGATCCTATTCTAGACAGTATAATATGAGATTAAAATAAACTTGTTTCTTATAAAAACACTTTTTCCATGCTATTATTTAAAGTACTAGGTTTTTAATAGCAAATCTTTCATGAAACATTAATAATAATAGTAAAATATAACTTTTTACTCTTCCAAGAAGTAATTATTTTCCAGAACAAGATTTGAAAAGCTCTTAGATTGTTTATATAAAAAAATCAGTCATTAGACTTTCTAATAGCGCGAAAAAAAGAAACAAAATGAAAAAAAAAACAAAGAGAGAGAGAGAAGAAGCGTTAAATTTCCTGGCGGTCTTAATTTCCGCGCTATCTTTCTTTTTATCTTTCTCCCGAGGACCTCGTGCGACACGAGATGTTATTTCACAGCGATTGTCGCAAACTCTCGTTTAGTCTGCGTACTTTCCTCTCTTTCTTTTCTTCGTTCATCGCTGGTGCGGTAAGTGGCCCGGTGGTCGCTCGCAATCGGTCGAGCGAAACCGAAGGCGGAATTCGCGATGAGGAGCCCGTCGTGTGCCATAATTTCGTCCGCCCGACAAATAGATTCCGCCCGCGCATTACATCTAGCTCGCGCGAACGTAACGTCGCGATAGCGCCGTTCAACCCCCGGGGACTCGTGTTATCTCGCGCGATATAAAGAACGCCGGGCAAATCTCATGATACGATAGTGTCGTTCGCGGCATCAGGATGGCAGCTTTGTGCCGCCTGCGGAACGCTGTGTCCTCGATTCGACCGCACAGGCAGGGGATTACTATATTCATCCGCCATGTGTGTACCATCTGCATACGTTTCTTTCTTTTTATCGAACATACCCGGTAAACGGTGCTCGACCATTTAACTCTGTAGAATATCTTGTTGATATAATCTCTCTCTTTCGAAATCAATTGCTTATTTCCTATACAAACGTGATTACGATAATACAACTAAATAAGAATATTATGTGACACATTTTTTTCTTATATGATTAATTACAAGATTAAGAGGCTTAAAGATTCAAGCCGTAGTCTCGGAGAAAAAATTATTATTCGAGAAGCAGCAAACGGAGACGAGGATATGGCCGAGATGAAAAGGTAAGAAAGGCTCCTTTGGAACTTTTCTAACTTTTGATCAGCTTTTGAAGGTTGTTATCGCGTAAAAAGAGATTTGAAGAAAGTAAAAGATTGCCGGATACCCGATAACTTTCTCCTCCTCCTCCTCCTCCTCTCTCTCTCTCTCTCTCTCTCTCTCTCTCTCTCTCCCCCCCTTTTTTCTATGCAATTCTGCAGAGTTTCCGCTTTTCCGTCGAGGCTTTTCTATTCTATATGTATCGACAACTTTTGATGGTCGCATGCCGGAAACGAAATTAGGTCGTATCTTACGCTCGATATCATGCTTCTAAAAGTTATGCATCGATTTGATAATAGGCGACATATCTCGACGATTAACAATAAGATTGGCCGGCAGAAAAGATGCAATATTATTATACAACATAAGTTCGCGAATCTCGCAATTCGAGAAATCGCGATCTCACGAGTCATTGATAATAAGAACCGATACGAAAAAGTATTCATACATTGTGCAAAATATATTACATCCTAAATTTAGATATTTATTAATATTTGGCGAAATAGGAAACAATATTTGAAATAACGAGTTATTTGAATTATTGTGTCATTTTTAGAATGAGACTAACTTAAGAGATAAAAAAAGAAAACGGAGAAATTACAGCCTTATTTTTATAAATGTATATTACACATGGTATATATTTATATTCAATGTATTAATTTTATATAATTTCTATTTATTACTCTATTTATATTAATTATTTTTTATTCATAGTTATATTTCATACAATAGGCAAATAATAGATTTGAAGTCTATGAATATGAGTCGAGCTGAAGTTATTTGTGTCAATTTTGTAGTACCTGTGTGCAGTTTACTTTTAGCCAGACGAGCGTACGCCGCTAATGCGAAAATGTACAAATAGCATGTTAGTGTAATCTCTTGTTCACACGTTGTTACTTTCGTTACTAAAATGTAAATAGTTTCTGCTTACCTTATCTAACATCTAACACCGAAAGTAGATACCTGTTCAACTGACTCGTGCCGCTCGCTTGAGAGATGTTAGCTGTGGGAGCCACTCATCTTCCAGACTTGGCTTTGCAGCGAGATATTTTCAACGACAGATACTCGATACGATAGCGTTGACAAAACGGCCGTTTTATCGTGTTCATTGTTTATAAACGCTCTATATTTATTTCCAAGGATCAACTTGTTGTTATGGTGTGTTTCAAAACTATGAATTCTAATTGTAAGAACGAAGATTCTGTTAAAGAGCTTGCTAAAAGTTTATCGAAAAATTAAATTTTATTATTTAACTATAAAGAGATTAATTTCTTAAAAATTTTTGTATATTTTTAATCGTTCGTAATTCAAAGATAATTAACTTTTTCAGTATTATGTAATTAGGAACTTGCAATAAAAATACGCGAGAGCTAATCGCGTGTCTGGCAATCGAAGTTTGCGGGCTTTCCATATATGTGTGCGCGCGCGCGCGTGTGTGTTGTGTGTATGCATTATATAGAGTGTCTCTATTAATAATACGTTTACGGCGGTTAGATAGCAGTGGCAAGACGGGGTGCTTATGACAGTCGAGAGAGGTTCATGGTGTCCCGCAATCCTCTTAGCTCCCGACCGTCCTTGCCGCGAAATGTCACCATTCAATACTGAGGAGATAACGTGCGCGCACGTGCCTTACTGTTGGAAATTACGGGGACTTTAACGGGGACGCGCCGGCGTTACATATCCATGGCGTTTACGTCATGTGTTCAAGGGCTTACGTTTACGCTAAGGACCGGATTTCCTGTCGCAAATTGGCAATCTATACGCCGGTTAAGTTGGACAAACTCATTTGCCGCGGTCTCATTGCCGCCACAACGAGTTGGATATTCTATTATCGGGATGAAGGTAGCTTCGTGGATGCGGAAATAATGTTTGCAGCTGGTACGAAATTTTCAAGAGCAACATGGACGGAAAATTGGATTTATAGATGCGCGCAAAGAAATTTAATCCGTGCTCTTTAATCTAATGATTAATGAGCCTCTTTGAAAGTAAAAACTAAATATCTAAAATGTCTAAAATCGGATTTAATTATAATTAAACATTAACAGAAGCGATAAATCCGTTACTTAGCAATGGATCGATCGCTTTTGTCGCCTCATTTCCACGATACGCAGGATATTATTAATTAATTAGCGAAGATAATAGCGACAAATGCACAATACAAAGTTATTTAATATCTAGGAATAGTCTGTTAGATTCATTCCAGATGCATAGCGATGAACTAATATAAACTAATGTGCAGCGTGTGGCAAGCAAGCTATTTGTATTCAAACATTTAAAGATATTACTAAATTAATTAGTCAATTAAATTAATTATAGCGTATAATTGTATATACTCGATCAATTAAATAATTCGATTATCTAGGCAAGGCAACAGTTCGCGTAATGTTTGAATGTAATATCGGTATTTCTCACACAGATTAGCTCGAACATTAAACAGAGAACGTGAATCGGGCAGAGATATGTATGTATGCGCGTAATGTTTCCCATAAAAGGACAAAAATTTAACGAAAATATTTTACACGATAAAACGCGTTTTCCAAATGAATTATCTAAACGGATCGATAATTTAACAAAAAAAGCGATATTTCACAAACACATATTTACATATAATACAGAGAGTATCACGATATTTGCGATTATTTTAATGATAGACATTATTCTTGTGCAAATTAGGGACCAATTTTTCTACGCGATATCATGAAAAAAAACATTTGTCATTAAACAATTATTTAAATTTTAAACGACAACTATTAATATATTCATATGACGATCATTTGCGAAAAACTAAAAAATAAAAGCGCTCGTATTCTCGATGTATCGGTCTGATTAAAAATCGATCCTATCTATTCCCATCGTTTCAACTGGGCGTGAATTTTGGGGCGCGTGATATCTCGTGGCCAGAGCACCAAAAGGGTGGCGATGCGATGGCGGGAGAAGATTGTGCGAGGTGTGAAGTGAAGGCCGAGAGGGGGGAGGGGAAAAGGGAAGGAGGGTTAGAGGCTCGGGTTCGGCGAGGTGGAAGAGGTGACTATAAACCACGGAAGACAATAGCTGCTTCGGTAATAGAATAACGCGAGACCACGGCACGTCCGATAGCGATTCAATTAATGCCGTTATCCAAAGGGAGGGGAATCTTGCATGCGCGGCTTTTGATCGCGAGTGCACCCCCCGCCCCGTCAGGTCCCCCCCCCCGTCCCTCACCCTCTCCTTCATCGTCCCCTTGCGACTATCCATTGAGCCGGGGCTTGTTGGATATTCGATCGGATAGATTGCCGCTGTTGTTCAATATCGTAGGCACCTGGTGACAATAAAGGTCGCTCTGCCCCTGTCGATCCCCGTCGACTCGTTTCCCCTACTCCTACCCCTTTCCACCCTCTCCCCCGAGATTCAATCATTATCCCGTTGCGCATCCACGCGTGCATATCTGGACCGGGGCAATAAGTTTCCGGTTCGCGCATCGGTGACGGCCGGCGAGGAAGTCAATTGACCAAACGTGGAATTAAATTTACGTGATAGGAATCGATACAGCCGCGTGATGCTCTTTTGAAATGTACAAATGGCATGTTTAAACTATTTGGCGAATGTTACGAATTAAAGTTTAATTGTTACAGTAAAATATAGATAATGTGGGGATAACATGTTCTCTCTATTATGATGACGTCAATTTACGATAACGATCGAGTAAAATAAATAAAATAAAAATAAAATGTCAATAAAATAATACGACATTATATGTCAAATTGGACGATAATTTTGATCCTAATTTTCAAAACAATTTTTATAACAGAGCAGCAAAAGGAATTTTGCAATGATTTTATATATATTAGAGAATTTATACATCAGAAAGGGACAATTTTATAAAATATCAATATTGCCTTTTTCGCAAAGAATGCGAGTTTTAATTTCGATTTGACGGTTTTCGCAATGTCATTCTTAGTCTTTGAGTTTCTCCAGCATATCTAACTTAAATTACGGCGAGCACACTCGATCTCGCATTATAGTTCATTTGGCCGATTTCCAATTACAATTGAACTGATTACCAGCGGTGAAACAAACGGGGAGAGAGAGAGAGAGAGAGATCAGACTAGCAAAAAGCACTCGCAATATCCCGATATAGCTCGCTTCGCGCCCAGCGGATCGTCGTGGCGATTGCGGAATGTGGCCGCGCGTAAATGCGTAATGTACTTTATTGTCGTGTGCATCGGTGATGTACGACGCGCGTGAATTTCCACAATTTTCACAATGTCCCCGCGGCCGCGACTAATTTCGGCCGGTTCGCCGATTAACCGTATTCGCCTCCATTTCGCGTCGACCAATTAAAGTGTGTGCGTTCGCGGCCGGGTTATATTTCGGAAACCGCCGCTCTATATCAAGCGCGTAATCAGATTGAATTGGCTATTAACAAAGCGATACATCACGCGGGAGGAAAAAAAGACACCTATACGCGGAAACGTATTAAAATGTAATGATAGCTTTTTGTATAGAGATTCCCTTCCCTTTTGTTCGCGAAGGTTTTATTTGACAGCGACTAATTGGCAGGCACACCGGGCGAGTCTCTCCTCGCAGAGCTCGATTTTCGCGCACACTCGGCGCGGAAACGTGGAATAAAATAAAAGTACCGCGACTAGTGCAGAAAATGGAGCGAAAGGAAAGCCGCGGATATGCAACGGATTTCGCTGCACCGATAGATACGATTTTATTTACCGAGCAAACGTTAGTCTCCGAAAATACCCGCGAATCCGATTGCACATTCTTAAAGCACGTCATCGTGTTCACACGTTCCTTTTCACGTATCATTTAATATAGAAAAAAAAATCCGAGCTACTTGTATCAGAGGATTAAATCGATTCTTTAGAGGTTTTTTCTTTTTTGCCTCTAACGTTACGTTTTAATATTTCAAGAGACAAGACAGAGAGTCGGAATGTAAGACGCGCGCAAAGGGTTGCACGCACGCGTGCAATCACTCTCCACAGCGGCGATAACTCGATAAATTTATAATCCGCGGTTGTGCCCTTCCGACAACCCTGGAGCAACGATTCATAATGGGGCCACCGCACGCGAATCATGTATCATTCTAATTGATTCTAAGGTACATAGGCAGACAGGGGAGAGACAGATACAGCCCCTCACCGGGCTCACACGAATGAATATTCATCCTATAAAATCGCGAAGGAATGTTTCCGGGGTGTTCCACATCTGTTTCTGATAAACGGATGCCGCCGTGCGCCGGTGGAATTCATTTGTTGCTCTAATGGCAGGAAGCGCGAGTTGAAAACGATGAGTGAAATGACCAGTCTTGGGAATTTATGAGTCCGTCGCCTCCTCTTTCTGAGTTTCTCCGAATAGTATCACTTTAAGTCGAGAGAGATCACCGGCTGCTTTACAAAAATAGAGTTTCACTGATTGAACATTGGTTTTTAATTAATTCTTAATTAAGTATTAAATTAATTCTTCGAACGGTTATAAATCTAATCACATTAATTTATTCTTAATTGATTAAGAAACTCAAATATCCGCTTTCTTTCAAGCAATATTTTGATTAAATTAAGAAAATTATTAAATTTCAAAGTTTTTTTATTTTTAGATGTGAAAAAATGTTTATCCTCGAATAAAAATACTAGAAGATAGGTTAAACCGTTTCGCTCTTTATCCAGCGAGACAGTTCAACGATAAGTATCGCGGATATAAATGCCAGGTGTAAAAACGACGACGGCGCGTGGTGCATTATCGAAAAAGGAACAAAGAGATTGCGACTGCATGATCCTTTGTCTCCGTTATCGAAGCACGTTGCTCCGTGCAATCGATGTTTATCAAACAAACACGTGCATTATTGTACGCGCGGGTTTCACGAATGTTATTAAATTCGTGGGTAGTGTTGGCACGGGAAATTCACGCAAGAAATTTCGTCGGATCGATTGTGTGTTTCGCTCGGAGTGGGCGTACGAAGCTAAAAGAGAGCCAACCTTGTATCTCGGACACAACAGAATCATTAAAGCTAACCCTGTTGGAGCTGATGGGCACGACGCTGTTACGTGCTAAATTATATAAACTTTATATTTTTGTCACTGCTCACTCTTGCTCTCTTGCTCTCTCTCTCTCTCTCTCTCTCTCTCTCTCTCTCTCTCTCTCTCTCTCTCTCTCTCTCTCTCTCTCTCTCTCTCTCTCTGTCTCTTCGCTGACAGTATACACATCGCGCGAAGCTTTATTGCCAAGCTGTAAAGCATCCTGAAATGTATGTGTATGTGTGTTTGTGTGAGACGACGCGCACTTCATATATATACTTCAATTTTATTATACGTAGACTGCAATAAGGTGAAACGTATAGGAAGTCATTCCTTCGTTCGTACGCACACTTTCCTATCTTTCCCTCTCTGCGCGCAAGGGAGGGCAACAGACATTTTGCACTTTCTCTCTAGCCGGCGAGAAACCATCCCCCTCTCGCGCCTCCGCCAGATATACGCGCGTATATAAGAATTTCTTTTCCTATTGGGAACCGTTCTGCTTGATATACGACTCGGCTAATGCAATAGATAAGACGGCGCATTTGTCATTGACGCTTTATGGCGATCGTCTTTCGCGTTTGGTCGGCTCCTTTCTTCTTCCGCTACCGTCAACGAACATCATCCCTGCGTTTTTCGCACACATCCCTTCAACGAAAATGTGTATCTTTTTTTTCTACCCCTTGCTCTCTCGCGGCAATAAATGTGACGACGCGACCGTCCTTTACGATCGACCGAAGATCGCTCTCTGGTCAAATTAACAATTTCATTCGTTGGCGGAGTCAATTTGTTTCCCGGCAAAGTCCGATGTCGAAGCGGGCGGTAGCTATCCCCCTTTATCGCTATCCAGGTATAAAATTTGAAGAAAATCATTATTGAAATTCGTTCAAGTGAGGACGTCTTGTCGTTTGAATTCGACGGATGCTTTAAAATGGAAATTTTACCGTTCCTCTATTTCTTTCACTCAACCCGGCTTTGGGTTTTCGCTGATATCACTCTGGCCTCAGATCGCATCGAAGGACCGTCGAAACCACAATCTCACGAAAATACGAAAAAGTTAATACTTCTTTGAGTTAAATAAACATTTGTTTAATTTAGCTGAAGCGATCGATACCGCGAGTTATCCCGCGAGTATTAAAAGCTTGTAATAAAATAGAGAATATAAAGTTTGCAGTTTTAATTGAAGTTTGGCAAACTGTGTTTGGCAACAGCGGAAAATGTGTGTGTGTTTGTTGCAAGATGTGACATAGATAATTAAAAATTTATTATTATTTTTGTCATTGTACAATATGTGATTTCTCCAATTTTTACGCGATGAATCCTCGTATTAAAATATTTTTTTTCTATTATTTGGACTATTTTCTATTTAATGAAAACGTGCGACAAAATTTACATGAAATGGCGACGTTCTAGCGTCGACGAAATTGGTTTCATCAGCAACATCGTGTTGACAGGAAGATAGTAATAAAATTATTCTAAGTGTAGTTATAGTCTGTACAGGAGCAATAAAGATTAAAAAGAGGATCGATATACTTCGAACTAAGACCTGCAGTAGCACGAAATCAATTTACATTTTCGCCACAGAGTATCGCTTAAAATAAATTTGCATTTCTGATTCGTGCGACCTCCGATCCTCTATTCTCATCTAAAAGTATAATTTCTCCTGAAATATTAAATTCTTGGAATACACATTTTTGCTCGCGGAATAGCGAACGCGGATGCCTTTATCGTATTATGGTAATACTTATATTCCACTATACCAACTTTTCTCTACATGTTGTCCCGCCGTGAAACATGTCGCAACTACAAAAAAAATGTATTTTTTTCCTCCTCGAGCACACGATACGCTATCGATCTTATCAAATGCTCGATGTGTATAACGTCTCACACACTTGAAATAGAAATTAATAACTACGTAGGAAAACAAATCTCGCTCCAGCGGCTTTGATTTCGACGCAAAATATTTTATTTAGCAAATGGAACATCGTGTTTTGTATTTAAATATTTTGATAATGCTAGTTCCTCTCCTGCTGAATATTATCTCGCATGATATTACGCAAACGTTTCCGCGCAAATTGAACGACGACAACGTACTCGCTATCTCGCGACTGCGAGATTTCACCGACGGTTCATCCGTCGGTTTCCGCAGCTTCCTCCGCGAGACGAAAATCTTACAATTAGCCGTCGATGCAACGCACCGTTCATCTCGTAACGCACATACGTTGCGGGATTCTCGAGATTCTCCATCTCTCCTCGTTAAGATAACGATCCGCGCGCATACGTTCTCATAATCGAATCTCGGCCGTGAAAGTAAGCTAAGCGATATTTATTATTATTATTAAATCGGGGCGACGAGCAATATATTTAGATTTACCGGCCGCGTGTTCGCGTCTCTCTCCAAGGGGAGAGAAAACGTGCGCAGTTCGCGTAATGCGCGTGTTTTCTTACGAAGAAAGATTCGGCGGAAGTGGATACGGCTACTTACCAGCCGGCACATTTGACCAAATTTATCGTCCGACCGACGCCCTTACTCCCGGTCTCATTCGTCCGGGCATTTATGTTATCTGAAGAGGCATGAGAAACTCGAGGACCCGATTTCTTGACCACGCGCGTATAAATGATAAGTCTTCTTTTGGGGGCCAACCTGTTCCGGAGTTAAGATCGCTCGTTATCGGCCAGCTCCGCGCACAGTGTGTACCGCTGCGAACGATATTAACCTAAAGCCTGGTAGTTGCTATCTGTTTCCGAGATTTAACACGGACCGACAGAGAAATATACTTATTAGAACGAGATGATAAAGGGAGTCCGCAGAGAGCGACAATAGATTGCAGCTTTGTCGGCAGGAAAACTGACAATGCCGTTTATGATGCCATCGACGAAACGTTCGCCTCGCTATTCTCTCGCGAAGATGAAGGTGAACATTAAGAGCGCAGATGTTATCCGGTGATTGATTCCGCTGCTCGAATGGCAGGCGGGTCGAGAAGTGTCTCTCGCCGGAGATATCACGTGGTCGTTCGACGCGTCTCTTTACGATTCTTTCTACATGCGCGATGAAGTTCGACATCAATTATGCCGATTTATTCGAATAGTCGATCGTTAAATAATCGTCGAGACTTGATTTAATTTTGTTTAATCAATTAACGTTCCATTATCGGGATACTGGGAAACATGTCACTCTCCAATCCTATCTATCGATCTATTTTTCTTAATAATTGATTCTTAAACGTGTTTTCATAAAAACATTCTGATTTTAATTTCAATTTAATCTCTCGGTAATAAATAATAAAATTCCATAGCCCGCGTAATCGAGAATCTCCTTCAACGGGGCAATATAGAAATTCCTATCTTCAAGATACTCAAATTAATATAATACAGAGGCTGGATCGCGCGAACGATATTCGCGAAAAAGGGTAGTCACAATGGTGGAAGATACGAAGCGCTAAGGAAACGAGGTCGATCCCTTGCGACGATATTGTTCGAATTGATGAAGGCGATCTGGGTTGCTCTCTTAAGTATGCTTTGTGCGGTCCTACAGGAGAATGTTGTCAGATCGGTGGCAATTAATGCGCTTCATAGCGGTCGATTTCTCGCCGTTGTATAGCATATTCCGGCCGCTCGTCCCCCGCTTCACCGGTGCTATTTAGAGCGGAAGTACACGGGCGATATCGGTGCCGCGGATCAAACGACAAAGTATTCTCCTTTTCCGTCACGTCGGCGCGCACAGGTAAACTCGCTCCTGGATAGAGTTATATGTATTATATATCGTCGTTCCGCGCGCGCTCTCTCTCTCTCTCTCTCTCTCTCTCTCTCTCTTTCTCTCTCTCGGCTCGGGGATTTATAAAGTAGACGCTTGCGGAAATATGCGCGCGGAGCGAAATCTCCTCTTACGTTCAGACAAAAGTTTCCTTGCCCTAGATATTCAATTTCTGCGGAAACTCCTCGATGTTAAGAGAATTGCTCTTCTTGCGCGCTCACAGAATTCTGGCTCCTACAGGTAACGTCAAGCCGAGTGCGCTAGTAGTACCGAAAAAAATCTATCTTCTTGATTTATTCGCTAGCATCCGCGTGTCGATTACGCCTTTTGCAGAGAATTTACTCGCGTAGCCTGTGCCAAGAATATCGCAGCAAAAACAGATGGTGACTTTTCGAGATCAAATTATGTTTCAAGTGCAGCGGAAACATATTATGCAATACAATTCTTTATATGTATATTCAATAAAAAATTAAATATTAAAAATAACGGATTTATAATTGTATATTATGTATTGTATAATAATGGAACAAAAATATATTCTGCGAATTTTCCAACTTGGTTTTATAGGTTTTCATGAAATTTCATAAGAGGTAGATTCGATACTTTCAAAACGAAGAATTCCCTTATTGTTAGATAGACGAGTGGTTTTAAATCGAACAATTCATTTTTCTCGATTTCTGTTTTCAAAATACATTCGTGAGGAAATGATACTTTAGACGTCTTATGATACACGAAAGAAATTCGCTGCAATCGAGATTCCAGTAAGGTTTCGCATAAGGCGGATCGACTGTAGCGAGATCGATTGAACCGTAGCCCAAAGATGCGCGGTCAAATGTGAAGCGTATTTATTGATAAAGTTATGATCGGGCTCGGCACCAGCCGCGTATTTTCATAAAACCGGGACGCTCATAACGGACAGCACATGGAGCCGTTTCTTCTATCTCGGTCGTCGATGAGGACGAAAAATGAACCGCGCGCGCGCGGGATACTTTAATCGTGCAGTTTTTCTTAGATCGCGCAGAAATTTTTAGGACAAAAATATGACGGTCATATTACTTAAATTAATTATATAAGAAAATTTTTAATTATAATAATTAATAAAAAAAAGTTAAAATATATATAGTCTGCGCTCTTGGCACATTACGTAGATTGATAAACTCAAGACCCGCAAACTTCTGACTACGTAATCACGTGTGTATGATTATCTCATATGCGTATCTTTTGAGAAATTGTGCCAAAAATGCCGTGCCAAAAGTCTTTTATCTCAACTCGTGTTTTTTTTCTCATTTTTTGGAACGAAGGAGGAGGAAGAGGCCTCGCTCTTTCGATGTCTCCTAAAGATTGATAGCGCGATATGCTGCGAATGAAGCATTTCGGTCGACGAGAACAGAGGAAAGGAGGTCGAGCCGGACCAGAACCAAGGCGGTATAAGATGCAAGCTAGCTTTTCTCTCCCTTTTCATTTTTCTCCTTCGCGTCTCATCCCCAATACTATGTCGCTATCGCCATGAAACTCACTCGTCATCGACGGTACGGCATAGTTCCACGATTGTAGTGTTTCTCTCGTACATCCTATCCAACGGGAAAGGACGACAAGTTATTCGCGTTCGTTCATCGTGTCCGAAGTTTCGGGGAATTGAACCTGACCCATCCCTGATGCAGTCCTCGATACGGAAGTGGCGATAGCGGAGAAAGGGAGGAGCTAGGGCTAGGGTAGTAGACGAGTAGGGTAGAACTTTCATCCTGTAAACGCGAGCTGTTGCCGAAAGTGTAGTCATTCAGCCATGCGCAACCTAACCGATATATTCTATACGGAGTGTTCCTGACCGCGTTTCCTTTAACCGGTGAACTGTATGTGCGAAATTAAGAAAACTCGTAGAAAGTCAATCAAGAG
This sequence comes from Lasius fuliginosus, assembly GCA_949152495.1. Taxonomy (NCBI): domain Eukaryota; kingdom Metazoa; phylum Arthropoda; class Insecta; order Hymenoptera; family Formicidae; genus Lasius; species Lasius fuliginosus. The sequence continues at coordinate 5,365,510 of OX424452.1, read as the reverse complement.
TAGATGCAATATCTGCCGGACAGAGTGACGTACGAGAGATGTTATAGAAAATAGATTCTATCTAATTTTTCATTTATATCGCAGATTCGTTAAATTCCATAATTTTCTTCAATCGTTTTTTGGTGAATTATTGTCGATCAAAATATAATCTTTTTAGAGAGAGAGAGAGGGAAAGAGAGAGAGAAGGAAATTCGTTATAAATATATCAGTAGGAATAATTTGACAAAACCGATCGATCTGCTCGTTCGGGAACAACGGGGCGATGCGAAATCGCCGGATGTCTTGCGAGTATCGGATATCCATCGGCGATGGTCGTTATCTCTGATCACTTAGTGCACGATGTACGCGCGCGCTGTACGTGGTCGGTGAGCGGAGCGAGCGATAGCTGTAAAGGTACTTTAATTAGGACATGTCTGCCGGCCGAACAACATCCTGTCGGTTATGGAGCATTGGAAACTTCTGAGCCGGAACTCACCACGACACCGATTCAGGCATTCGCGTATTACTCTGTTTACGAATAAACATGTTCGTTGACGAAGCATCGTATATTGTTTAAGAAACTAATGACGTATTTTGTAGTATCAAGATGTGCTATTATTCCTTCTTTTTATCTATTTTATCTACGACAATCTAAAGTGCGATCGTATATCTAGAAATAATAAAAAGCGAGTTATCTCAAATAAGAGCATTAAAACTTAACGAATTAAATGAATTTTAAACGTACAAATCTATAAACGTACAAATTACATATAGATTTTAATATTTAATTATTATCAGATCACACATCGTCTCTATCAGTTAGGTCTATTATTATTCTTATTGCTCGAGTACAGATTAAATCTGCCAACGTTGTCACGCGACGCGGTATTTCAGGTAACGCCGCCACCTTGTGTCGTATGCGCCGTGTTTCCGAACATGAAATCGCCGGCGACTTGGCCGATAATAAAATTCGCGATTTGCAAACTAAACACGCCACGGCAGACAATGCACGTGCGGAATGTATTATATTTTCTCGACGGGATCTTTTTTTGTTTTTTTCTTTTTTTTCTTTTCCCAACGCGACGTGCGCCTCGTTGACCCCTCTCTCCCCGCCCTTGTATAAAATGTTAATATTTATTCTGCCGCTAGGAATTCTTTCTTATCCGGAAAGTAGATCGTAACTTCAGTAAACTTTATATTGCAAGCACGTCCGGCGTTCGACGATGTATTTCTTTCGTTGAGCGCGCAAGAGCGGAGTTCCATCGTCAGGTTGGCTTTTGCGTGGTTCGCGTATTGTTTCCTCCATTATTCTTTGCAAATTGATTGCAAATTACTCGCCGCCTCTTAGCGCTCACAGATTCCGACAACATCGAGTGCGAACACATTTGTTAAATCGTTGTGAAAGTAGATTGGCTGCGAAAGCTATACGCTAACAAATCATAGAGAACCATTGCTCTATGTATACGTATATATGCAAAGTTGCTTCATTGAGTATCGGCAATCGTTCTAAAGTTAGTAAGGAGTTTTTCTCACACACACATACATTTCTCGCTCGCGTCGATACTAATCGATGAATGAGAGTGTGTCAGCTCGATGCAAGAAATTTTCTGAATCAGTTTAATATCGTAATTTTTTATCACGATCGACAAATATATTATGATAATGATGGAAATCCATTAAGAACAAATGAAGGGAAAAATTATTACAGATACTGTAATTGATAAGCAATATTTCAGAGAATTAATCTAATTTTTAGCGAAATAAAAAGAATTATAAATTATCTAACTTTTTGAAAAATATTTATGTAATTAATATACAAATAATATATGTTTTAAAAATTGTAATCATTAATTATTTCTTACAAAATATATAGATATATTGAAATCAATTATATCCTACTACATGAACATATTAAAAAGAGTGAAATATATTCTCCGCGCACAATTACATTTTATGAGAGGAAAGACGATTTTATAATTCATGCTATATTACATAGAAAAGGGATATTACGTAGTTATTATAACTATACTCGTTTCTTAAATATTTTAAAAAACCCTCGAACTCTTTTGTCTCTGACTGAGAAGAGTTAATCAAGTTATAAAAGATCAAACCGAATGATAACTGTATAATCGCATATGATTCATTTAATTCTACAGATCAGCAGTCAGCCCGAACAATGGTGACAATTCTAAAAGAAAACCTGCCACGTTACTTTATTCATCAAACGATTCCAATTTTAGTCATCTTTATTCTGGTGATAAATCAAAGTTTTATAATTATTATATCTGCTGCGTGTCAATGCTTTTTTCTTTAAATTTTCCTTCTACACGTTCCGCAAAAAATAAATTTTAGTCGCAGGTCAGCAATTTACTCACGTGACGTGAATACTTAAAGGTATTATCTTTATCCCGAGTTAAGAAGGCGCTTAATCTTGTCCCATTAGCTAATTACTGGTGCCCAAAGAAATTCCGGTTTTACTTTGAACATTCTTGATTAAAACGTCCGTCAGACTTTGCGCTGTAAAGTCTTAAAAATGCATTCTGAACGAGATGTGCTGAATACCAAAGTAATGCTATTCTCATTTTTTGTTTTAAACGGTAGAATTCTTTCTAGAATTTATATAAAACTATAAATTTTTTTAAATTTGACGGAAAATAAGTAACATTGATTTCGTAAAATAACAAAATACGACGTTGTTTGAATTTGATGTTTTAGTTTGCCCTGAAGCAATTTTTTTTTTTAATAAACTATTTTCGTTTAAACTATCAAAAATTTTAAAGGAATCAAAAATAAAGTAAGAGATCTTGATAATTTATAAGCTTCTACGAAATAATGCAACGGCTTTATATTATACACATATATGAAATGTTGTGTTAACATTGACTTTTGCTAATAGATAATTCTGCTAATAAGATTTAGCGAGCTAAATGTTCGTTAAAATCTAAACTTGATATCTGCAAGACATTCTGCAAATTTGAAGAAAAATTAGCTTAACTCGAGTCGAATCAATTTTGCATATATAAAAAAATGTAGACATTCTCATCGTTCTCATTAAGCCGCTTTCCCAGATGTGTTCTCGAGAACGTACGTTTTTACGTATTCTAATGGTATTTCAGATTAATTACTCTACTCTGTGCTTCTCCACGTGATTTTTCACGCGTTTTCAATTTCGATGTGACATGAAATTAAAGATTCATGAATTTAAAGTACGGAGAGTATACTCACGCTTAAAGTTCACCGACTGATCAAAATGAAGTTGTGAATTTCCTGGATGGGTTTGCATTTGATCCGCCTTCGTTTTTTAATCGCGGCTCGAGACGGCGAACGGTTTCCATTTTCTGAATAAACGCGGAAGCAGAAGGTGCCTCTCTTCAAATAGAAATTTGTTTCATTTATCAGGCGAGCAGCAATCCTCGCCGCTTGTGAGCTTGTCAAATATTTTCCGATAGCGCGTTATACGATTCGGGATTGTTTGCAACATAGCACTACAGGCGTATCGACATGTCGGTTAGGTTGACTGCGATGCGGTCAACCTAACGGTTGCGGCGCGTAAAATTGATCCGGTGCGAAATCCCATAATTGTCAATAACCCGAAATCGATCAGTTTGCGACGCAGTCGAGTGACGCAGGATGTCGCAGTCTCTCCTGAATCGCTCGGATTTATTTCTTTTCAGATTGCTCAAAAATTTGAAATATATATTTCTCACTCGATAAACGAATGCCGACAGCAAGATAAGATTTAATTAAATGAAGAATACATTTCCAGTGACTTTATTCGCGGAATTGATTTTAAATTTTAACGTCATCAATATGCCTCGTTACTGCAACGACATACGCATGTATCATGTAACGTTACACTTAACGTGCGAAACGAAGCCGTCGCGCAAATTGGATCGCAATCGAAAGGTACTCATTGATCCAATTTCTGCTGGTTCTAATAATGCTGCCTCTCCCTTGAGCACGCAAGACCTGTCACCGGAAGGAAATGCCGCGTCGCTAATTGGCAGAAACGCGCGGGAGAATTAATTTGATACGAAGATCGATCGCGTTGAGGTATGAAGTATCTACTCTCTGAATCGGTTCAGTTGTACTTCAAAGACAATAAAAAAATTGCGCGTTGCGCGTGCAGGCGAACTGATTAAAGTGTCGTTACACAAACATGGATTATTTTATTAATGATTTTATATCACCTTTTTTAAAAGAGAAATATTTATCCATCTCAAGAATTATTTGATTTAATCTTCGACGCGACAGAACTCTTTGGAGAAGAGTCAAAACTCTATTAACTGTGTATCGAAATTTCAAAAATAAAATGTCAACTTTATAGAAGTTATTCAACGCGGAGATGTCGAGTAGCTTCGCGTCTTCCCATGTGTACAATCATCTCGCGCAACAGTCCAAGGATATCTCACGTATCCTCATAAGTTTACTGACGACGCTGTCGTACGAACCTCGGCAAATTCGGAAACTTCGGACGTCCCGAATAATTTTCGGAACTCCACGGTTGAATACGTGACGCGCCATTCTCGACGTGTAACTTTTTGACCGTAAGTTCTAAAGAATTCAGGGCGGCGACATTCTTAAGCAAAGCAGAAGTAAATTTTTCCTCTACGAAGCGCTACATTCTTCCTCTTCAGTTTCTATACAACGATTTGTTATTTTTTATATTCACCGTTTCAATGACGCAACAACAACATTTGAGACCTATTCTTATCCCTGTCTATTTAGCGTCAGATATGAAATTCAGTAATAAAAATTAAAAGATTATAAGTTTTCTATTTATTAAAGGTTCTATTAATTAAGAACTGCGCAGTATAAATACGAGCAAAACTTTCATTATATTAAAATCATTGTCGCTTATGTAATGTCAAACGAAGCATTACGTAAAGAGCTCTATGCGGTAGAGATATCGCAACGGGAAATAGAATTAACAAGTAGACTCAAAGGATAATTTGCATTTCAACCACGAGCGCCGCTTTGAAGTCACCGCCACGAATCTCATAATCTGCGAACCTTTACTGCTATCTGTTAAGTGCGATAATAAAAATCCGCGCGCGCGGATTTGCGTTGACGATTGTTCATTTGCCGGCTTAAAACGAGTGGTTTTGCGGCGAGTGTTGTTCGCAAGTATCGTTTGCGCGTATCCTCCCATATGGCGTGTAAAAAAATCATGAGCTACAATGGCTCGGATAAACGATTCTCGCTTCGCTGACCCGTTCCGTCACCGTCGATACTCGTTACCAAAGCGACCGACTGTGCAGGTTAAACCGGCTTGTACGTATACCATTCGCGCCCTCTCTTTTTGATTCCTATCTACTGGCTAGAATCACCCCCTTATGAAAATGAGCACAATCGTCGATCTGGTCTTCGCAACTTGGTAAATGCGGGCCAGAAGAGCGACGAAGGGATGCGAAAGGGTGTCGCCTGAAACACAGTCTTTTGTGCGTCGTGCCGGAGATACGTCGACATCACGAAATACATTCCGAGTGTGTCGCGGCTCGATGAATTTGCCGCTCGCTTAATGAAATTCCGCGCATTCATACGTTATTAAGAAATGACTGTCATCCTTATAAATGTTCGTTTTTGCATATTCGAAATATTATACTCGTAAGTTAGATGTTTCATTGGGCGGGAGAAGAGACGATAACATCTCTGTTTGTTTTTTAAATGTTTTCTGACTCCTCTTGGACGTGAACCAAGTGGGTCAGAAGAACACTAAAGCTGTCGCATAAGGGGAACATACATATACATTTATATGTGAGGATATGCAGTGTGCAAGTTCCATATCTTTTCTACTTACCAATTCTCTACTGAATTTAAAATCGATGGAAGAAAGTGAAGTAAAAGAGTACGTATGGCGTCACATTTATCCATACACTCTACATAAATATCAAATTTCACATATGGCAACATAACTTCTGGTTTCAAAATATATAATTATTTTGATCGTATTACTTCCATCCTTCTAATCATATACAGTAATTTGTTTTATAATCAATTAAACAGATTGATATATCCTATAGATTTACATATCCTATACCTTTATATTATTTTATCATACATATTAATTTTATATTGTAACATAATGTTATATAATATTGAAAATAAAGCAAATTTCTAAAAACATCAATATTTCTATATACTTTTATTCTACAAATAATATCATGGTTGTTTTTCTGAAATTATGATAATAAATGATATTATATTTATCAATATTATGATATCAATATTATATATTTTTAGAAATTTACCTTATTTTCAATATTATATAACATTGTTGTATTACAAAATTGATATATATGATAAAATCAATATAGAGATATAAATGAAAGATTATTTCAGAAAAACACAACCATGAAGTGTGGTAATTTGTGTAAATTGTGATAAATTGCGTTCGAAAAAAAAAAGATTATGAATTTATCATAGAATATCATTTTTTAACACAAAAAGATTGCATTCTTCATAGATATCGTCTGCAACATTTAATCAATAATAATATTGACAATTGTATGATATTCTAAAGCGAGAAATCCAGCATCAAGATTTACACATGTTATGATCCTTGATGATGCGCTCCGTAGCAGCTCTCTCAGGGCTTAAGAACTAACGCGAGAGATCCGTATACATATATACATACATATATACAGATTGTCGCGGAAATGGCCGCGTCATCACGCTTGAAGGAGTAAAGCCGTGAGGAGGAAAGACCAGCTCGGAGCGCGCGGCTCGCGAAAATGTATAAACGACCGCGTTTATAAATTGCAGCCTAGACGAACGAACGTTGCACTGTGCCGACCATTATCGGCCAGTCGGCCGCTTCGCTTCGGAAAGTGTTACGGCGTAATAGAAACCGACGCGATAACGTTATCTGCCACCGTGTAACGCGCTCTGTCTGCAACGGAGTGATTAATACGAGGCCGCCGCCGCCGACGACGTCCATCCCGTTTCTCGATTCGCCGCCGACGTCGAGTGTGGCCTGCGCGAGAGAGAAGGAGACGTTTATTTCCAAAAAGGAGCAACGAAGGATTATCGGGTGGAGTCATAAATCCTCCGTTCCGGGGCGGCGGACTTGAGCGAGGGCGGGAGCGAGCGAATCCTTCGGAGCACTTGTGCGCGCGAATGCTACACCTGGTAGTGCTGAAAAATAATTGGGGAATTAGCGCGCTAATTCGGAAGGTCTCTAATCGTCCTCCTCGTAACGGAGATAATTGTAGTGATAACTCCATTCCAATAACGCGGAATTAATTTGGCGCGTTTGTGCGATAATTGAATCAGACGGTGCAAGAAGGATGTGAAAGACAACTCTCTCGCGAATAAATTAGGAAAATTAATTACACTTTTTATTTTTTATTTTTTATTTTTTTTTGGAAAATGGTTTCAGTAAGTGTAAAAATATTTAATAACACCAAGGATATATGAAGCATACTTTGTCTTAAGTTCAGTGAAATCGGAGTCTCGCGAATTTCCCTGTTGAGATAATTAGGCGATTGGAATACGTCAGATCGCAATGCTATCGATCGCATGAGAAACGGATCTCTCTGACCACTTCGCTAATCACGGAGCGAGCAATTACCGAGGATAATGATAATCGCGTTAAATCACGGCGCGTGCTGGTTTGATTAGCTTCCGTTTGATTCCTTCTTCCTTGGCGGGCGATCGTTACTGCCCGCGATCTAAACAATCGTTCAGTTCGCTCACGATTTGTCAACACGCAAACATACATGTGCGACGACGACGTCGCATGCGTATCCTTTGTGTTGACTAGCGTGCGATTGTAACTGTTCAATAATCCACTTGTCGATCATGTGCCGTTAATTTCAGAAAATTGATTGAGTGCTTTTTGCTTCTTTCGTTGTTCAAAGATTTCCATATGAATATTCTTTAAACGCGCAAAGTAAATATTGATGTAGACATATTTTTTCATATACTTATGTAAAATTAAACTAAACTTTTATGCCAATTACATTTCGAGAGAGAATTTACCAGTTCTATCAAGGAAATAAAAAAATCGCGAAAAAAAACTACACGTGAATTATTATAACTATATCGAATACAATATCAATATTCAGTCGTGACATTCATCCTCGCCATTCACGAAAAAGTTAATCGATGAATTTTTTTTTTTGTCACGTTTCAGAACTACGGCTTTATCGTTCTCGACAACTTTTTAGTGGTGGAACACTCTTCCGCGGATAAAACTTCGCTATCTCGCGTTCTGCGAAACCAATTCACGATGAGCACTCGACAGGAATACGCTCTACCACCTCGTCCACAAATGCAGCTGCCTACTCAAACTGTCCTCTCGCGCGCACGTGCGCAACCGTGTTGCGTCCGTAATGTGTACGTAAGTATGTACGTGTAGTATTTTCAGAGAGGTTTTCGGGTGTTTGGTGGAGAGAGAGTTTGGCCTGTGCGCGCCCGTTGAAAATCAATGTGGACCCCCGCGCGAATGAGCGCCGAACACACACGCGGCCGAAAATCCGATTGTGTGTTTTTTGAGATTTCAACAAGGCCATATTAAATGCGTGTTTGTTGCGTCCCGCATTTTTATATTATACATTTTTCAGGATCGCGCAACACATCATGGCGCGGCGCTATTAAAGAAACATTTTTCCTCGCTGTTTTCTCCCGACGCGTCGTGAAATTCTGATCGGGATTTCATTCGAATTTATCGTCAGTCTCGGGCAAGATTAAATGTAGATGATACGATATTAAATTCGTCTCTGCGTGGGATTTTATCGTCCACGATGTAATATGCCGCCGCCGCTGATTCCGCGCCGTTACACATTGAAGATAACGAAAGCTGTGTCCGGGATTGTCTTTGGCAAGAAAAAAATAAAATCGCGACTGGAGGAGTTTGTTTGAATATATGAATTTTTCATACACGTTCGCGTTCGAATATGTGATTTTATCGTATATAGCTTACTCCGGGGAGATATCGATAAACACTTGTAGATACAATGTGTAGTCGCCTACTAGATCCGTTCATACATACGTACGTACTTCATTCCTTGTAGTGCCTTATGCTTTATACAATCGCAAAAGAAAAAATAAGCTCGGAAAAAGCTGAAGCTTTCTGTCCTTTTATACAATACAATCTTCCATGACCTAAGACGCAAAATATATTTCTAACATCTCATACCTTATTTTCACTCTAAAAAGTTTTTAAAAAATTCTAACGAATAAATTTATACTTTCTTCGTCTCTAATCGGACAAATTTATTCTATATATTTATGTATTATTCACGTGACAAAAAATATCTAATATATAAGAAAAACGCGATTGTGTCGAAAATTGAGGGGTCGAAAATCGTAAATGGTCCACTTACCATTAAATCGCCCGGTGAAAAGCTTTCAAACGCGGGGAACAGATTTTTGTGACCGCGCGAAAAAAAAAAAAAAAAAAATACGCCGGCTTATCGTCCGAGTGCGAAATCCAGGAAAAAGGACCGAAAAAAAAGATCGGCGCAAGGGAACAGTCCGAAAATGTTCGGTGACCCGCGGATACGGTCGCGTTCACGGTGATGCGTCATTATCAGCGACACCCGCGTCGGCTTCCGCGCGGCGTCGGATCCGCGTACCGGCGCAGTTCATCAAAGTAACAGAGAAACAGAGAACAGAGAACAGGAACAGAGGGACACGGCACGTACGTGCGGTATCTATCCACCGCACGCGTGTATATACATATATATATATATACACAGCGGCATGCATCTGTGCGAATCTCCGATCTGCCGGCGCGACGGCGATTCCTCCCGGATTGCGAAACGCAATCAAAAAGTTTTCGCGCCGCGGCACGGCCGCGTTTCCGGCTAATATCCGCGCGGGCAATGGAGCAGAGATAGTTCCGTGGTGGTGACAATTTCCAATCAGTGCGCGGAAATGACGCGGGTGCCATAATATTTCGCGGGGGCGACATCGCTCTCTTCGCTCCCTACGTTTCTCTCCTCCAGCGCGAGCGTGACTCTCCCCTTCTTCCAGCATCTCCACGGCGACGTCGCTCGCCGTTATCAGGCGTCTCAGACGGATATGAAATTCTCCGAGCCGCGGCCGCAAAATGGTATCCTAGGGGTAAATTATTCCCCCAGCGTCTCCGGCCCGCGCGGCTCTTCGCGGATATATTATATAATCTTAATCGGCGTGCGCTTGCGATCTACAGTCTGCGTTACGACGTGTCTGCGAATGCGAGCGGAATCGCTGGCCCTCTCGCAGACGCGAAAGCGCGGCGCCATTATTCAATCGTCGAGGCGGCCCAGATAGCACCGTGATCGAGCACGTACAACATTTTTCCTCTGGTCGACCACCCTACCTCTCGCACCTCCCATGCCGCCCCGTTATCCCGGGGATGGTTTGACCAAGGTACGATCCAGAATCAATATCCCGAATGTTGAGTCTGATGGATTTATGACCGTGAAAGGTGTCCAGGTTGCGGGCGAGTTTTGGTGTAAGAATTATCGGTGGGAAGATATTATGTCACGTCGTAGTCCCCGGAGAGAGAAGGAGGGCGACAGAGATTTGAGGCCTGATTCACCGGAGAATTCGAAGATCGGCTCACGTCACCGTGATGCATAGTTTCTCACGAGATAAATTAGCAAACTAGAAAATGGCATTTTAACAGTAAATATATCATGGGATAGAAAATATCTCGCAATCGATCGACTTGGCGATAATGATCATCAATTAGAAACCGATTCTCATTGATTAATGGTAATTATAATAAATTTATATGCTTTGATATTCTCTTGATTGCGCGGCCAAATAAAACGTTACTCGTTATTATTTTAATTGCACGCAACGTGAGGTCAGAATTGTCAGTCTGTCGGTACAAATTATACGAATAAATTATGAATATATAAATTATAAATTATTCCATTTGTGTAGAAATTACAGCTGTCAAATGTTATCTTCAAGCTTTTTTTATAAATAATATGATAGAATAATGCATTTCCAAATCATGAAAACGTATTTAAATAACTTCAATATTTAAAAAACAGAATTTGCGTTTTATATTCCTTTGAATAGAGATAATTTTTTACCGTCTATGAAATTTTTCAAAGTCCGCTTACTCTCTCTGCTGACATTTAGTACGTCAACGTTCATTCGAGAATTGCGTCTTTAAAAATGAAAAGCGCGTACCAGAAGGAGAGCACACGCCGTTAAAATGGAATAACCATCGCAGTGCTTTCAAGGCAGTTTGACATTACTGACATTAATCGTTCATCATCGCTTTGATGGTCATCGACACGTCGTAAAAAGCCATTTCTGGATAACTACTTCGTTCTTCCTCTGCACTCGTCCATCTCTCCTTCTCTTTCTTTCTCTCTCTCTCTCTCTCTCTCTCTCTCTCTCTCTCTCTCTCTCTCTTTCTCTCTCTCACTTGCATTTCTCTTAATCTCTCGAGCTTCTCGTTTTCGTCGAAAGGAGAGACGCAAGGATGCGAGCGATTACGTGTCGGCAAAAGAGAGAAGAGAAACGTGGGAAGATCGAGGGAAGGCGAGGGCGCCGAATAATTAAACCCGGTAATGTCTGAGCATTAGAACAGATGATGACGTCATCAAGCACCCGGCCCTTGACTTTCCGGCCCCTCGCCCTCTATCCGCCAAAATTTGCCCTCTGCGCGATCCTCCCCGCACGGAAGAGGTTCCATAGTATTACCGTCATTACTCTTCCTTTTACCCTCTTTCCCTCCCCCTCCGTCTTTCCTTCCACGCTCTCTCCCCGTTTACCATCCGGTTTCTTCGACTTAATATCCCCAAGTTAAAAACGTATAGGTTAAGGATTAAGTCGTTGAAAAATCTTATTTCCCGGAGATGGGCGTGACAACACAATCTTGCCTGAATTTTAACGATCGTGAGAAATTAAGACTTCTGTTATTACGCCATCGACTTATAATTTTCGACATTTGTTGCGAAGATACCGATAGGATTGATGAGCTAAATTGGCAGGTGCACGAAGACCGGCTTAATCGTCTTTTGCATGAAACGGCAAATTGACATCGATTCACCGCCTTGCTATTCACGAAGTCGGATTCAACGTTAGAATTTAAGGGCCGTGTCAACGTCTAGACGTACAGTCGTCTCATATCTCAATTTCTTTAAAATATTTAATAAATTATTTAATTACTGTGACTTTATCTATACATCGTTCGCGTATAGAGTTTATCATTCACTAATACGCACGCGATTATAAAAGCGACACTCGTTGAGCCGATGGATGTCTAGACGTGGTTGCCAGAACGAGCGGCGAGTGATGCTCTTATACTGCTCGTATACTCGTTTATTTCTTGGAAAAAAAAAACGCAAAATTACCTCGTTATATTTTTTTTATGTTATGATACACGCGTAGGGAAATGACACGAGGACTAGTTTTACTCGGAGAGACCGAGATGAAGAGAGCGAGAGAGAGAAATAGACAGAGAGAAAGAGATCGACAGAGCGAACCTCATTCGGGGCTGTTAGGGAATAATTAATTCGGGCCCATCGTGTCCGCGCACGGCCAAGCCTTATGTACGCTTCATGGTCGTACCGTATGGTAATGCGCTTCAACTCGCGTGACATTTTGCCCTCTTCCCCTTTCCCTCCTCTGTCCTGTCCTCTTCCCATAGGTGCGGAGGGCAGCCGAGCGTTTTCGTGTTCCAGCTTGGTCCGTGATCCGTGCAAATTACGGTCTACGACGAATCTCTCCTACGTATGTACGTAACGTACCGGTTGGCGTGATTTAGAGACGGCGTCGCCGGATAAGAAGTATGTCGATCCCCTTTACGGTATATTGCGGTCACTACTCTATATACGTCGGATGCACGTCTATAATAATAGTTCTGATCCGTTATCGGTCTTCGCGTGATGGTGAGATATTAATATTGGTGATATTAATACCTCGACATGCCCCGCGTTGTGCGAGAAGGTTTACATATTTTATTAAACCTGAATCTCGCGCGCGTCCGTAATGATCCGAGGAGGGTAGTAGATTGTTTCGGTTCTGACAGTGGCATCCCTTGACGGTTGATTATGTCGGAGGGATTTCTGTATTTCGCAATCAAAAGCTCGTCGAGGCAGACGCGGTTTTTAAGCTGTCGCGTCGAGTTATAAAAATAATTGCCCGGAGAGGGAAGCGTCTTGGCGTTACATGAATTATAGATTTCCGCGTTGCCTCGAATCGCGTATATTAACGTCTTGGAGAAGGTAGGAGAGAACGGATAAAAGGATTAGTAAAGTTTCCCCCTCTTTCTGGCGAGATCAGCCGAGCTAGAGAAAATGCTTCTGCCGATACCACGAACATTGACCGACGCGAAAGTTGGCCGTCGGTTAGGATTGTACGAATGAACTCCGGCAAATGTCACGGTTCGACGGTTTAATCGATCCGGCTTATTTCGACGGCGGCGGTTTGACGTCAAGGAATCATCGTGCCGTGATATCCGACCGCTCATCCGACCGCGCAAAATGCATTTCTCGTAATTATGTTTAGCGCACATTGTTAGCAATTAGTTTCATTATCATTGCGTCGATCATTTGCGGACAATAACCACTTCTCGTCGAGCACTAACAAGTGCTAATTGCGGCAAGATTATAAGTTTCAAATTTCGGAAATTGAAATCGATATCGTCGGCTGGGAATAATTGCATCATATACCTTTACATTTAACCAGATATGAAAGATTTGTACAAACTTTGAAGGAAAGTTGGGATTTTAAATTATTAATTACATATCTCTCTCTTTTTCTTTCTCTGCCAGTAGTATGACCTCATCAAATTTTAATTTAAATCCATTTAATATTTATGTGTGAGAGTATCTATAAAACAGTATATTCAACTCTCATTATATAAATGATAAAGACAATCTGCGATAATAAATTTTAGATTTTTGCAGAAGCTTGTGTAAATTCTCAAGAAGGATATTTTGAACATCTTCTTTAAGATTTAAAGCTGTTATTGTGTTTGCGCTAATGATAAAAAAATTATGTATTTTCCATTTTTAAACTCTTACCTCTGCGTAACGAAGTCTTTCAGGACTCTTGTTTATATAATCCCTTTTTATTATTCTGATGCGAATCAGAATAAAAGTCATCCTCAAAGTTTGTATATTCTGTTACACCCTGTATACACTCTCAGTCATACAAGTTATATAAATTATATATACTACACACGCGTATCTCGATATCTCTATAACATTTTTCGATGGGCCATAAGGGGCGACTACGGAAATGTCGATTGCTTACTTTTCTCCTCTTAAAGCAGCACAACTGATCACACTGTGACACGGTAAAAATGTGTTCGCGTCGTAACGCACCATTACCGCGTCGCAACGACGACGATGACGACGACGACGAGGAGTCGTCGCTCGTGCCGGGCAGACAGGCAGCGTAGAATTTACGCCGCCGAAGATATTCATGGCTCGTTGGCGAGTTTATTTTACTCATAAATTATGCCAAAGTATTCCAACAGTCGTTCGCGCGTCGCGCGGAAGGGATCTTCGTTGCGCGCGCGCCGTATAAAAGAGAGACGTCGCTGATGCAGACGCCGACGCCACTGCGGTCCAACAAATACTTCAAGCTCGAGCCGTCAGACTAGCTCGTAATTTACACCTTCGCCGGTACTCCTCCCAAGAGAATGAGCATGGGATGGTGTTATGGCCGGCCGATCGCGAGTTTGTATCTCTCTTTCCTCCCTAACTCTCCCCTTCCCCCCTCTTCAACTTTATCTTCCCCATGGCGCGATAAAAGCCTCTTTTCTAAATAATCCAACGTTTTCTCATGTCGAATGAGACCCCCCCCCCCCCCGACGGAGCGAAGAAGGCGACAACTCTTGAGAACGTCGTCCCGTCTCTCGCTGTATCGATAATTGAAAAGTTCGAGGATCGAGTCGAGACGATCCCGAAACTTCCGCCGCGAATGGAAACTTAATGTTGCTCGTGGGAGAATTTAACAATCGCAATCGTCCGAGCTAACGTCTCTATTTAGCACGCGTGTGTGGTATTATACATAAAAATCACACATTTTTAGTTTTATTTTCAGCACGTATATACCTTTATTCTACATTCTCTTTTATTCTACACCACGATCTGATACATTTTATCCGATTAATTTTGCGTTATGCATTTATATATTATATATATATATATGTATATATTGCATAATTCCTCGTATTTTATTTCAACGGAAATCGAATTATCCGCGGTATGAATTTTCAATGCTCTCCATACAAATGTTAATATCCCGTATTAAACGATTTATTAATAGAATTGCGACTTCGAATGGTAAAGCGACGCCACTTATTAAACAAAGTGAGCGAAAGAGAAGTCTTTTGTCCAGCTTCGCGTCTCACATTCCGAGTGATATCATCTATGTATAATCGAATATAGGAAGCGGTTTTATGTTAACTAAGAAGGCCGGGCATAGACATCAGCAAAGCAGAAAGAGAGAGAGAGAGAGAGAGAGAGAGAGAGAGAGAGAGAGAGAGAGAGAAAGAAAGAGAGAGAGAAGGAAGTCTCGGCAATAAATCGGCGGTTCTCGAGTGCCCCGCGGGAATGAACTGACGAAAATATAGCGGCGGGCCGCAAACTACGAATTGTTAGTTACTGCGCGCCGCCGTAAAATATATGAGCCGGCGGCCGTTCACGAAGTGGGATATAACCGCAAAACCCTGGAGAACCGCGCGAAACGGAAGCCTACCTCGAAAATTCGACACCTCGAATCTCGAAGTCTCGAATATAAGCGCTCCCTAGTTGCCGGCCGCGGCGTTCCTAAATTGCTGGCCGTCCGAAAGAGAGTATGTACACGAAAACCGTATTTTCTATGTGTCATCTATATTGTACGACACCTTTAAAAAATCCTATTTAACACGTTGAGAATCTTATTTTTAAAAATAAAGTTCGCGACAGATTGTTTTTACAAGAAAAATATATTTACAAGTATATTTAGAAGAAGAAAATATAACTTACACGATGTTATATATCATGAAGTTAAATGTTTGTCCAATAAAACATATTAATAATCGAGTGAAGAAAATAAAATAAATCAGTTAATTCTTTAATAAATTTATACCATTTATAAATGGCAGACTAATATCTGATTATATCACGTTGATTCCGATATGATTCGAACGTTTATGCCGCAAACAAAAATGAATTTAAAAGAATCAAATTCTTCCGTGAAAATTCTGAAAAAAATCTGTCTCACTATTCATATATCGATCCTATTTTTGAGAGGAAAAAGTCTTTTAAACATGTTAAATACGTTTTAATGTGCGTATCACTAGCAGCACGTGAATAATTCAGCGGTAGCGAGATATCGTACATAAAAATTGGCATATGCAATATTCATTTGATCAGAAATGATAATAATGAATTGTTATTTTTGATCACCACATATACTAGACATTTAAGCGGAATAATTTTTTTCTGTTAATAAAAATGTATATCTAGAGATATTGGAATAAACGTGTAATGAAAGATGTAGATGAAATTAGAAAAATTCTATGAAATACGAGAATATAATTGGAAAAATATAATATAAAAAAAAACTTTGTTATACATCTGTTACGATATTTCGAAAATTCAAATTTGAAATAAATTGTTCAACCATCGCGGACGAAGTAGGGTACATGAAAAATTTTATACAAAATTTTTCTAAATACAAGTTTATTATTTATATTGTGCAGAAATATGTTCGTTCACTGTGATTTTATAATTCGAAAAGCAGGTCACCAAAACGGATCACATGTTGAAATATCACCTTCTTTCTATATAAAGCCGAAATGATTTTATTTATTTATTCGTAATTCTACACGCGATCATAAAAATACTGTAGGAAAATATTTAGTTTGCACTTTATTACAGTTTCGTTCTTCTGATCGTGCGAAATAAATTGGGATCAACATTCTTTCGTCGTGGAAGAAAAAAAATTTTGTCCAACGAAAGTTAATACGCGACTTTTTCGCGCGAAGCGCGTTCAACAGTTTAATCCGCAGACTATTATTTCGCTCGTCGCTTTCTCGCCCGAACTTTTCGCGTCGCTTGTTCATTCGCACTTTGTCGTTTCCCGGTATTCTCCAGCGCATTAAATGCAGTTACTAATTATGACGCGGGTTAGAGGTCGAACGAGGATTTCGCTCGAGCGAGGCGAATAGCAAGGACACCTCACGGGGATGATAATGGCCATCAGAATTCTAGCGACGTGCCATTAGGTAAATTGTGAGAAATGCCGCGGATCCCACGCGTCTGATTTGCACAGTCGGGCCACGTCCGAATTCTCACGAGTGCAACCGAGACGGAGAGATCTCTCTGCGCTGGTCGATTCGATTAAATCATGGATACTTAATCAAAGCGGATGTTAATGTCGCGTCATTACGCGCGTCGCCGCTCCCGTTCCGGTCAATGAGACATCTCCTGTAAATTCGTAAGTTCTGTCATTTCTTAAATGCCCTTGCAATTGCTTATTATCGCGTCATTATAACGATGCTAGTATTCTATTGATCTTCTCTTACGAAGGAGGTCCATGTGATTAATTATTTCCAAAAGATAATATCCTAACAACAATAATTTTATTTTAATTCCACAGTATTGTTATTCACGATTGTTAATATCGATATCGCTAAAACCTCGGTGTCGTTAAATATCCGAGTAATCATATCGCGGCGTGAAACACTGCCTTGGGAAAATCCTTTTTCCGTAACGCGGACGAATCCCTACGATTCCCACGCGAGTTCGATAATTGCATAGTCCCAATCACGTGCGTTATTCGTGGCCGAATATCTGCGCCGTAATGGAATTCGGCCTTGAAAAAGGGTCGTTAAAACGTTAAATCGCTCAGTCTCTCTGTGTTCCGTCAAAAAAATAGGGTATCATGGCAGTGCACCCCGAGAGTTTAACGGGGGGAAGGGGATGATGGGAGGCAGACAGACACACGGATGGATCAGCAAGAGGGATTCACGTCCCTCGTCGGTCGCTCTCTCTGTGCCTCTCTCTCTCCCTCTTTACGTTTATATTCCCGGATTGTATTTCTCGATTGTTTCGTGCATCACAGCATCGGCCGGCGCGGATTTCGCGGTCCGTCGACACCGACCGATCGCCCCCGCCGCTGCCATCGAACGCAAAAAGGGCGGGCAACGTTATATATGTCTATTTATTTGCCGACAAATCCAATGGAACCTCGTTTCGAGAGCCACCACCATTTCCGCACCCGCATTCTTTCCCCCCCCCCCTCTTTATCCCTTTTTCCTCTCTCCCTTTTTCTTTCATTCTCTTCCGAGCATATATACCTTCAGGCTGACTGATTGGCGATGGGTCGCGCTTATTATATTATATATATCATCTCCTTCCAAGGGAAAGAGAGTGGCATTGATACGGCATATTCGAACAGAACGAGGAACAGTTTAGCAACGAGTTTACCATGTTTACTGGTTTCCCCGAAAAAAATTAGGTCAATTTTCCATATCGTTACGTGTCCAGCCATTCTCGTGTCACGCACTTATGACGTCAAACATAAAGAGCGAGAGAGAAGAAAGAAAGAGAAGGGGATGAAAGACAATGTGAGATTGTTTCGGACAAAACGCGCGGTGACCGGAAGTGCGGTCCGGCGTCTTCCCACACCGGCTCTGTGTGGAATAATGCCTTCCGGCGGTTTTGCGGAAAAGCGAACCCCGGCCACTTGATTTCGGATCGTGTGAATCCAATCGAACCGGTGAATCGGCCGTTTCGTATGTGAAATTGCTGTCGCGAGAAACTGCATTCGTGCGCTTCGTTTTTGAGTCTCGTGGCGAGTCTTCGATTCGGTGGTCGAACTTCGATGAATTTATCCGGACGTGGATGCCGGAATCACGACGGCAGCTATTATTCGATCGAGAAACTTTAAAAATCCAATATCTCAGTAGTTATTCCGAAGATTGATAAAAAAAAAACAAATATCTTTTAGAATTTGATTTGGCTACTGAAACGGCAATTAAGAAGACGGAAAAAAATATGCGTGTATATATATATAAGGTCTATATGCTATATTAATTAAAGAATTCATGCACGAAGCTTTGCACAATCATTCAAAAAACATTCTATGCGCGACAAAACGACAGATAAAATGCGATAGAATTAAGTCAGGGATCTATAAAAATATTTTCAAATTAAACGGCCGCACATTGTCATAAAAGCTTTTCGCGCACCGTCTCATGTCGTCCGCGCGCGAGCATCTTTTGCGACAAAATAAAAGTCTCGCATCGAAATCGGGTCAGATATAATGGACCACGCGTGTCGGCCATACTTCCAAAGTAATTGCCTCTGGATCGCGAGCGTCGAAGGAACGTGTCAGCTGCTGAAACCTGAAACTCGTTCGTGACGTATATATAGGCACCGACACACGTACGTAGAAGTATACACGGTCGCGTATACGTATACACACGTATGGAAACTCGGCATACACACACACACACACACACACACACACACACACACACACACACACATCCAGGGACGACGAAAGTAGCGATTGCACGCGATACGCGTGCTGAAACGAAATGGCCCCGACGGAAGCGCTATGTATCACCTACCACCGACCATATCACCGGATCCACGCCGGTCACACAAAATAGAACAAATTTCTCGGCGCGATAGCGCAGCCCCGTGCGCGGAATTGTTCCGCTCTGTTTGCGCGTTACGACGCGCCGTTATTTTATACTTTTGACCGATAAAGCTTAATTCGCGACAAAAGTATTCTCCGCGAAATCCATCGGCGGGACCGCGCGATAAACGTTAATAGTCGGGGCGATGGCGCCTGGCTGTTATCTCTTAAACGCGAGACCGCGAAAGCGAGACGGACGAGACGGTATTAAAAAAAATGGGCGTGATAAATTTTTTCAGTTTGACGAGAACAGATAGATCGCTTTTGCGTAGACCGCCTCTCTCTTTTCCGGTAGCCATTATTCTCATTGCGATTTATCGCAATCCTCCCTCCCGCCCCTCCCACGCTTGATGTAATAAATGGTTGATTCGAAGATCACCGTTGATGTACTTTGCGTTTCAGTTCTACGGTTCATTTGTCACTGGCACGTATCGCCGCCGTTTCTACCTCTAAAATTTTCACAGCCGATTCGAACGTCGAATTCTGCTCGTCCTCGGATCGGATATCACGCATCCGCTAATGATCCGCGGGCATTCTGAAATGTCATCTTTTTCGTATCATCTCGTAATTACCAATTTTTTTTTTTTTTTTTTTTAATAGTCAGGTTATTTCGGCGGGGCGAAAATGCGAGCGATTCTTGATCCGAGAGGTATAATTTCATTAAATCTTGATTGAACGCGGCACGTGGAGGTTTACGTAGCGTTCATGTAGCGCGTTCCGTTCTGATAGTTTGACACTGGGGCGGCGTGTTAACTCGACAATGGTCTCCGAACAGATTTTCTCAGCGGCTATTTCGAGCGACAAGATAGACCGCGCGGCATTATGGTCCCTCACACAGAACAGATTATATCTCCTATATGCGGAACCCCCCCGTTTAATATACTGATTAAGCCGCCTATTATACTCCTCGATCGAAGAGACTGTTACGTATAAACAGAAGATTAGAAAGATGAAAGACGTTAAAGACGTGGAAATTACTGGAGCGTATTTTAAAATATAAATTGAGCAGTTTTTTTCCGCGTCGACAATTTCCTACGGAGTCCACCAACAGGTGGATTTAAAACGCGTGGCGAATAAATGAAAAATAAATTTAAAAACGTAGATATAAAAGAAAACAGAAATAACAGAAAGAAAGGGAAAGAAATTTCTACGTGAAAAAAAATTAAATTTGTCTCTCGGCGCACAGTCACGCGCGCTCACTATCACATTCTATCATTTTGCAAATCGATATAAATCGAGATAAATCTTTTGCATTGTTTTCAAAGTCACCTCGTGTCCCGTAGGTAAAATCATCTTGAAGGTCGGTTGCACGTATACGTGGCATACGCGTAGACGCGCGCGTAACTCGAGTCCTGGTTCCGGTATTGTCGGAGGCGTCAATAACCTCATTCAGGAACCCTTTGGAGATCTTCGGGCAAAAAGCGCCCGATGCCACGGTAACAACGATAAATCCACTTCGGAGCGAATTCGATGGCGATACCGCTGCCGCAGGGATAGAGAAAGAGTAAGAGAGAAAGAGAAGAACGCGGGAGAAACGTAGGTAGAATGACAAGGACGATGGGGATGCTTCGTGTCGAGGCAGGCGTTAACGGTTTGGTTGTTCGGTCACGATAAATCAACAACTGTCGGCACTGGGTCCACGGCAAACAGCGCGTCGTAATTTCAGCGGCGATGGATGCCAAAGACGACGACGACGACGACGACGACGACGACGAAATTAAATACGACGTCGCATTGTGTACAATACCGCTGTGTTGCAAGCGCTGGCACATAACATATAATAGTAAGTCGTATTCCCTCCAGAAACGCGATGCTCCGAGAAGAATGTTTTCTTCCTACGGTGTTCCCTCTCTCTCTCTCTCTCTCTCTCTCTCTCTCTCTCTCTCTCTCTCTCTCTCTCTCTCTCTCTCTCTCTCTCTCTCTCTCTCTCTCTCTCTCTCTCTCTCTCTCTCTCTTACTCTTTCGCCGAACGAAATAAATTGATTTCTCCTATCTACCCTAGCTGTGCTATCCGCTGTATTATTCGCCGTAGGAGATATCGTCGATATCAGTAGAGCCAGTGATATAGCACTCTAATAGGATCCGCCGTATGTATGATGCATTGAATCGTTCCATTAATGAAATTATCATTTCGTGCTTCAATTCATTCGTATTTCCAGGAGTCGTTCCTTTTGAATTTAAATAATATCTCGAAAGGTACACCGTACGAATTTAATCTAAATTTTCTGTGCTTTGATTTAAAAGAGTTTATCCGTAAATACAAAATAAAACTGTGCGTGAGTTAGAGTTATTTAACGTACAACTAATTCTCGAATAACAAAACTAATTCTCAATACTGTCTTACAATTAGCCGGAGAAACAGCTCATTAAAACTGCTTCGAATGTATGCAGGAATTATAATTTTTTTTTGAATTCACAAAGTGCTGTGCTTGCTCTGTTAAAAAAGCATGGGAGCGTAAGTAATGAAAAATTCGATCAAACGGAAAATGCTAATCTTACCCGATACAATGCTAAATTCAAGTTTCTTAATATCCGACGGAATAATAAAATTGTGACATGTATTACACGTCTCGGTTAAAATTTTCAGACTCGATAATCCATACATTTTATAATTTCTTTATATCTAAAAAAATCCAATAATAATCTACGCCATTCACTACAATGCGATGAATCTTCTCGGACGCTACAGAACTTCCGGCGGAAGTTTCTGTTAGCGTTGTAAATCACCGAGTATCAACTGTAGGCGGATACAACGATAGGTGGATGCTTTCTTATTTTCCCGTCACGTTTTGCGCGCATCCCTTTTCCGATATATTCAACACTCTTTGTGCGATCACCGCGATCGTTTGCGGACGTCTCTAATTTATCGTCGCTCGACAATACGGCGGCAATGAATATCGAAACAATAACGACGACGATAACGACGACGACGAGCGCTTCGTGTGCATGCGCGCGCGAGAATGGCGTTTCGCTTTTTCGATTGCGATGGATATTCTTTCTCTTCTCTTCTCTTCTCTCTCTCTCTCTCTCTCTCTCTCTCTCTCTCTCTCTCTCTCTCTCTCTCGCCGCGGAACGGAACTTCCGGCATGCTGGGCGACCACCCGATATTACTTGGCCGACGGATAGTCCCGGACTCCGTTCATCTACCCGCGGCCTGAAACGCAATGTACCTCTCTGGAGAGCAGTTTCTACCGATCCGAGAAGTTGAAGCATCGCGGTAAAAATCATATAATGAATTTTCAGGCAGATACAAAGTTAACGTTCCGAAAGAAAACTTTATTCTATGCACCTCGTCCTGCGGCTCGTTTTTTTTTTTTTTTTTCCAAACTGTGTTTAATACATCTCGCGTTCGCGTAATATCTAGAATATATTGATGAATAGCTTTTATAAACTTCATCTAATTCTGCGATTATTAAATAGCTT
Source organism: Lasius fuliginosus (assembly GCA_949152495.1). NCBI lineage: Eukaryota > Metazoa > Arthropoda > Insecta > Hymenoptera > Formicidae > Lasius > Lasius fuliginosus. Next base: position 5,342,506 of record OX424452.1, on the reverse strand, counting down.
TGATTACATCCTCCACATTTTTTGAGAATACATTTTATTATTAAGAGAAAATTTAGAGTTGCAATTTTTTTCAAAGTTGTCAAATAGCGATGAGAACAATGTTGCATTTTTTGTTTCTATACTGGACAGCACGGATTTATATTGTTTATCATTTGCAGGACAGAATAATCGAGTTGTGTAAAATAAATTGGAATAATCAACGCTTTGATATGCAGTGTGTTCTGTACAAAAAAAAGACAATTGTTTTTCGAAGATCCGATTTTTTATTTACTAAACGTCCCAAAGACTTATCGATAATCCGATTTATTTCTGAAAATAGAGAATGTGCTTTATGCAAGCGATTGTATCAAACTCAATCAATTCGATATTATTACAGAGTAAGAGCCGTATTTATAGCAAGAATTTCACATTTGACAACTGACTGATGTTTCCATTTCATGCCAACCGAAGATTTCGAATATTCCGCACGAATCGTGCGTTTATTACATCGTCCGGAAATACTTGTTCGCCTTCAACTACTAACTTCTCCACTTTCAACTACTAGATATCCTACCTGATAATTGAACTGATTAATCTGATTTTTAAATGGAAAATCTGAGTAACTGGAAACTCTCATAGAATTATTTTTTCAATATATAATTTTTTAGCTTCAGTAAAAAAATTAGATAGATGTCAAGTAGTATATTTTTTCAACATTCGTCTTTTCATCAAGGTATACTTATGCCATATAAACCTCCCTAAGAAATTCGTGTGTAAATTGGTCGATACGGCGACAGTAACGTTCGGAGTAACGGTCGTGCCAATATGAGCTAGTGTTCTTCCGTGCCGGATAGCACGAATTAACATCTGCATTTGCATCCAACCGGTTGCGCAGTCTGCAGTGACATAAACGCGGCATGAAACGGCTTCCTCCCTAAATTCCGATTGCGAATGTATCTTAAACGGAGTTTACAATGACGTTTCTGTTTAGTGGATCATTCTACATACAACTTTGCAAAAATAAAGATAACCGTAATCAAAACGGTGGACCAAAAGTCGATTGAAACACGAGCCCATCAGATTTCTGAGAAATTCGATGTTATCGTCATTTTTATCGCCATACAAATGAAATAAAAAAAAAAAATGTGTAACGCAGATTAAGTAATTTTATTTTGTCTAAAGTTGTTCGTCATTGTGAACTTTTAACATTGTACTTGTATGATTATATAAGAGCTACTAATTTATGCTGCGATATTAAAAATGTTTTAATATGAATAATTAAAGGGACTTGAAAATATATCTTTATCAAGATAAATAAATATCTCTTTTTCCTCTTTTTCTCCTAATTATCAAATAAATTGCAATATTTATATAGGATAGATATATTTATACATACATCAATAAGATACCGTTATATACTTGGCCTATTATAATTTATCACTAGCAATACATGTATGTAATATAGTTATGTCGCTGTGTAACGTGCACTGTTCACGTTTTAGACAAACCCTGTCGTGTCTAATTTATTGCCTCATTCTACTGCCATATCGTGCTAGTCGCAGTCTGAGGCTGGCTTTGCCATGTAAAACGGTATTAAGGCAATTACCATCCTACTGTGCGTAATCTTTCAGTAAACATAAACCCAGGCTCGGATTGTCAGGAAGTTTCAAAGCAATGTATACTTAGCAGGATTAGTGGAAGATTAATTAATACACTTAGAAGGCGGTGCTCTTGCTATTATACACTTCAACTTGCTTGGCCCGCACGCATTTTCTCTCACGAGAACAAAATCTGATGGAAATTCGTGAGGCAAAAATGTATCCTGCATACTATGACATTTTCATCTCGAAATCATATATTCGAATTAAATACTATAGTTTTTATTTATTTATAGTTATATCAGATTGATATTTAAATAAAAATCTAGTTTTATTAAAAATCACACAAGTTTGTCGATCAATCAATAATAAAAAATTAATTAAATCCGGCGAAATTTTTTTATTCTAATAATTTAATCCATCCAATATATTATTTTTGGATGAATTAAATTACTTAATAATTAGCGCGAACAATTAACAAGCTTTTTGAGTTAACAAATAATGTTATGTGATATCTTTAATTTTCAGGAAAACGGAGGAGGAAGGGACAAAGTTGATGAGAGAGAGAAAGATTTGGAAAGAAAATTATCACGACCTTATTTTCTCAAGTTATCTCTGGCACGATGGGGATTGAAACACAACCGCGCCGTCATCGATCAATGATCGAGTGCTTCGGGGAAAAATCCTACTCAAGGTATCCATTCAATGCGCTTCGATTTGTACCTCAACAACAATGCGTAAAGTGCTAAGAAAAGCAATGGACTTTAATACACGCATTGAAATCTTTCAGCGGATGACTGAACATACAGGCTTAACAAATATTGAAGGGGATAAAAGCCACACGCAAAACAGTATCCGTGAGTGGAACATTGAACAGTAAAATATCGACAATCAATGATACTCTGATATCGCAAATATGCTCGTGTTTATTTTCTCTCTCTCTCTCTCTCTCTCTCTTTCGATGCTTATCTTAGCATATATTCATGAGCACTTTCGCGATGTAATTTCGGCACTTGACTGATTCTGTATTTCTATACGTACGTATATATCGTGCGTATGTGTTATTGTTTCTCCCTCTTCGGTATATCAATACCGAAAGACAAATCTGAATTTGTTTGCATTTAAGTTAATACCAAAAGATATTTTTCTCGATTATCCTTTAGGATAACGTAACTGACAAGTTGATTATATCGTGATAATTTTATGTATGATTGGTTACATCTTAGACATTCCTAGAGATGAGAGGTTAGATGAGAAGATTTCCTGTGATAGTAAAATTTGCAGATTACGTCGATGCCACGTTGTAAAGCGTCATTGGAGGAGATTTGGACTAACATAAGATATTATGAATATTCTACTAAGTTTTCGTTCCGCTCTCCATTATTTGCACGCGCGCGAAACGTTCGAGTGTCATCGACAGGTAGAATAGAATTGAAAAACTTTGCACGCCGCCTATCCATTATTTAATTTAATTAGTTGAATTCTTCTTGGCTCGCAAATATTATATTTACATTTATATTCGTAACACCCGCGTGCGCATTTCCAAAAATATTTATTATTATATTTATATTGATGTATTATACGTGTGGGTATGAATAAAATAATCGTTGCAATGAATATCACATTTTATGAAACGGTTCAGCAAACATGATGCTTTGTGTTGCAGTGCTTGAAAAGTTTTACTCTCGAGGATGAAACTCGCGCACACTCGAAAGCAACTTTTCAAATAATGGCATAGTGAATCTAGTACACAGTGAAAAACTTATTTTTATAGAGTTGATAAAAATTCACATTTTATCGCGAATGCAATGTGCATTTTGCCTTTGACGAACGTTTCGCGCATCATGCTGCTTCACCATGCGATTCTCCGAGAGCACGAATTTTCAAGTTCAGCGAGCACGAGGGTATTTCACATATGTACGTTTCTTCCTTTTTTTTCACCAACCGTGAACTGTGTCGAATTGCCGCGATTTCCCGATCGAACTAGAGCGACAGCTTCTTTCGGTTATTCGCGCAATTATTCAGACGCTCCCCGAACCAAGCCCGGAAGAGGAAAAAGCCGATACGTGTTTCGGTCCTGTGCGTTTTCTCATCCTTTTGCGCGCTCTCGCCAGCTGGCTTTACCGCGTCTCATTCCCGTTCCGCCTTCGCGCGAGAACACAAAACAGAGGGTACACGCTCGTAAAATATTATGTAGGATAAGGAGGTCCCCTGGCGTGGGGCCACAATCGATGACGATGCCGGGAGTCTGGAAAGTTTATCCGGCCAAAGAGCTTAGCGTGGTTGCGGCGCGCGCGTTGTGCTCGACCCCGGAACTTCCTCCTTTATAAATAAACTTCGTCAGGACCATCCCTGTCCCACCCCTTATCCCTGTGTGTGTCCGGCTTAAGCGTCTAATCCGGGCACACACGCCCCGCCGCGAACACGCCGAGCATGTAGTAAACTTACACACCATCATCTTTCCTCTCTCTTCTCACCGCTGCATCATTTTTGGTTCCCCGCCCGGCTCGGTTCCCTATTCAAGACGCGCATTCTCAACCTCGCGGCTTTTCTATTCCGCGACTCTCCCCAAACTAAGGAATATATAAGTTCTTCCGTGGAAGATCCCTCGCGATTCGCTCCTGTGAGCTGTTTCGAAGCGGATGATCGACCATGAGAATCCGCGACGATGATAGCGCAAAAAAAAAAAAAAAAAAAAAAATTGCGAGATATATGGTCGAGATTTTACGGGGATTTTGGGGGAGAATGCAATGTACGTGATTCATTTATTACTTGCAAAAAATATTACTTGTCTCCTGTAAAACGTATATTGCATGTCCAATTTTCTGAACTTTGATTTACATGACAATAAAACAAATTAAAGATTGCTCGTTACATAAATCCTTACAGATAATATATTTGATTTTGGAATTACAAGCGGAGAAAATATTTATTTTTTATACAAATTTTTGTAACATCTGGAACGACCATGATATTACGATGAAGCGATATGAGAAAAGGATGAAAGATTATGCTATACACGTGATGCGCTGGCACATTTTTGATGCCGCAGAAGCAAAGCTTGGATTCTCCGTTATCACAAAGTTACGGGGTTGCACAGTAAACGTCTCGTCGCGTAAGCGCAATGTTATATCCCTGTGTCAACGTGTCGTGTCGCGTTCCAATTTATAGCGTTCGCATTATACATTATCCGCGAGGAGATGCGTAAGAAGAAGCGGAACGCGTTTACAGAACATCGCACTCAGACAGGTTATTACTATTCAACGAAGAGCCCGATATTAATAATTGTTCGAAACATCTTCAGCGCAGATAAGAATATCTTATTAGCAGACTATATGTGAAATTTATAAAGGATATTTTGAAATTTACAGCGAACAGCTGTGCACGGTAGTGAGCGAATAAAATTAGAAGGAATGATAAATAATTTTGCCGTATAAAAATTATCTTAATCTTGCATTGCACAATCTCGCACAGAAATAAAACCTCATAAAGAATCGAGGGGTTTAATTTTTAAAACAAATTTTTATTCTCTCTTATCTATAGGGATGCACAGTTTTCCCTCGCGACTTCATCAATCTGCAACAGGTTATCCTGCGCTCTGCGTGATACTGCTTTATGCACACAATGCGTATAGCCTACCCAACAAATCCTCAACAGTCTTGTTACGCATCGTACGGCTTACGAGGCAGGAAAGAGTGCGCATCCGGCCCGAATATCCATCATCCCGCGGACTAAAACGATTTAATGCGGCTAAGTAATTTCCCCTTAACTTTATCGCGCGAAACTTTCGTTCTGGGAACTTGTTATACTACCGCAGATGTGTAAGCTCCTGAATTATCCTGTCGACGCATTAAGCAGTATCCCGTGGAAGAGTGCGAGGTGAACCAACAAAGTGGCGAGCTCAGTGAAATCTCAACGGTGAAAAAAGAGAATCGCGGCACGACGGGATTTAGATAGAACGAGTGAGGCGAAGAAATTTATCGTATTCTGGAAAAAATTCTCCTCGCAAAAAAAAAAAAAGGACCGCGTACTACACAACAATATAAAAATACAAGCTGCAAATTTCTATAGAGGAGATAAATATTCGATAAGTGACGTATTTAAACGACGAGATAAATTTCCGTTAAATAATTATATGCGTCAATAAAAGGGAGATGGATGCTTGATTTTCTCTGCAAAACTAAATATCCGCGCGCGCGGTTAATACGAAGAAACAAATAGGAAAATGAATGGAAGAGGGAATATCCGATCGTTCCGTGTTTCGATTATAAATCTCGGTGAAAACGCGCTCGAAGCTATCCCGCGGACGGATGACGGTGCACGTCGCGCACTTCGTCACGTCACGTTACGTCATGTCACGATAGTCCGCGTCCCGTAAGTCCGGCGTGTGGCGGTATTGTTTCGCGCTTTGCGTCGACGCCAGATTATACCGGCAGGACTCTGTCATGTTCGTACGGGCTGCACGTACGTACGTTGCCGCATACAGTGAGTACAACACACGTTGTTGTCCCTCTGAATCGGAGCGACGCAAATGCAATTTCAACGATTCAGACGGGCTACCGCGAAGTCACGTTGTAGCGGCAACGTCACAAAAATGTACACCGGGAATTCTTCAAATTCAACCTGTTTAATGGCGCTTCCATTCTCCGCGCCGTTTTCGCTATTTTAGACGCAAATTTACACGATCCAGCTTGAATGGATTATACAAAAGTGTAAGAAGAGAGAGAGAGAGAGAGAGAGAGAGAGAGAGAGAGAGAGAGAGAGAGAGAGAGAGAGAGAGAGAGAGAGAGAGAGAGAGAGATTGATGGATAGGATGTTTCCGCGATAAAAGTACATGCTGCGATTCTCTCCTCTATTCTCGTTAACTGTGAATGACCCGATGAAGCGAAATGTCGTACAATGGCCTTTTAATAATTCTGAATGATCCAAATTAAACTATTAATTTTTCATTACACGCTGCGTTATATTGCATATCAAACGTAATAAACATCAAAATTTAAAAACATGTTTACTTTTAAAATATCTCTTACGAATAATTTGCACATTCAAATAGAAATCCGAACATTCGATTTATTTATTCGCTTCGAACGAATAAATCCGGTGCGATAATCAAGAGTTAATCCTGTAAATTTGCCTTTCAATATTCCCGGAATCGTTGCCGCTCTAAGGAGAGGATGTCGCGGTGGCGAGAAATTAATTTTCGATAACAACAATTTGGCCAAGCGAATGCGTTACGATAAATAATCGCGCGCACATGCTTGACATGTGCATGTATGCCCCAGCGTCTGCCGTACATACATACATACATTGTTCAATCAGTGGTCATTGTGTGTCATCTGGTGATATCGGCCACCGGCGACGTTGAACGCGAATTACATGTTGCAGATCGGAGAGTCGTATCGCATAAAACGACGTAAACTCTCTCAGTTACACGTAATCTACAAACATATGGTGATCCGAACAATTCGTCTAACTCGCGCACGTTCATCTCGCAGTCATTCGATAATAGTTTTAACGTTGAATAAAAAAATTCACACGTCGCTCTGAAATTGTACGTACATTCTGTCAAAATAGAGGCCAGATTAAGATTCAAACTATATATATATATATATATACATTTGCGCGCGCGCAAATCGCTGCACATGGCGCAGTGCGTTAATTAATTTATAACTAACGCAAAAGAGATTGCACGCGGTAGATAATGGAGTCGTGTTGAATAACCAGCCGGTGAGCGATATGTATCTCGAGCCATTAAATGCAATCGTTTACCGGTTTATTTCGTGCAATTTTGCTAATAAGCTCCTCTCCTGCAAAAGCGAGGGATCGGACTCGCGAAATGTTCGAAAAACTTCGCGCACAGTCGGAAAAACTCATTGGACAAACTGAGAGACGATCGTTTTCGCGCTGCATCTCGACGATGCACAATATGCAGCGAAAACGCTTCTCCGCCTGACGCGTCCAAGGCGGAGAGCAAAATTTATAATACGTTATGCAGCGTCATCGTGTTTGCGGAATAGAGGCGCTCAAGTTTTAGCTTATACTCGCCACTAGTCAAGTTCCCATGGAATTAAATAGCACGAGACAAAACGAGGGGAAATCGCGCGACTTACCCTCGTTCGTTATTATTCCGCAATATATAATATATCTTTATGTAATAGATTCTCGTGCGGATGGCAGAAAGTAGATCGTCACTCGGAAATAGAAATAAGTAGCTCCGTGTGGACCAATACTTTGCAGCAGGACTTAAAGCAGAGTTATCTCTTGCGAGGAAATAATGACGTAATATATTAAAAAATGTGAAATTTTTTGAAAACTGTGCGTGAAATCGTAACTGTATGAATGAAACGATGAATTTGCGCACAAGATAACGACTGCTAAACCTTACTAAGTAAGATCCAGATAGGAATTAAGCTTCGTCATGAAAATTCCGGCACGCTTACCCGTATAAAGGACCGTCGAGAGGGCAGAATTTTAGGGTAGACGTTTGTAAACGGCTTTAAACGACGTAAAGGCGCGAACGCTGAGCTTCGCGCTTGATGAACGAGCTTAACTCATTTAACATCGCTTACTGCTGGACTGACGGTCAAACTGAGATACCGTGAGGCTTCCTGGGACACGTGCGAGAATATAAAGCCCCATGCGGGCGTATGTATGTGCACGACCCGTCCATTTCGCGACGGAGCACGCCAAATCCTGAATTCTGACCGTATACATATATCTCAGCTATACGAATTCTATCTCTTTCTTAATCGTAACCCTTTTCAATTCTTTTCAAATAAAATCTGCTTTCTAAGAAACAAATGTGTTCATAATTTCTTTACGTCTTAGTTCGCGATCATTCGAAAATTGAAAACAAAATTAATTAAAATCACAATTCAGAATGTGTATAAACTCGGATTGACGATACTTTAGAAATATATCTGTACAAATTGTAGAAATATATATATTCACATCGTGGAATGAAATAGACGCGAAATGACATTGTGCAATATTAAAGCAACATTATATTCTGAAATCTCTAGTACTCTCTCCTTCGCAAATTCAGGTCGCGACGTTTACGCTCGTGGCCGCAGTTATTTTCTAGTAGACGCTTTTCGAAACTTGGCATAAGGACACTTGGCCGAGCAAAATCGAATTTAGGTCGCGACAGTCGCACCGGCTGTCTGCTGAATTATGTTAAAATTCGAGCGATTTATGGTTCCCTTCAAGACAATAGCCGCGAGTCGTCGCGACCGCGAATGATAACAAATAGCCAGATTTCGACGGGATGATTTTCCCTTGGCCAATGTAATATCGCTCGTTTATCATGCCAGTATTAAGGCCAACGGCGAGCGGTATACGCAAGGCGGGTCGGTGACAGACGCGAAATATATCGCGCGCTTGTACATTCTTATCCCAGTCTCCGCTTTTTGGACAATGGCTACTGCCTAGCTGTGCCGCTCGCAATGCTTCATATGCTTCCCATGTGAATCTAAAATACACCCTCCGTATTTCCGTATTCTAATCTCTAAGCCAGGCGTAATTCTTTACACGCGCCTTCGCCCTCCCGTAATTCAACGTCGCTTTATAATTATCCCAAGGATGCATCATTATTCTCGCGAGACATTCTCGACTATGCGACCCGAGTTTTCATCGACAAGAGAGAGATCGGTGTGAAAGGCAAAGCGGCGGCACTAGTGCAACGCGAGGGAGGAGGGGGAGAATCTTCTACGATCTTATGCGCGCGAGATTATTGGTACGAAGGGATTAATCGCTTCGGCCGAGTCAACGTATAATTAAATTAAACTTCTCAAGAATTTCACTTAGCGGCGGCAGACGGGACGCCGATGTGTTACCGATCCCGGCAATGAGCGCGCATCGAACTTGGCGCGTACATCAGGTGAACCACGTGTCCGGACATATATAAAATCGCGCGCGCGGGCGCGGCTCTTCTCTCTCTCTCTCTCCCTTCTCTCATCTCGCCCGCTGCTACCACCGTAGTTCCCGGGGCGGGAATATTAATGGACTGGAGATGAAATACCGTGGATGTCAGCCGTCCACCGTGCGCGCGCACGGTAATAAAGAGCAAATACGGACGATCGTTAAATTGCAATCATCGATGGAATCTGTCTTGTTGAAGACGAATCTTTCGTGGCGATTAAATTTTTCAGGGTTTTTTTTTCTCGACGTGCGTTTTCATTGCTTATTTCGCGGGTTTCTTCCGGCGCATCCGCAGGGCTATAAAATTCCGCGTAATAATCCGCCACGGCTATGTAAAAGCGGCGAATACCGTTGGTCGTTTCAACAGCGAAACGATATTTCAGAGAAATATATCCGAACGATGAGCGGCACCCAGCGGACACGTTATAATCGGCGAATTCTTCATAATGGCATCGTTACAGCGGCGAATTAGCGCGCGCGAAAGTATCCCAATGTGAAATATCGAAAATTGCGCGCAGCCACCCGCTAATTCCGCGACTAATGAAAACGTATTTTCACACATTATTGCGCGGTGCCACGTGCGTCATCGCTGGGTGATCAAATGGCTGGGGCAGGCAGATTTTTCCCGACGTTAATCCGTACAACGTTACTTTGCTATGTCAATATTTATGCTTCGATTCGTCGTCGAGTGACTGCATTTCGTCGAAAACATCGGCCCGTTTCATGAAACCGCTCTTTTTGCTTTATCAACCTTTACGAAAGCCGCCTCTCTAGCTCTGTATTAGTTCTCGGGGATAAGTGGAACGGTAATCAGTGAAACTAGTCTTAACTTTCGAGCAATTTGTTCGTTATATTCGTGGATCAAGGTGGAAGGATGTCGAAGCGGCTCTGGACGTAATTTAACTTTGGCACTGGACGGGCTTCCGCGATATGCACGGATTCTGAAGCATATCTGCGGCAGATTTGGAGTATTGCTACTTGCTTGTTGAAAATTCTCAAATTCTGTGTTTCAAGTAGATATTATTTATAGATAATTAAGAGTGTAATTTTTATTTATATGTATGTATACATTAAATATAAATGTAATTAATATAAATGTATTTAGAATTTTAATATTTGATTTTTTTCACATTTTATTTCTAGATAATGAAAGATTTATTCTGTTTATATTCCTGAAGCAATGTAACGAAGCTTTTGCTAAGATTTTCCATAAAGGAAAATCTCTCTTAAAAATTTCGTTGTTTCGCTTGTAACGCTTGTATCTTGCTCTTTCTTTCTAACTACACTCTGGAATCACAAACTTGTGAGATAACAACATTCGTAACAGCGAACTAGATCGGCACGTTCTCGAGACTTTGCGAAAACTTTGCACAAGTTTCAGACACTGTGTTCGTTTTTTTAAAGATGCCATTACAAGATTTTGTTTTTACATGTATAATTCAAACAAGACATTACGTTATGTATATAATTAAAACAAGACATTTTATCCGATATTTGTAACGGAAATGAAAAGAAGGGTATGTAAATTAATTCTTTAAAAAAATTAATTTAATTTTTTAGAAATAATAATAATGCCGTTTATAAACACGCAATAATGCTTCGCGTGGCAGAACAGAACGTGAGATCTCGAACTCACGAAATTCCAGAAATGTCCGACTTGATTGAATCCCATAAATAAATACACAGACACATCGGAGCGAATACGAACGCGTGTTCCGGGACGTGAAAGAGAATGAGAGAAAGAGAGAGAGAAAAAGAGATGAAGCTTACTTCTGGACAGAGCCTAGGAATTCGGTTGCACCTGCGAACGACTTTATCGCTCCTGGAGGAGTGCAATTACCGTGCCAACGTTGCCTCTCAGACTCTCCACGTCCGACAGTCTAAAAGAGTATTTTTTCGATGGACGGGATTGATTCTGAGAGAACTAAAGTCCTGAAGGCTTATCGAGATCCGCGCCCCACTTTCCTTTCATTTCTGCTATTCTTCTTCCTCGCCCTTCCTTACTCCTATTTTGTCCCCCAACCGGGCGAGTTTGTCCTTTGAACAATCAACTGGCAGCACTATGCAGTACGAACAAGTACGAAATTCTTTAACACGGATAATTGAGCAAGGGAGAATAGAACACGAACGATTCTCACAATCATTATTGACAATCCGTCATTGATTTCTCTTTGACATTTAATAAGTATCAAGTTAGTCTGTAAGTTTGTGCTATTTTTGCAATTATGCAAGTATATTTGTCATGATTAATTCCTGAAATAAATAAAATAAAAATATTACTAGTAAAATGATAATAAATATATCTACACAAACTAAGTTTTAAAAAGAAAATAAAAATATATTATGAAGTAGATTTCAATTTAACGATACGTTCGAAAAGAACTGTAACAAGGCTACCGAGTCAAGGAAACAAACAAGCAATTAAATTTGCACGTTATAACTCAGCGAATAAAATTTGAAATCGCAATCGATGTTACTTCTATTACGAATGAACATCGACGTTGCATGATGCGGATCTATGAGCGGACGAGCATTTAGCCCAGGCTTATCCTGAGATCTCGGTATATTCGCGCGGTAATACTCGGCCATTTATAACCCCGCAGTTAAAGGGCATAAATCACGGGGGAAAGTAAATGTACGCACATTTAAGTTACTACCGCGGACGCGTGGTGTACGTGCCATCTCGCCATTGTTCCGACGGCCAAGATTCACGGCGCTCTGCTTGCCCAGCTTTTGGAATATGATCTTGCTCTTTAGTGCATCGCGCGCGCGCAAGAGAGAGAGAGAGAGAGAGAGAGAGAGAGAGAGAGAGAGAGAGAGAGAGAGAGAGAGAGAGAGAGAGAGAGAGAGAGCGGGAAGGAGAGAGCTGCATTTGCTTGCAGCTTTTCCCGCAAACAACGTAATGCGCGGCGAGATTGTACTCGACACTTTAATGCGATCAACGCTACGATGAAATGCTGCTAATAGATGCTTCATGTGCATACATTATTTAGTAAAATTATGGTTTTCGAGAAATAGAGTTTTAAATTGTTACAATTTTAAAATGTTGTTAATGGAACGAGAGCTGTAGTTCTGAATGAAAACTTGTTTTTAAATCCGTAACTCGAGTTTTCAGACGCGACTGTGTAACGACTTTAAATATCTAAATTGCGCGAGAGTTTGAAAATTGATCTCCATATAGAGCGGAACGACGTGGACGTGTCTGTGACCAGGTTGAAAATGTATATTAGAGCGACGAAAGTTACAGTGGAACTAATTTGACGCAGTGGACTCCTTTGGTTTCACGGCCTGTGAATCTCAATTTTATGTACGAACTTGTTCAGCGAGTTGCTCATTCAAGTTGGAATTAGGTGCGCTCTTAAAGGGGTATTTAAGTAACCATGATGAACATTCGTTACAATACGACACAAAGATAAAAGAGTGACACAAAAATTTGATGAACAGTAGACAGCTCGATGAGAGAGAAATGCACATATATTTTTTAAAGTATTCAGTATCTAGAAAATATATAAATATACCGCGAAGAAAAATGTTTAATGAAACTATGTAACATATTATTCACTGGAACAAAACCGCTTCTAAAATTACATTTTGTCATCGCAGTATAACTTTATAAAAATTTAATCTTGAGCAGCTAAAACCGAAATATTTTCGGATGTTCGATAAAAACTGTGATCGAGAGCACTGTAAATATCGCGGAAAGAGAGGAACAATACTTTTAATTTTTTTATACGAGTATAATCGGATGTTTAAAATTGCGCTTAGAGTCGATATACTGAGACTGACGTCACACCGATACCGAAATACTGCTGAAATCCGTACAGCGAAAATACAGTAGCTGCTCCCGTTGAGCCAACCTTTACGCGATATTGATCTCGTGTGGCACCATAGAACCGAGACTCAGCTCGCTGTAGTATTAAATGTTGTTGTAGGACCGCTGACTGTACAATGACGTTCCACGATGCGGAATATTATAGAAAATTTTCTCTGACCACCATATGGAACATTGTACATGCACATACACACACGTAATTGCGTCATGCAGCCCAAGTCATTAGAAAAATCACCCTAGATGAAAAGAGTAGAAGCTTATTCTGTTTTAGGAGATATATTCTTTAAGAATAAAACGTGACAGTGTATAATTTTAAATGATGGGAAATAATTATAAAAAATGCTTTAAAACACACTGCCATTCTGAAGGAATTTTCTGGAAGTATTATATTTACATCAGACTAGAGAAAGTAAAGATTTGTAAAATTACAGATGCGAGAAGAAACAAAGGGGGAGATAGATTTTAAAGCACTGTGTATATTAAAAAATGTAATATATTCAGACACAAAAAAACAACGCACGCGGAAATAGGAATATTTTAATTTCACGTTTGAAAAATATGCCCGCAAGTTGCCAACGCAACGTGTACGAAATTGGAAATCACAGACGAAATGTAGCGCTTTGATATTATGTGCCACTTTGGGAAAAAAAGTGACGCGATACATTCGACAATGGCCCAGTTGACATTGCGTCATGTTTGTTAACGGAAAAAAATACACAAAATAATTCTTATTAAATCGCCAGCTTGTTGCGGGAATTTCGACATTTCATCTCGCGCGTGATACGAATTATAAAATATTCGGCGAATTTTTGCAAAACGCGAAACTTCCTCGCTGCAAGCCAGTTCGGACACGTGTTATCGCGCGTTTTCGCTTCGCGGTAACGTGCACCGCGAACAAGGAGGTCGATAAAATGACAAATTCCCGGTCTGAATTCCAGACTGTTCTAGATATCCTTCATGCGCGAGTGGACTCTCTCCGCGTCACTTCATTAACTCGCATTAAAATTAATGTCATGCCATACCGGACGGTTTGCGTATCTGTCTTCGTGACGCTTCACGAATGCCGTGGATTCGCGAACGATTTACGTTCATTCTACCAGTCGCTGCTTTTCCTTCGATCGTTATATCCTCTATCGCTCGCTCCCTTTTTGTTCCTCCCCCTAATTAAGAATTCGTACATGAGCCGCGACATTGTGGCTGTCGGTGACGAGAACAATGGAAAAGATTTTGCGATGAAATGTAATTAATAATACGCCACTATTCGCGACGTAATTAAATTGCAATTATTCTTAACCATTTTATTGCATATGCATCCGGATACGTTACTTGGTTATTATTGTTACAATATTACCATTAGTTTTTCTTCGAGTATTTGCGCATCTCGGCGAAAGTTATACAGTATTTATCGTCGAAATTTAAATCCGACGCGGACAGGAGAAAGGGAGAATAAAGTTTGCAACGGCGAAGGATGTTTGCTCATCTCGTTGCAGGTGCATACCTGCGTAACTAATCAGAGGTACCTCGAGCTACGTAGCGCGGCATTCACAATTTATATTCATTAAGCGGTAAGGTACACGGCGCGAAGAAGTTGCCAGGCCGGAAAGTTTGACGGGGCGGGAGCGTTTCATAAATCGTTTCGTTTATCGCTTCCTTTTTCCCGGCTAGTACAGCAGTAGGTCCTTGTCGCGAATGCATCGAGAAATATTCTTTCGCGTCGAATCATCAGTTCTCGCAGTTCTCAAGACTTTGCGCTCTGTCATCTCATATCGATTTTATTAAAATATCGTTCTGCGTTTTTACGCGACGATATTTATACCACACCCTTACAGCTAGCCAATTAGAAACTGCTGGAAACTGTTGAAGAAACTTACTCCGTCTGATCTGCAAGTGTGCGAGCGCGCGATCTTTTAACATAATTATGCAAAATAATTGACTGGAATAACGTTTATACTGAAGGAGAGAAAATTAAAAACTTGAAGAACAAAGTAAAAGAAAAGGAATCTTGATATTTGCATTTTGCTCGAACAAGGCAATTCTAAACACAAGTTAATACGTAAGAGAAAGTAAGCGACATTGAATCAGCTTCCCTTAAAGAGATCATATCAAAACCGTATCGACTATAAACGACATGAAATAGCAGCGAGTTACTGCTGCGAAAGGTAAAAGCTTTTACGGGAAATGAGCGCGAGAATTTTCCTTCCGGCTCGCCGATAGAGACGCTTACACCGACGCTTAAAAGCGAGAGTGGGTAAACGACAAGCTGCAACTAGGCGGTATTAAGTGTAATCGATAATAGGTATCGACGGGCGACGGGAAATTTCCGCGATCCGCTAGGAATAAAGTCGGACAGTGGTAAATGTCGCGCTATAATCAGACGGCGGCCAATAACGCGGTCAGACAGCTGCGGCGACCGGTCTGTGTAACGACGGGGTAATGTTCCGTCGAGAAGTTGTAGCTTCCGACTAATGGCGGCGATTAGTAGAAGTCAGTACGTTTTATCCTGCGGCGCATAGAATTTCAATAAACTCCGCTGGGTGTCGGCCTGGTGAGCGCGAGAGAGAGAGAGAGAGAGAGAGAGAAAGGGGGGTGGGGAAGAGAACGGCGCACCACCGACTATTCTCACATAGTTATAACCATAGACGCTCGAATCCCATTTATTCGGCCTTATCTAGAACGGACGTGTCCGTTCGCGAATAGCACGCTCCCACTGCGAGATAATTAAAATTAGCTTATCTCGCCGGCGAACGGCTCGCCGGGGATAGGATCGGCAATAACATACAAGCGCCAGCGCGAATGAGATTTTCTTTAATCATCGGCTCTAAAGGATGGGCCGGCTGCTCTCCTCGATGATAATCGCCGGTCGGCGATCGCGTTATTTCACCGCGTCCGACGTAACTTATTGTTAGGATCCCGTTACAAACACGCGTTACAGCGACGCGCGTCCGTTATATACCAGGCCCGCTCTATATCCAGTCATCTGAGAACGTGCATTAAAGTCGTGCTAGATAAAATGACCTACTTGTCAGCGATTTTTCAACGAAAGATAACACACAGGGATTAAAGTAAAAGCGTTACGTATAATTTTCTCCATTTGCACTTCAATGTGTGCACCGTGATATATTTTAGATAAAATTTCGCAACACGGTCTTTTTTAATAACTCGCAACTGTGTGTTGTTTGCGCGCGATTCTCTATTCTCGAAACAACAGTATCTTCTTTAGGTTAACGACGTGCCCCGCCGATATCCCATTACGAAACTTGGCGCATAATTCAAGGAAAGTTTGCAACGCGCGCGTTCCACGGAATATAGCACTAATTAAAATGGTATCTGTGCAAACACTTTACACAGGCATAGTAGCGAATAAAGTGCCGCGACGCAGACATATCGAGTCGAAATTTGACGTCACGTTCGATATTTACTTAATGTTCGCAATATGCAGTTCCTAAAACGTGCAAACGCGTCTATAATTCCCACGTGTCTCGTTACAGCTTGATGTACATTCGATATATCGAACAAAGGTGTCGCGGGGTTAAAGCGCGGGCCAACCACAATGCGGCTGCCAGTGGCAACCAATGCAACAGCTGGTATTTGACAAATTGAAGAGGGACGTCGAGATGACAGTTATACATAGATACGTTGGTAAGCGCATCCATTTCCGGGTTAACAATAATAGAAGCTTCGCGATATATGAAAGCCGCAAACGAGTGAAATAATAATTGACTGATAGCAACAGCACAAGCGATGAGACACGTAGATTATTATATATCTCTCTTCCTATAAAAATTTAATAAATATAAAAAAATATATGAATGCCTAAGCATAACATTTTATTTAATTAAGGAATAGGTTAATTTTGACAAGAGTAATTTGATTGTCGATTACTCAACTGTGTGTGATAAATTGATATATTTCAAAACTGTCTTTGAATAAAGTCTTTGTTATTACAAATAGAGAAAAACTCTGTTATTATGCAATCTGTTATTAGTCTTTCTGTTATTATCCTGCTTTCTTTTGACGTACAAAAAAAATACTGTGTGTAAATTTAGCGCAATTTCCCTCGTTAAAGAGCGGACGAGTCGCAGTAATTACAAGAATACAACCGCTCATATGTATTACGGCGGATTCCAAACGAGATGAATTTGCGCGTCAGGGATCGGGATCCCTTCAAAGAATTCTCTACAAAAGTTGTTTCATGTCCATTCTCTCCCCGTAAGCCTCGTGTCTGTTCTTTTGTCGACGCACATACTCGGAGAGGACGTAGTCTTTAAAGGTAGAGGGTTTTAATCCTTTCGGAGCTCGTATTTCTACACTTAGCCCAGTGAGAAAGTTGATAATGCGCATTTTGATGTACTCCAACGCGGCTATACTACTTTACGAGATTATCTTCTTGAAAGCTATCTAAAATGATTTTTTTTTGTTCTGAGGAATTAACTCATGGAATTTTGTTTTAGGTTATATATATATATATAAATTATATAATATACATACATACATATATTGTATTTTGATGAGAAATAATAAAACAAATTTAGGATCAATATTTTAATAAACTTTAGGAAGAGGCAAAGAAGCTCAAGCGAAAATCGGGAGTTATCTGCGATAATGACGCCACAAAGAGAAGAAGATACACCCTTTGACGATTATAATAATACAATTATAACTTCTAGCTTTGAAACGTCGAAGCCCCTTAGTATATGTATATACGCACACAATCTTAACACTGTACGAGGCCTTGATAAAATGCCACATTGCCACGTCATACGAAATTTCGCTAGGACGGTTCCCGCACGGCGAAATCTCTGGAAATGCTCTCGTCTCCCTGCTGCGTGAGCGAACATGAGGACACATTATGTATACGTGTATGTATGCCACATATACGTAACACACAGTGTCGCGAATACGACGAGATCGAGCAGAGAGAGAATCGAGTCTCGCGGCTCAAGGATGCGGAAAGAGCGACTACGTAGGTACTCTCGGTTGTCGAACCGTAACGTCACGAGTCCCAGGTAACCATACTCTCGAGGGAGTACGGTTACTTCCCTTCCTCCCCCCCCCTCTTTTCCCCATTTCCCCTGCCGATGCTCGGAACCACGCCGAGAAATCGAGGGTGGTGAGAATATAGAGGACCCGAGCTTTTGCAGACTGCTGAATGTCTCGAAAAGCTGCATTCGACGTCGCGCGATTTTCTCCGTTGCGAAAATCTCTCCGCTCGTCCAACCGCGTGTTAAATAAGATTACTCGTCGACGACAACAATATTGCGTGACGAACTGCGACACGCACCGACGTCACGCTTCTGTTCGTTCCGTCCATTTTCGAGGTAGAAAATTTGCTGCAACAGCGACACGATTTATGATCGGTAGTCTTTCATACGGTCGCATTTTCGGGCTCGTTATGTAAAATGAGGAAATGAAATATTTCGTCGGTGAATAACTGTGCGATAGTTGTACACAGTCAGTTGTACAATATATATTTATATAAAATTTGTAAATAAAATCTTTACTTCTATTAAATAAATATACAGGTTACTTTTTCTGTCTACAGGATAGTGGGAAACCGCAAGTGTTACTATCTTTTGAAAGCCAAAGTAAAATTCCAAATTCGTCATTGTATATACATTTTCGGAGAAATTTGTAAGAGCTTTCTGCTTCTAGGCGCATTGTGCATACATAGTGCAAATCCGCCTCGTCCCAGCAGAAACCGTGTCAGCGACACATTAGACGCGCCGAGCTGCGAACACGGTTTTTCGGCGTTCGCATAACTGCATGCTCAGGGAGCATGCCTGGCGCGCTGCATCGTTGAAATACCGTATGTGTATATGTGTGTGTGTGTATGTGTGTGTGTGTGTATTGTCTCGACGCCGACGACGACGATGACGGTATGTTGCGTTGCGGCCGTCAGGTATTCAGCAGTGCGGCGCGCGGTAAATATTTGCTGGCGAAATTCGATGGTCCCTCGCATAAAAACGCACCTGCCAATCGGGAACGAGTTGTCCGTTTTCGCGAATCGCACTACGAGATATTACGAAACGATATGATCGATGACGCATCGAAAGTGCGATTTAATTTCGGGCCGCAGTCTATTATCGGCAAAATCTTAACGCGACTCGAAGATAAGAAGATAAAGTAATAACGACACGCGAAATAAATTAATTATATCCTGAAATTGAAGTAATATCGATATCAGACATTCGATGTTTTATACATCCTTTGTTTTCATTTCATTTTTGTGTGAGTTTCGATACACTTCGGATAAACTAACAATAAATAGTAATACAAAAATATATTTTCAATGAAACATTTAATAAACTGCAATAAATATTAATCGATGTTGCTTTATTTATATATTTCGCGACGCTATTTATGTTATTTATCCGCAAATACGTGTAATCGATTAATCGCGAATTTCGAGGGAATTTGGAATAACGAGTACCGGCCGCTCTGTTATCATACATTTTGTATTTATAACCGTGGAAAAACAGCGAACCGGATTTTGTTATAAAATGTCCTTTATCATACGCGCGCGTTTCCGTCGCATTCATTTCGACTTTGGGGGTATCGCGTGAAAAGATAGAAATTTCATTTTGTATCTCATATCACGGGGATAATACGCGTTGATGAAACGAGCGAACGATTAAATAAGACTGTATTGATGCGTCCCGCCGCTAATATATCGAAATTTATATGGATCAATGCGCCGCGGATTTATTGATGCTTCATGATATAAGCGATGCATCGCATAATTATAAGTCCTAAATTAATTATTAATCCTTATCGGTAAATGAGCGTTTAAACGATACCCAGTTACTGGCCGCACTCGCGCACGCGGAGTTTGCCTAAACCAACGTACGAATGAATGCAACACTAATGCGACGCATTCATTTGTGAGCGGTAGATAGGTATATGAATATATACGGTAAAATAACGCGCATTTCAACGTAATGCTGGTACACCGGCAATGCATACGTTACTCTCTCCGCACACGCGGAGATCATTCTATAATAAATTGAAAAACAACACATTAGTGGCGGCCGAATTGTTTCCGTCACATCGCACCGTTGTGTATACGTATATTCGAAATTCGCCGCTTTATATAAACTATAAAAGCGTGCCGCTTCGATTGCCGCTCGCATCGATAACATTATTAGCGATCGCGCGCTCGTCAGAGAGCCGCAACGTGTTTTTGTTCGTATCTCACGTCGGATAATGTTAATACATAATGCATCGCGCGCGGCGTATATCTTCATTTACAAGCGAAATTAATCATTAATTCGGGATTCAATAATCGTTCTCGATTATCGTACGTCGAGAGGTGTCAAGTGCGTCGAACGAACAATGCGCGCCACACATTTATGCGCGCGCGTCACACGTTATATTATTACACATGTCAAAAGTGGCTTTACCCCATTATGTCATATCTTTTTTAATATTCAATAAATCCGTTACGAATTTATTAAATTAAAAGCAGTAATAAACATTAATAATTATTATTATATTGGAAAGTCCCCCCCGAATGTGTTGCCATGTTTCATTTGAATCACCTCCCACTCGAATGTATTATAAGTATTCGTTGCCATCATCAATTATTATAATTTCTATCAAATAAATGATTAGAGCTATTCCATCCTTTATCGGTAAAATAGTCACGTCCACGATTATAGAATTAAGCAGTTATGTGGTGTATTTATGTATACAAATTCCAGGCATCAGCAGAATCTGCTTGGAGCGCATTTCTAGCCACGCGGTATTTCGCACTAAAATCTCGCGAACTAAGAAAATTGCGAAACATTAGAAATCTGCGGAACGCCGCAAAACCAATCAACTATATTTTTTTTCAGATAAATTCAAAGAATTTGTCATTATATTCCAAGCTGAGATCGGAATTTCTGGCAGAGCCGGTACATCTAACGGGCGGAAATTTTGTTCGAGCGACAGCGGACCTTTAGAAGTGTACGAAATATACATGTATATTTCGCCATCGACGATCGGTGCAAGTAAGTAAACGGTAGGTAGTAGGTCGCACGTGTTCTGAGCGCAATGAGCGCACGTGTCACGAGTATTCCCGGGCCGAAGGCAGAGGCACGTAATAATAATTCGAAAAGTGGCGATCACCACCACCACCGTCGTCGTTGCACTCGGGGCGGGCGTATCGTCAACCGCTTCGGATGTAATTGCAGGGCGCAGCGAAATCGGTGGATCGTGTCGAAAGTCCCGCGCCGCGAATACTGCAGTCGAATGCAGTCAGAGTGTGTCCCGGAGCGGCAGCTTGCAATTTAGCCGTGGGTGAGCGCGACAATGATTGCGCTGTAACTGCTGCGCTTGCAGGCACGCGAGCGAAATCGTTTTAATTGTTCGCTCACAGAGACTTGTGCCGCGACGTAGCATGACGTATTATCGGCGCAACGGTCATAAATAAGTCGTCCGTCCACGGGTTGCGCGGGCGAAAGTATTCGAAAGTGAGACATTTATTACAAAGGAGTGGCATTTTGCGCGCGCGGTTATTTCTGCCGTGAATTTAAAAAGAGTTTGCGCTATTTTTGTAAAATTATCGATAATATCGATTTTAAATAAAAGATCGTAACTTTATAATACGGTAGTTCCTAAATTTTTATAAACAACCGTCTGTAAACTTATCCCCAAAGTCCAACTTATTTTACAGTTTAATAATTAAAAACACTAAAAATAAAATTGTAGAAAATAAATCAATTCTCAATTTGTTTAACAGAATTGTTAAACTTACCCGGCGATTACATCGGCGCCTTCCCGTCCTTCTCTTGGCTCTTAATTTCGCAACTACGGAATCAGTAGCGATATCACATTTTGGAGAAACATCTGTAAAAGAGATTATTTCTCTATTAGCCGATTTATGGAAAATGTGATTACAAATCAGAGACTATATTATTGAAGTTTAATGCGCGGATAAAAGCGGATCATATTCTGTGTATTTGTAATTATTACACCAAGCCGCTCACAGGCGATTTTCTTTCATCGTTCCGAAAACTAAAGCAGATAACATTATCGACAGCAGACGTAACAGCGTACGCGACGTCCGGTCGAATCTCGATGTGCACTACGAAGGATCGTTACGTTTTAATTGCAACACGCGCGAAGCATGCGGAACTCGTGTGGGTCGATGACATACGTAAAATCATTAGAGTGCCGTCGCGTGTTCCGACATTGTGCGATAATGATCGTCCTCTTTCAGTAAGGATCTCAATTTTATTACCCGTGCATATATTTCTCTAGCATGATATATATTCTTGGAATTTTAATTGATACGTTTCTTTCTTTCTGCCACAAAATATTCTGTAAAAATGTTTTAATTATTGCTATCAGATACACAACGAATGCTTCTCATTTTTTCGGCGCCCTGAATGACCGTCCATTTCGATCACTTTTAAAGCCGCTGCCGCGAAAGCGGGTGACGTTAATTGAGACGAAGTATCATGCAAAATACCTTGTGGTACGTGCATTAATAAATCATACGCGAAAAAACGTAAACGCGCGGACGCGAATCGATAAACGCGACCCCGGAACTGTCACGGGAAAACCGTTTAACCGCAAAACAAGGAACCGACGACTCCAGGGTGTGGCGCGGAATTTGCGTCGCTCATCGAAATAATCTTATTAAATGCGTATTTGAATTTGACGAAAATCCAATAATAAGCCGCGGCTGAAATAACCTTCGCGCAAACGTAGTCGACAGACTGTAAGATCGTGCCGTATTCTCTGCAATTTCTAGGCGATTTCCACGCGAAATGCTCCGCTGCCCAATTATCAGACAGAACGACTATTGAAATTTTCATATGGGCCACGCTTTTACAACACAGCTTTCGAAACTGAGAAAATTCTCTCGCTCGTATTCCGTGACGTAACAAAACCTTTCATTCGTATCGTTTGTGTCTCGGAACTTTATATTTCAGAAAAAGTAAAAATTAATTTGTGTAATATCACAGTAAATTTATATGTGTGTAAGTTGATTAAATAAATCAAGCAAATATGTATTTAAGTAACTTAAATATATAATAAGATAAATATGCGTAGAAGACATTAAATATTAAAATTTTTAAAATTTTGTTTATGTCTTTTGTGATATTAACATTTGTATTTATTATGATCTTTCCAAGTTTCAACGTCAGTATTATGTCAGTGTAAATTAAAGCAGAATAATTATTAATTAAAACATATACATATAAACGTAGTCTTAATATTTCAATCAAAAATATATCGCCGATTTATTCGCGTAATCAATAAATGGATTTATTTCATTTATTGTATCTTGCATCGATAAATGCGCGAGATAAAATGGAAACAAACAACGGTTTCGTCTCATCGTGAATTTTGTAAATTCCCTGTCTTTTATTTTACTTTGGACGGAAGTAAAGAACATGGAATGAGGCTCGCAAAGTGAATTCTGGCACGGAATCTAAATGCGAACGGTACGCGTGTGCCACGAACAAATTACGGGAATAAAGACTTTACCATTTTTATAAGCTCATCTCTGGTTTTGCCACAAAAGAAATCCACCAGCGGTACGATTTAACGTAAAATTTACTTCCGACTCGATTAACTTTTAATTCAGCAGTCAGATATAGGTATAATAAAAATGTACATCTCGACCCAGACCAGAATGTAATACAGGATATTCCAGAAAGCATGCTTTACATTTTAGGGACAGATTGTACGATGTGTTTCGATAGCAAAAAATTTAAACATTACATACTTTCAGTTTATAATATATTCTCCACTAAAATAATAGATTGGAGCTTTAGCTTCATCTTGGATCAATATATCCGGACAGGGAGCCGCCAGCATGTCGATGAGCTACGAATGCTCGAACGCGCGCAAGTGATGGTTACGTTGCGCGACTCAGCTCGCATAGTTGAGAACCTAATCACGGATTTCCTAGACAGTCGTAAAATCCTTATTTGGTATTCGGCTCGGTCCCTCCCGTAATCCACGACGGAACTATAATATCGTGCTAATATTATGCATGGTGAATCGCGCGCGGCAACTCGATATTCGCATGCCACACGTATTACGCGGCTCGCGCCGTTGTCCGGCCATAAATAAGGAGCGAAGTAGTATTAGCCAATAATAAGCTCCTCGAGAGTTTTAGGGAGGGGAAGATATACATGCGAATAAATGAACCAATTCGAAACGGCTAATTCATTTATCCGAAATTTATGCAGCGAAGCAGCGTTTTGTGAACACACCGCATTCGATATATAAATACGATGTTTATATAGCGATGCGTGTTTGGCCGAAATAAATAGTATCTCTATCATATGTAATTTGCAGCACATTGAACACTGTAGATTGGAGGATAACTTTATTTATTTATTTTTTTTTTTTTGGAAACCTACCGGCGCAAATTTGTTTTCATATCTTTGCAAATGGGCAGTCGCGATATCGATCGACTGACTAATTGCGAGGAGTTTTTCCAGAACGTTCGTAGAAACGCGATAATCACGGAGAGCACGAAAATCTCGTGGTGAATGCGTGCTGGATATAATTGGATGTCCAGAAAAATGGCAGCGTTACCTGCAATATTTTATAGAAACCGCTTTCGGCGTTTCGACGCCGAGAATCCGGAAAAGAGAGATAGAGGTATCAGGACGGGTTTCGTGAAATGTGCGCCGAACGAACTTCTCTTCATCGCGTGATATTCGTTATTACATAGACCGTCAACCATAACATCTGTCACCGATTGTTACATGCATTAATTAATTAAATTGAAATTCCATAATCCTTGGAAATTCTGTGGCAGAAACTGTTTTATAAGTCGTTATCCAGAAGAAGCGAAGCTTAATCCGTTACTATTTTCAATGTAATTATCATTAGAAAATAAATTAAACATAATTAAATTTATTCAAGATTCACCAATTAATCTATAATTCACCAGTTAATCTATAATTCACTAAATCTCATTAAAATTATATACCTTACCGCTCTTTCACATACTGTTCCATATTCTATAAGAAGTCATCTTACATTATTAACGTCATCCTTAATTTTTACACTTTTTTCTACTTTAATCTCATTTTGCATTAACTTTGTTAAACGTTCAATAAAAATCGTTTGTGCTACATTCAATAGAATTCATAGAATTTATAAACTTTTGATGAATGAGAGAAAAATTTCTACTCACAAATTCATTTCAATTATATTGCATAGGATAACATGACAATAACATGTAATCTTAAATGCATTATACAAATATGCGTTATATATTACATAATTCATTACATAAATAAATATTCTCGTATGCAGCAAAATGTGCAATATGTGCATTTGAACGGGCGTGTTCAGCCACAAAAAGATTAAAATAATTCCTCGAAAGAATTTAATTTACACGAACACGCGCGCTAAATATCCTCATCTGTCTATCTATCTATCCGATCGTTTTCGTCTCCAAAAATTCTCGCATATGCGAGTTTCCGTCTCCCGTGTTTGCGTGGCCCCCAGGCACGGGGGCGAACGTATTAAGCGACGAATTCTCAGCGGCACTTGAGGGGTTGTACGGCGGCAGTATTTTCCCTCGCCGAGAGCGAGACGAGTAACCTGTCCGTGGCTTTGCCGCCGGAGCTCAACGTAGGACGTTCCGTAGGACCTGCGCGCTCCGCCAGCCTGGCGGAGGTTCAGTCGCTTCTACCAAGCGGCATTCACGTTCCGCGTCCGGACCGCACGCGCCTTTGCCGCGCGCGCGACTATCATCCATTCTCTCTCTCTCTCTTTCTCTCTCTCTCTTTCTCCCTTTCCTTTTTTTTATCCTTTTTTCTCGACGATTGTGGCATCCCGCTGTGAACGAGAGCCAGGATCAATCGCCAATGGATTTTTCTCGCGAGTAGAGAATTTGCCGAGGGATCGATGAGATTCCGACGAGATTCGTTGAGCGACTCGTTCTCTCGCATCCGGGATGATAAAGGACACGATTAACAAGTGTTGTGAACGCTTCGTATAGGGACTGGCGTGTTTGACAAGTGATCAGTGAGCAGCGATTCACGCCAGTTTTCAGTTAGTGCTACGTGCGCGGAGGAGAAGCGGCGGTCTCTTCGCGGGTGGCGATGTAGCACAGGTGAGTTTCTCTTCCTCTTTCCACGATTGGGTCTTGTTTTTATTTTTGTCAATAGCCGATATTTTTGTCGGTGGCCGATTGCGAGACAAACGCGCGTCGCAATAGTCCGATGGGTCGTAAGTCTCCTGCGAAAGAGCGACGCTGAGAAAGTGCCTCTTTGCCCACAATGGTCCGTGTTTATATAAACGAGGGGACTGACTCGACAAATCACGTGTACTATATATCTTTCCTTGGCGAATTACTTTCAGAGTCCGAGAACAACTTCATACGGATGTACTGTATACTTTTTTATTCATAAAAGTCGAAAGAATTTTTCTCTTTCATTGATAAGTCCATCGAGATTCTGCAGCGTAATATTATATAATTATATAGAAACTTTGACATATCATTGTAGTTGATTGCGTTCGAGCCGGAGTGGCCTAATGAATTAATAACAAAGATTACTTATCGCTTCGGAAAATCACATTATATTCGCCCAAGCGTGGAGAATTAATTTAATCGCATATAGCGCGGTTCGTGTGAGTCTAGTAGCATTAGAGTGGAGATCACAGTTAGAAGATAAGCATGATCAGAGCTCGAAGTGTGATGTCAAAAAGCGATTCGAAGTGAGCAAAGTCAATATGTGCCGACC
The DNA here is from genome assembly GCA_949152495.1 of Lasius fuliginosus. Lineage (NCBI taxonomy): Eukaryota > Metazoa > Arthropoda > Insecta > Hymenoptera > Formicidae > Lasius > Lasius fuliginosus. The sequence goes on along the minus strand of OX424452.1, from coordinate 5,315,471 downwards.
TCTTTTCGCAGTTGATGAACGCGATGCGTCACAATCGATCATAACGTGTCGCAAAAGCGTCGTAAAAATGGAAGTGCCCTTCTTTCTCTGTCGCATACGAGTAACGCATCGCGTAGGGACCAAACAGCGAATTCGAGAGATTAATCGGCTTTCTAGTGTCATAATTAATCGCGTCATCCGTCGATGATTCATGTGCTAATGACAAGTTTGGGATTAACGCACGCGTACATACACACACACGCATACACACACACACACACACACACACACGTCATTATGCAATACACTACTAATTATTGCACTGCCGCTTTTCTCCCTCCGGGATCGAATAAGCTTAAAGCCGGAGAACGACGCTCGTCATACATTATTCTCGGTCTTCGTTTACTGGCAAGAGTGTGGGAGAAGGGGGGAAGGGTGGTTTTAACTATTCCGCCCTTAGTTATGGTAGACTCGGCCGTCTATTAATAAGGAGGAAGATCCCCGGGCCCCCTTTGTTATCAAGCATCATGTCACAGTATGAATTGCGAGAACGCCAGTTCGGCTCCGAGCCACTGAAACGGCTGCCGTAATGAATGGCCGATAGTTAGGTGCTCGCGGAAACATCAGTGCGATTTATTCCCACTTCTCCATCCCCTCTCGGAATGTCACCGAATTTTTTGCGAGAATTTGCAGTCTCGTCATTTATTGCAGCACTTTAATTTAAATACATTGTGAATTGTAAGTCAGATAATACAGCCAAGAACAATGCCTTATTCTTTAAGAATTATTGTGCAGCGAATTATTCTTATGGAACGAAAAATCACGTGTTTTTATAACAATTCTTTTTTGTAACAAAAATTTGGTCTCTTAATTTTAAGATAGAAGAATTTAACATGAAATTTTTTTTTATTTGCACACAAGCAGTGTCAAGCAGTATTCAGATATTTTAAATTTAGATTTATTAGCTCGTATAAACATGAGGCAAAGGTTGACGTATAACATCGTAACGAGCGATCTGTGTGAATCATGTAAAAAATAGATTGTTCTAACAATCACACATCCAATGATCCAGATAATAGTATGTTAACTAACGACGAGTTTCCGCGAGATTAGTCGCTTGATAATTAAGAGCACGTGTTTTGCAAAATTACAAGACAGCCGGCTGGTCCAGCAGGTTAATTAACGTGCGCGGGATATGAACGCATTCATCAGGGATGCATATCCGGTTCGAAAATCATGATTCTCAGTGTAGTGGAACACGATGCTTCATCCTAATTACATTACGGCTGACTAACCGTAAATGCGTTCCAAATTTCAGAATTTCGATTCGCTGTGCGTCTCAATGTCCGAATTAGACAGATCTCGTAAAAGAGATGGTGCTCATTATGCGTCAATCGAAATCGTATATCGTACTTAGAAACAATGCATCAAAAAGTTAGTCGCAATAGCCGTATATAATTTAATAAACGTCGTGTTAAATTGTCAATTTTATTTCATCGTTGTTCGACAACGATGTAAAATATAATCCTATTATTATCGTTATGTATTTTGTGATACTGTTAATTGAACGAGCCTGAGTTTTATCGATAAAGATATATTGATTAAATAATATTTGAAATTTTATCGTATAAAGAATATTTTAGATTGAAGGGATTGATGTAAAAAGCAGAAAATGTATGAATAGCTTGAAAGAAATGTCCTTCTTTTCGAGAATTGTTCAATTTAATGCGAACGAGAGGTCATCAAGGGGCTAACAATCGATCCTCGAGGATCGACGAATACCGTTTAAAATTCAAATGCGAGTTCAGTGCTTCCGACTGCCTAGCAGTAACGACGACTGTGACGATGTAACATCAGCATCTCAGGATAAAGGGATATAAATGAAGATCATAGTATGTACATTCAGTTGCGCGAAGTAGGAACGAAAAAGGCATTACTAAACACTTTTCACATTTTAATTAAAGAGCATTTCTATTTTAATCTTAGTACCACTTGACATTTGAATTTTCTCGAAGGAAATTCTATGAATAATAAATTTATATTGAACATACATTTTAGGAATCATCTGTAAAACTGTGAAACTTGACATTTAGATTACAGAGGGTAACATAAAGATAAAATATAGATCAAATGAAAAAAGAAGAAAACATCTTATTAAAACATCTTATTATTAAAACATCTTATTGCAAAAAAAATCGATAGCATAGCTTCATTTATAAATTATTCTTTATAAGCTTTGTCTAAATAGATCTAAATGATACTCAAGCATTTTCGTAACATTCTATATAAAAATCATTCATTTCAAATTTCATTGCTAATCGATTAATGTATGCAACATAGAGATGAGAAGATGAAAAAGAATCGCGTGCAGTCGCGTCATTCCGCGCATCCTCGTCGTACAGAATGACAAAGGGGGAAAAAGACAGAAATACGCGATACAAAAGATGAATTATGTGTGGCACGTATGCGGGAACACAAAGATTCACAAACTAGTTTCGAATAAGCGCCGAGACATTGTAACTCCGGCATTATACGTCGCGCGCGGCATAAACCACGCTCACATTTAAAACAATCTTGCGCAACGTAAGTCGTCATCACGACGAAGGCGGAATTCATGAGAGACGTATGCGAGATTGCATCTCGGGGGGAAGAAATACGTATTGCAACCGACGACTATACGACGAACTTAGCTCTGGCTTTAGCTACTGGCTCTCTCTCTCTCTCTCTCTCTCGCGCGTCCGCGAAAGTCCGCGAAAAAATTCGATAGTTTCATTTCGCTTTTACGGCGCAGTAACACGGAAGATTTCATCATCGCGGATACGGACGGGGAAAAGACGTGAATGGTCGGGAGACGGCGAGGATCAGTCGGGCGGAAAGCTCTTTCAGGGCGAAATACACGCGGCTATGCAAATATCCGGGGTCGAGTATTCGGAAGGAGGGATATGCATCTCAGCGAATGTCGGTAACCCGGCCTTGCGCGGGTTACAAGTAGCTCATAGAACCGATCGAATCTGCACACACTGCGCCGTCGTCGATATTTCACAAGATCGAACGATATCGATCGCGGATCATTGGGTTGTGAGATGGAGAATAAGGACGATATAAACGCAAAAGAGAATCTCCGGTGGTTCGCGGAGAGTTAAACAATAAATACGCCGAGGCGTCGTCGTAACTGCTCTTGTGTGAAACGCGACGTTTATATCTGCGTTTCGAATTCCGTTTGCAGAAAATTTCTAATAGCTAGCGCAGTAATTATGGAAATGACAACCGGTACTTCGCGGACGTGTTTGATCATATATAGATCGGTGTAATGCTTCCGGGCGACGGCTGCGCCGATCGTTTTTCCGCCCGATCGCATATTCGTGGGAATTGACTTAACGTCGATTTTCTATGTAAATGGATTCCGTGCCGGGATTCGCGGGATGCGTTTGATCGCGATCTACATAGGTCCTTCTTCGGTTTTCTATTCGCTCATTTTCGCTCATAACTTTTAAAATGGGTTACATCGTAGAAGTAGTGGACTCAGTTGACTCTCATCTGGCTGAGAGGTTTTTTTTCCAAATTCAATTTCTGTTACATCTGGATGTGTAGAAGCGTCCAATACAAAATACAATAATAAGAATAAATATTAAAATACAACACACGGTGCAGCTTTTTTATTATAATTTTATATAAGATCTGCAAAAAAAATCTCAATTATCTTCATTACATAAGAAGTTATTCTGTTGTTAGATTTTCATGTTAAATTTTCATAAAACACTGATGTTCTTCCTGTTTTAGAATAATTAGCTCTCCCATTATGCGAAACTTTCAATTGGTTATACTTTAACAGCAGCTTTTTTTGTTCCCCTCCCAGCGAAAAGTTTACGTATTCGAACTAACTGCTTTTTCTTCTTGGCTCTTTAATTCGCTCGGCGATTGATTTTTTTAGTCCATTTAGACGGAAAGTTTCTCTATAAGTCTTCGGATGCTCCTCGTTCAGTCAGATTCACTCAAACTACCGTATAAACGTAATAGTTGAGGAACGATACCGCTATTAGTTCGGCGCCCTCGCAACGGAAGCCATAACAAGTTTCTTGTAATCATCTCTGGCGTCCAATTGTCTTTAACTACACGTTTGCTCCTAATTATACAGTCGCATGCGATACCTGAAGTATGAAAATCGTGCGGTATACCTGCGAGCATAAAGAGCATCGGTAGTGTTACGTTATAATTAGTGGCCGGCGAAATGATCTCAATGCCACATGTTCATCATTCTAACGAGCTCCTTTGTGAAATCGTTGGGCGGCTTAAATACATCTCGTAATAACGGCAGGTATTGTTATAATGGGTGCTCCCGAGATTTTATATATATATATATATATATATATATATATATATATGCGACAGTTCATAAAGTTTCGAACAATTCTGTAAAGTTTTAACGATCGTCAAACGTCGAAGCTATGAGCTTTAAAACGGGAGCGCTTTCTGCCTTTAAAAGACTTAAGATTTCCCGAGAGCCGCGAACCATACCTTTATGTATATATTCGAACACTCGCTCGATAAAGGGGCGTATAGAAGAATAATAGAGTCTTACAATTTTGCAAGCATTTATAGATTCACGAGATTTTTCACCGGAAAAATCTCGAGAGTTTTGAAATCGAGAAAATGATAAAAGATTCGCAAAATAAAGCGAATACTGGAGAAATTACCGCTGAGATATTTTCTGTATAATTCAAAAAATTTCTTTTCTGTATAATTTAAAAAATAACCAATTATTGCAAAATGAGCTATAAATTGCAGAGCACTGTGTAGCGCGTAAAATCGCGTATTACCCTGCGATTGGCTGTTGAAGAAAAAATAACAAGCGTCACACAGCGTTACAACGGGAGCGTGTAAAAAAAGATGAAAAAAAAAAAAAAAGTTACGAAGCTCGTTTACAGTCAGCCACACATCCGTCGTCGCTCGTTGAGCTACGCGCGGCCGATCGTTACTGAAAAATCGGTCAACGAGCGGCCGTAACTTCGCAGACGAGCGCGTCGAAGAATGAGAAGATTATTTCGTTGATGTATGTGTATGAATATACGTCTCTGTGTGTACGTATGTGCATGCGCGCGCTTATTCGCGTTTCCTCGGCTTCGCGTCGACTGTAAACTTTTTTTTTTTCAGATCGATGGGACGTGTTACGCCAACACTCGTAAAAACTCTAGCTTGGCCTCCTCTCGCGCGGTGGTCTCTTCGTCTCGCGCGAGCAGAGAGTAATTAACGACTTCTAAGAGCTGAAATCGTTTCGCTGCCAACTTTCTTTGGTGCAGCTTCTGCTTCACCTTTTCCTCCGTGGCGCGTCTGATAGTGCCAACACTAACCGATCAATTGCACAACTAGCGCATGGCTTTGATGACCAAGATGGCTAGATGACTTTCCTCTCTCTCTCTCTCTCTCTCTCTTTCTAATTGACAGCAGTGGTTTTTTTGCTTTCGGATTCCGTCCCTTCAAACCCTTAAGGCCCGCTCTTTCGACTCGCGCCCCTTCCTATCTCTGCGACTGTTGTCGCGGCTGATTGTGAGATACAAACGATGACAACACCGACACGGACGATGAAGTGCTCTAACGGAGCTATTCGTGCGATGGAAACGTCGATGGAATCCGAAACCCCCGGGTCACCTCTCACTCTGGCTGGAATGTGTTTCTCGGGCCGACGTTTCTCTCTCTCCCTCTCTCCTCGCTTGTATATATATGTTGTTAGAGCTCTGTTTGGCACTGTATATCTCGATAACTAAGCTGTACAGACAGAGCTCTTAGGAATGCTGGTCGAGACGCTTAGCGCGAGATAGGCTGCCGCCGTCACTGATGTTTCGGACTAAATAGAAATCCAAGGGTCTCTCTCTCTCCTACGTTTATATAGTCTCGAAATGTATAGTATCTCTGATGTTACAAAGAGAGAAACATGTCTGTGTATTCTAAGAGAACAGTAGTAATATTATATGTAAACAAATTAACGATTTCCGCAAAGTTTTGAACGTGTTAAATGTAAAGATACGTACCTTTGTTACATTACTGAATTTTTTCGCTTATTTATTTATTAAAATCTTATTAAAAATTTATTCGTTTACTTATACATACATATTACATTCTTTTTCTTTATCCGAACCTAATTCTTTAATTTATTTACTTCACAGTAAGTTTCTGCCATTGTATAATTTTAAATATCGAAAACTTGGAATACTCTAGTATGTTAAAGTTTGATGAAGAAAAATATTATAAAATCTTATTCATAATTAAAACTTAAGATGAAGCAGAGCGTGGTTTGCAAAGACTATTTTTATTTTGTTCCTGAAGTTCATCCCAAATAATTTCTCTTCAATTTCATAATCGCTAACATGCATATAAATAAACGAATAAATTTTTAATAAGATTTTAATAATTAATAAATAAGCGAAAAATTTGAGTAATGTGACAAAGAGATACAATGCTTTACATTTAACATTTAACATGTTTGAAATTTTGCAGGTGAAATCCTCAATTTGTTTACATATAATATTACTAATATTCCCCTCTATAGAATACACAAAATAAACATATTTCTCTCTTTGTGAGAACACACAGAATCCTACATCTTTCGAAACTATATAAACTAGGGCTCACTATTATACGTTTAAACGAAAACACGTTTACACGTATAATTAGTATATCCGTTTATTATAAACGTTTTTCCGAATACACGTGTTTTAAGTCTATTATACGTTTAAACGAAAATACATTTACACGTATATTTAGCACATCCGTTTATTATAAACGTTTTTCTGAATATTTTCACGTTTTTCACGCCCTGCGATATGATCAACTTCTGATTCGTGCGTTAGATCAAATGGCAACATGATATACGTCAATTTCTAACGTACGAGTCAGAAGTTGGCCATATTGCAGGGCCGAAAATGAAAAGGTAGAAAGAAAAATATTCTTTTTTTCAGATTTGAATATAATATGCAATAAATTTTGGTTTAAAAACGAAAAAATATGTATAGAAAATAACATCAAAATAGTGTACTCGAAAATAGATGTTGCCAATAAAAGGATGTACTAAATATACGATTAAACGTGTTTTCATTTAAACGTATAATTGAAACGTATAATAGTGAGCCTTGCGTGTAAACGTGTTCAAGTAAACGTTTACAAGTAAACGTTTTTTTAGAAGTAAATGTAAACGGATGAACGTTTCACGTTTACACGTATATTCGAAAACGGAATAAAATAAGAGCCCTAATATAAACCTAGAAGAGGGAGACTCTTGGATTTCTATTGTTTAATCTTTGATGAGACTTGAGATGTTAAAATGACTTTGATGTTTAAAATAAAATCTGATCTGTTTCTATGCTGTCTTAGACGCTACTGTGAAATCTTGTTTTCTGGTTGTCAAAGCAAATAAGCTTGCCATATTTTAAGACGAGCTCGACGAAGAGCGATTTAAGGCGATATTTTGAAGAACGTCTTAACCTTTCACTGCGCGACTACTAATTCGTTTTAAATACTGACTATAAATCTCTTTTACAATGTATATATATATATATATATATATATATATATTTTGTGTCCTAGATTCGTTGCACTTGTATTTATATATTAATTTTGCCTTAACAGTATTATCCATTAATTTACCTTAATCTATTAAAAATGTAGAAAAACTTTATTGAGACGTAAGAATATAGAGCTGAAATAAAGTCTCGTTGTATTCTTCATTTAATATTCGAAACTTATTACGACAGCGCTTTGTTTTGATGCTTAATTACCAAGTTTATTTAATAAACTTATTTAATCAGCATTACTTAATAACGAACGACATTGCGTTACTCATTGCCAAATTTGCCCGACGTAGCTTAGCATGGCTACATGGCATAAGCTATTGGCCTAAGCCATCTCTTATACCTCGCGAAAAGCGAGCTCTCCATTCCCAGACTACATTCAGCGGTCATGCGAAACGGAATTACCTCTCGGCAAAAGGGGGATAGTCTCGGTCTCGTAATATACGCACTACTCGGCGCATATACTTGCAACCGAAAGCAACAGAAGCGCGGGCGAACCTATTTTCTCCTGTTCTCTCTCTCTCTCTTCTGCCGTGTTGCTGCCGCAAGAGCCGGTCCCGCGAATGCACACCCGGCACGCCCCACGTCTTCGCCAAAGTATTAGCGCTAATGGCGACTACATTTTCCGGTCTGGAAATTCACTGACGTGAACACAGCGCGGCCGGTGTACGCCCCAATGTTACTTTCCGTACCCGATTCTAATGGCACTCTACACGATGTTGTCTACGAGTCTCTCTCTCTCTCTCTCTCTCTCTCTCTCTCTCTCTCTCTCTCTCTCTCTCTCTCTCTCTCTCTCTCTCTCTCTCTCTCTCTCTCTCTCTCTCTCTAACTATGAGATAGTCGTAACCATGTCGAAACCGCTGTTTCTACCTTTCCTTTTCTAACCTTCCGAATCTGCGAGAAGACATCATTTCTCCGCTCCCCAAGGATCGTCGAGTGATACCTGCTAATCCTTTCGAACAGTGAGACCGAGACCATCATCCTCTGATTCTTTGAATCTTTCGGGATTTTCGTAATGAAGACTTATGGCAAAGTCGGCAGAAAATTCTCGATGAAAGAGATGCGAGCGATTGATATACAAACGCGATAACGAAACGCGAGCGTTGCGTTGCGCACGACTGGAAGTGCTTGTAACGAAAATCTCTTCTATAATTAATCGGGGGCGTATTGATAGGACGCTAATGTAAATCCTGCGAATATTTTGCGGAACGCGTTTTAATTATCAGGTATAATTATCAAAGCAACGCACTTCGCAGATCCAATTAATACATTCGGCATATGCATAGGAGACGGTATTAGTATCTGCTAATGAAAATTACGTTCGGTCAGCGGGAGTTTTTCTTATAAACTTCATGCGACAAAACTTTATTCCGCGTTTCGTCCTTTGTTCATAATATATCGCATAACCAGATTAGTACAAAAACAGAATTTTGTATCGATCTTTTTGTTGGTAATGCACATTCCGCGTGCGTCACGCGTTTTCGCCGATATGAAATTAGAAAAGAAAATTCCGGTATGGAAACCGGAAAGTCATGGAAAAGTAGATCGTGGCTACGGGGCAAGATCAAAGAGTACCCAGCTTTTTTTCCGCTAGATTGTAAACAGGAAATTTTCCACGGAATAAAGCCAGCTTGAGACAAACGCGCGCGGAGCGGCGCGCGACGCCCCCTTGTTTGCATATGAAAATGTAATATCCTTAGCAAATTTACTCGGGGACGATATAATCTACGACAAAGAAGCCGAGAAAAAAGTTACTGCAACGGCCACGGCATCATCATCGAGGATGTAAGGGAAATTCTACGAAATTCTAGCAAATGTCGGCAAGCCAACTCGTCAAGTACGCGTCGTGTGCTCGCAAATTAGAAACAAAACGCATACGATATTTCCGGGATGGAAACGGGCGAAATATCACATATCTCTGTTGCTCTATATACTCGCGAATGGCATTAATTTTCCTCCACCGGAGAGAATCACGATTGTAAAGTATGGACGGTGAAGTATGAAGCGGAGAATCTCTCTCTTGCTCTCTTTTTCTCCCTTCCCGGCAAAGCTACGCGATGTTAGTCGGATGGGAATTATGCCGAGAGCTCGATGAAAATTCCTCTCTAAGCTGACTATCCATCCCGCGGCTCTGCAACTCGTACGTAAATCGCGCTCGAGAGCGTAGAAAAAATGACGAGCGTCTCCCGATATCAGCGAGTCGCGTCCCGCTTGTAACGAGTGTCATCCGCGGCGAGCACTTTCGCGCTAATTTCGCGCGACGCTTCTGAATCCTCCCCGACGAGTCCTTTCTCTCCATCGATTTTGCCCGAGGTATTCCGAGGCGAATACTTAGTTTATTAGCCACGCCGCGTTTCACGGTAAATTTTGCTAACCTCACGGGATTGTACATGCTCCTTCCCGCATCGTTTTCGCTACATTTCCAACGAACGAGCTGGAATTTGCCTAATTGGATTTCGTATCTTCCTTTTTTTTTTCGTTCGACTTTCATTTTTCCATCGCTAAATTACTTATACCGGCGAATCTATCGAATCTTCTATTATATATTTGTCTATTGAACTGACACACCGGCACTTTTCTTTCTCCCATCAATTTTGCTGTTCCTCATTTCAGCGACTGTTTATCGAATACTATAATTCGGAAAGAGGAAGATTATTCGCTCGAATGGACAAAAGGACGGTAAATAACATTATAAATTTCATTTTTTTACTATTCAGGTTGAGCAAGGAAAAAATTTCGTTCCGACAACTTTTATTTCAGCTGCGTTTTACATTCTTGCATAGTCAATAATTTAAATCCAAGTTATAGAGTATATATTTTTCATGTAAAAGAAATATTTTCGTTACACTTTTCCCTCTTTTAAATAAAATTAAAAAAAAATTATTTCTTAGTCAAATATCATTTATTTTCTTTTTTCTCCCTTGTTTCCGCTTCTTCTCTATATGCGTTTACTTTAGAGTTACGTTGTTTACGATCGGCTTTAATGCAGCGTGAGATTTCTTATGCTAGCATAAGATATCGCGTGCATTTTCTGTGAAAATATAAAGAGATCAGCATAGCTTAGTCGACTTTCATTCGGCGTCTATTTGAACGTGGTATCGCGGAAGACACAGGAAACAGTCCATCGAAAATAGCAGTCCTTCCAATTCACGTCGTTAACAAAAGCGTCTCTCGTCTCCTCTTCCGAAAGCACGAGGAGATTGAAGGAAGACTTTTGCGAAAACTTTCGTGCGGCTAAACATCCGAGTATCGAGTGGAAACCTCACGCGGGGGGAAAGCACGGATCTTCAAATATTTAAGTTATCGTCGAAGCTTCTGCGAAATTGCGGGAAATGTTAGGAGAAAACGTCAACATGAGTCAAATTCTCGAAAGAAAAGTGGAAATTCGTTGACTCTTTCTTTCCTCACCTCTCTCTCTCTCTCTCTCTCTCTCTCTCTCTCTCTCTCTCTCTCTCTCTCTCTCTCTCTCTCTCTTCTCTCTCATGTGTATGCACGCGCGTGCACATATATGTATAACACGGCTGTGCATCGATTGCGTGGAAAACGAGTTGGCGCGATTCACTCCGGAGAATTTTTGCTTGGAAAATTTCGAGTTTTCTTTTCGTTACGTCAATCGACGCGGAGTGCATGCCGACTCGGAGTCCGTTCTTCTACTAGCGACAGCGCATTTTCCCTGAAGATTAGTCGGGAAGATCTCGATATAGCATCCAACGTCTAGTAGTACTACGGATTCAACGCCACGTCGCACAAACATGCGGATATAACGTACGTCAAGTCGGGAGCGAGCGCTGCTCTCGAGGAGATCTCGCTGGTATCACTGTAATTTCGGCGAGCGACGAAATTAACGCTGTGTCTTTGGCGCTCCATTTATTCCGTTAATGTAATTTAGCTTAAAATCAAGCGGAGGATTACGCGTCGGATCATGCTACTACCATCTCCGACCGGATCGCTGCGTCTGACAACCGGAGCGCGCAATTGATGCCAAATTATTGCGAGCGGAAATTGCAGATTGTAACTGAGATGAACGATACGGTTTCACGTCTAAAACCGAACGTGTTCCACATGTTCTTACAAATCAAATTATCGTGTAAAACTCTAGATATCGAAATAATACTTTTAAAATAAAGATTAACAATTTTTCGAATAAATACGTGCATTAGCGTGTCTATAATATGTACAGCTAACTTTGCACGAGATATATTACACTGAAACGTGACATCTATTTCTGTTAAGTTAAACTTCAACATCGTAATTAGGTTACTATTAACACTACGGGCGCTCATTAAACTTTGATCAAACTTTGAACCGATAATATACTGTTAATATATACATACATCAATACATACATCAATATTAGAGTAAACTATATCGTCACGCAAACGAGAGAGTGATATGCAACAAAATCTGTGAACTGAAATCTTCGCGTATTTTTTTTTTTCTTTGTATCCACGAGAGTAGTTGTGCTGCCGGATGATACGCTAGCAAATTGTTTACGAGGCGACAATAGCACGACTTGGTGCCAAAATAGAAGCATTCTCTGATTCGGGAGTAAAAGATGCAGGAAAGTGGAAAGGACGTCTCTCGAAGAGGAAGAAAGGGAAGAGGAGGAGGACAATAGCGGGGAACAATGCATCATTCTGACCTTCCGTTTCTGTTTTTTTATTCTCTCTTGCTCGTCACGCGTTTCGGGGCTGTTTCGAATCATCCTTAGATAGTAGGTACAGAAATAAAAACGTGTAATCCGTCCTTAATGAATATAACGCGAGCGTAGCTCGACGAATCTCGAGATTTGCTCTGCGAATGAAGCTTACCCCTCACGTTGCAATGCAATCGTTAACTTTTAGCAAAGATACACCATCTACTTTCGACCACTTTTCTACGAAATTTCTTCTATCAACTTCTCATCGCGTCGCGCGCGTTCGTTATTGAAAATGTAAACGTCGAGAGCATCGTGCTTTTCTGGCTTGAAAGTTTTCTCTGCCAATGGAGAATATGAATGCGACCGGCCTTCTACCGCGAATAACAGGATGTTTAATTTTAATGGATGTCACTGAATATTTCTCGTCTATAATCTTGATTCTTTTCTCCCTCGAGAAGTAATGGCGTGTAAAAGTTTGATAATTTTTCAACGAACGTTTCGCGGCCTCTCGAAATAAAATCGAGACTAGCGAAAATCATCTGAAAATCGGGCATCGAAAGTGTACTTTCAGTCTAACAAATTTATATTTTTATTGAATAAGTTCGCACAAATCGTATCGAATGCTTTATATTGTCGTTCGATAACGGCCGGACACTGTTTTTTTTTTTTTTTTTTTTAAGGAAATTCGGTTCATTAAAGAACATGCTCGGCAAGATGGAAAAAGCGTCTTCCGCGGAGCCCGGCTCTACCCTTAAGGAAAAAGTCGGTTGCATGCAAAAGAAATGAGCGCATGCAAAACGAATGCGTTGAAAAGACCGGAGATAGGGCAGCCGGAGACGCGAATGTATGTACGCGCGCGTTCGGGAAGGGAAAATGTAAACGGCTGTTTAAGATACAGTCTGTGCCTGAAATTTATGCAGAATACGTACTTCGGAATTCTTGATATCGCGCGGAATCCGCGTGAGGGAAGAGGGATGCGTTATGGTTCGCGCGTCAATTTACAAATTGCATAAGTCATCTCTGTCCCGCGGGAATTGCTGTTCGCGGAATTTCGCGTACATATGTGCAAAATACAACGTACGCAATTTCGAGTTTATGCGTATTTTATTCGAGCGCAAAGATAGTCTCTCTGTGCTGTCACGTTGCATGCACTCTAGAAAAGAATGTAACTAGCGTGCTTTAAGTGAAGGAGCGTTAGGTCCTCTCGACATAAAAGAAGGAAAAAAAAAAGAAACGGAATTAGCACTTTCAGGCTGTCCTCCGCGAGCTTTAAAATACGCAGCTGCTCTACAACACTGAAAACTTTCCCGTTCTCATTATAGCTGTTTATTTTTTGCATGCGCAACAGAACAGGCGGACCGCGTCTGCAATTGCGCCATGAAAGAAAATGAGTTGAAAGGAATGGCTCTAATTATTCTTTGAGGTCAAGATCTCGAGGCACAGATTTCGTAAAACGTTTTGCCAAGCATGACAAAATTGCAATTCTTTAATCAAGTTTCCTTCGAAATCAGGTAATACGTAAACGAATTATGGAGAACTACATTATATTGCTATATTACACAACCAAATGTAATTTTCTGAATTAAAAATTTAGATGTAGATATAGATAAATAATTTAACGAACTAAAAAAAGACCTTGGGATATATATTATAAAGTTTAAAGCTTACGCGTTCAACAAAAGTGTTGCGGATTAAATCGCTACCTGTGTCCCGTCGGAATTAACTGTAATTAGAACGACGTAATTGTGCTGTTTTTCGTTAGAATGGATTTTCTTATAACGATGACGAATGGCTGAAATAAAAATGTCCCTTTAGTCAAGTACAATTTATATCAGATACGTATCTCTAGAGAGTACTAGACGCATGTGCGGTGAAAATTTATATACATTTTTTTAATGCAATCAACACAGTTCGCAATCTCCTCTGCGAGATTACGCGGAAAATCATGCTTTCACGCACTATTCTGTTAGCAATAATTGCTCTCATTTGGAAAAAGCGATGAACTGCAGCATATAGAGACAGAAAAGTGAGCGAACATGGAGAGAGCGATCCGACATGAATAGGAATGGCATGGAAAACTTTTCTGTGAGCGCGTCACGCACAATATTTGTCATCCCAGCATGCGTCAGTATAACGAGTTACTTGTTTAGTTAGTTTCGATGCCGCTTTGCATCACAAAAAGCAAACATATTCGCATGTAGCAAAAGTTTAGAAGCAGCGACAAAAGTATTATGGCGATTCTGTTGTATTACATTGAAATTTACATATCATCCGTATAATCAATATAAGAATGTAAAATAAGAAAATATAAATTATATAAAAAAAACACACGCTTCTTGATTCTTTTTTTTACATTGAAAACTCAAATGTGTCGGCTTAACGCGACAAAGAAGAGAAACTTTGATCATTGACAGCTCAACGCGAAATTATTAACAAGAAGTCACAACGATAACATGACTGAAATATTGATAAAGGAATAATAATAAGAGCAGTTGGCGGTATCCCGCGGTATTTGAAAAGTGCCGTTCTGGAAGAGAAAGAGAATCGAACTTTAGTAACGCGGGAAGACAGGCTTGGCACACAGAATGACATTTCGTAACGTCGCATCGAATAGTGGATTTTTCGCTCCTTCTTCGCTACGGAGGACGAGAAATTTCCGTTCGATCTTACGGCGGCAGATTCAAGACAAGAGAGAGAGAAAGAAAGAGAGCGCAAATTTGCGCTATCACATCGGACACCCAAGTCCATCCATCACAACTGCCACTGTTCTTTCTGCGAAGATGAGACCGTGATACACTCGAAGAGTTCAACATGCCCGGTCGAGCATGTTGAAAATCTTGCGAGCGAGAGACACCTGTCAAATTAGCTACGAACAATTTGTAGAGCACAAAAGCGAAATCAAATTGATTGAGTCTTGCGGGAATACTGCGGGAATACACAAATCGATAGTCAAATTTAGTAAATTGTTTTTAAGATGTATACTCTTGTGATCAAAGTGAAAATATGAGTTGCCGAATACACGCGCTTCGTTCGTATTAACGAAATTAAAACTTTGAAAGGTCGATCGTTAACGTCGTCTTTTTGACGATTATGATTGATCGACGTATATCTAAAACTCATTTCATCACCGTCGATCACGGACGTGTGAAACCGCAAACTTTGAGATATATATATATATATATATATATATATATATATATATTATATAATATCGGTGTGAAAAACTAAAATCTCTTTAGAAGAGGGAAGTTACATATTTTCATCTCTCAAACTAGAGAAGAATAATATATTATTTTATGCAGAGTGCGGATACAATCGGATATATAACCGACCAAATAAACAAATTGGTGTATAAAATTATAACTAATGAATCATTTAATGTATTTTCCAAATAACACGAAACGCTGCTGCTGAAATTGTGGTTTATTATGCGAGATACTAATACTCATTTTATACGCCATGTGTCTATTGTTATTATCGTATATATTCTATCAACATGCTATCTATACAAACATGCGTTTATACAAGTACATAATTACGCAATGCTCGCGAGCACACGCTTTGATGTGGACATTCGGTGCTGTCAATAACGTAAGTACTGCGAACCGCGAGTACGTGGATACAAAGAGATGATTTTATCGATACTATAAGGATATCTATTCTCATTCATGCACGCTCGTTGGTTGGTCGAAACAATACACACATACACACATACATGGTTTTACCGAGTCTCATCACGTTACGGCCAACCAATCATGTCGACGGGAATAAGCTTTGTTGTACGAAAAGCCTTTGTTACCTAACGCGCTATTATTTCATTAACAATATTAGTATTCTTCCATAGTGTGTGTATGATTTCTTGAAAATCAGTGCACGCGCTATAAACGAATTGAATCAATGATTAATTCATAAAACGCGATATTATATTTTTCGCAAAAAAAAAATTAACCCCTTTTTATTTTAGAAAAATATAAAAAAGACAATCTATACATATATTAAATAGAGATTTTTTTTATAAATTGAAAGTTAGTTTTTTTTCTTCCCGAGTAAATATGAGATTAGACGGACAAAAGTCGAAAATTGTAATTAACGTCGTTAATTTATACAAGACGGTCTATCTAGTTTCTCGCACGCGCAAGCAAGCATACATATCTTCTAATACGGTATACTTGAGGAAGACGCATGCAGCAACTTGGCCGGATCCCGTGTGATCCCGGAGAGAGCGTCTTATCGATTGGTATATTAGCTCGACAGGCTCACTACGGAGGCAGGTTATAGAGATTGAGAGAGGATCGGAGAGGCTATTGAAGGGCGGCGCGGCATCGTCTATATCCCTGATACGGGAAGTACGTGCACATACGTACATAATATTCGAGCTAGGCGTGGTCATCGGATGGATAATCTATGTTGTTGTGTGTGATGGGCCTCGCAATTCTGCCCCCGATGTACCGCTAAGTAAAGGGGCCATTGGCAACCGTCCTCGCCGACGTACGGTTTACACGGCCGGCATTCGTAGTAACGCGAACTACCAGATATGACAGGGATACGGGAGAGCGATTACACTATGGTTATGGGACCGGCGCGCCTCACGTTTACAGAGCGATACTATTTGCTCGGCGCATACAGGCCAGATCAATTAAGGCTTATGTGCTTTTGTCACCTTCCGACAGGGTAAACTTCCTTCGGGCAACATGTTAGCATTGCGCCGTTTCTGTGCTTCCTTGGCGCACGAATTCCCCATAGAGTATCATTCGGAATCCGAGCTCAGCGCTCTCCGATACGCTCCGGAACGTGAAGTGACCCTTTACGAGCTGCGTATTAGCTTATTCAAAATATATTGACAAACATTTGATTGTAAAGAAAAAAATCAGAAATACACGGACGGTCAGCGTATATATTCACGTGATTTTTATTATTACATACAACATCGATTTCGGCGCGATTGCGAGATCGAAGAGCTCTCCGATCCGTGCAAACGAGTACGCGAGCGGCTAACCACACACGCGATTTACGCCAATTAATCCAAAGCTAGTTAATCGTTGAATTAGAGATCGCGCGCGCTCACCAGCGAGCGCGATCGTCGCAGTAAGTCGTCGCATTATAGTTCGAGCGTGTTACGAAAGGATAGGGGTGCCGCGTACATGTGCGCGTCTGCTGCTATTGGCAGGGTCGATATACGCGCGATAATAGCAGCTATAGGGCACCTCTTCCCCCGCGTTCATTGCCTAATGGGTCATACGGCGTGCACACACGAACCGCCACCCGCCCGTCGTCATCGTTCCATGGGTTTACGTTACTCGGCTGGCGTGCTGCGCGTCGCGCGCGTTAATCCGCAATGTGTAAATTCGCGGCGCGAATTTGTATCCCCATGCGTGTCGTGCATAGTTCCGACAACGAAGCACGGCGTCGGCGACAGCTCGGCTCGCGACGATTTCACCAATCTGGATTGACCTTAATTTTTTATTTATATACAGAGCGTTTCGCTCTTCTTCTGATATAATCCGATTTTTAGAGGATTTTTTTTAGAGAAGGATTTTTTTTTAGAGAAGGATTTTTTAAGCTTACATTCTCTAGAATGATTGTTAGACACGAGGAAAAAATTTGAAAATTATTAATCGAAATATGATCTTCTCTTTTTTAGCAAGCAAGTATCTTTGGACGCCAAAGGATTAACATATGAAATTTTCATGAAAATTTTTGAAATAATATATTTCATTTTAGCAATGGGAGATATTTCTGTACACCGTTAATGGAATAAACTTGCGTAGAATCGTCGGTATAGTCGGAGGCGGATTATTTTTCCGGGACAGCGGAAACGTTATTAAAGCCAGCCGTATCCCGCTCTCATCCATATACAGGAGTGTGTGTTTCATCCACCATACAGCGATATATGCCGCGTCTCTCACATTTATACGCGTCTTCAGGAAGCACGCAACGTCCTACATTCAACGTCGCAAAATTTTACATAAAAGATACCAAGAAAAAATTACCCTCCCGTATTTTTTATTTTCGTTTTATGAATTAATAAGCATTCTTAATGATGCTCTTGGTTAACGCCGAAATCAATACCGAAATTAAGAAAACGAATGATGCGATGCATCTTTGTTATCGCAAGGGATTTGTCAGAGTTGCGAGTAATTGCGAAACTTCGATATTCACCGGGACATTAATCATCAACGGTGACTGCAATTTCATCATGTAGATAACGAAGTGACCATCCGAATTCGGTATCGACTCGTGTCCAAACTTTCTTTCTTCGTGTGGGAAAAAACAAAGAAAGTTTTTTAATTGCTTTTCGGGCATTTCTCGTCGTGACGCCGCAAATTCCTCGGCACTTAATGTTAAATTTATTTGCTAGTTATTGATGTTATAAATATTCCCCTCGGTCACTCGATAACCGATATTAACAGCGATATCGCGACATTGACACGCAATTTTTCTCTCGCTCGTACGCTGCTTCTTATATTGCGCAGATATATTTATAGTACTTTTATTGCAGAAGTTATGCAACCCACCAATAGAGCCTCGAGAACTACACATCGTAAATTGTTTAAACGCGACGTATATAATTCGTCGCGAGTAATAGCTCGTCTTCATGAATGTTAAAGAGGATGAGACTTACGCGGCGTCTTGGAGCATTCATTTACCAACCAGATGCATACTACGTATACCACGCGATATTTTTCTGTATATATACTACACATTTCTGGAAATAATATTTAATAAAAGAACTATTCGTTAAAACCATTTGGGCGAGCGGAAAATCTACGCTTTAAAAATTTGTATTATTATGTATATTTGTGATTTTTAAAAAGTCTAACTCGATAATTCTGAGCTAATCTTGAAAATTATTGATTAATCTTCGATGTAAAAATAAAAAATAATTACTATTTAGTTCACTGTTATATGCATGCGCAGGTATAATAACGTGGTCTCTTTTTACTTCAAAGCGCTGTATTTAAAACTTCACTAATGAATCATTTGTGTTATCTGAAATTTTTCTGAAAATTTTATTTTCTCGCTCTATATCGGTCGAATTACATTTACGTATGCGATCACAAATGTAAAAGTACAAATAATCATCAGATATATTAATTCCAATATTAATATTTTTAACATTGTTTTTATTAAAAAAACCGCATTCTTCGAATACATACATTTTCTTCGTGACCTAGATAATACGTCAGTCGAATAAGTATCACAAGCTGTCGATACATCACGGAGGGACAACGGCACGGCTAACGTGAGCATGTCCGCCGGGCGATATCTCTGGCCGAATAACCCGGGGGGCCCGAAATCTGGATGCGAGCACACATCGACGGTATGGCGGCTGGCTACTCTGGCAGGGTGGAACCAATAAAACACACGTGGCGATAAATCGCGCGTGGTCGCGCGAGTGTCGCCGAGCGGGCAATAATGGGCATCTCGTGGCCGGTTGAGGGAGAGAAAGAGAGAGACAGAGAGAGACAGAGAAAACGGTTCCCGGGAGCAGTCGGAAACCGAGAAGGGTTACTTTCTGGTGCTACATATAGGAGTGCCCACTCGGCAACCATCCGTCCGTCCGTCCGTTCATCCGTCCGGAAACACTCGTGTACCGTGATCTATCGTCCTAACTTCTACAACGTCCATTTCTCGTCCCGCGTTGAAGAATGCGATCTCACTTTGCCGCCGACGTTATCGCAAATCGCGATTACGCGTCCGATCATCGATGCCGTTATTAAACAGTATCGATCCGCATCATCGGATCGATACACAATTATTGTAAATTTTTTGTTTACGGATAATCGCAATAAAAAATTGTCCGTCAGAAAAATTGAAGCTGGCGATTCGCCCATTGAAAACGGTTTTTCCAGATGGTTTGCCGAAAGCATGTATGGCAATCGTTCGCTTTTTGCAAGAAGAAATCTTTGAAGAAAGTATTCGAACTCTCAGCGCAACCTCAGTTAATCGCGATATGAGTAGCGATTGTCGGAAAAATTCTTTGTAAAATTGTGACCGATACTTTGATTGTGAGATGATGTAAACGCTTCGAAAGTCCAAACGAAACCTTTCGTATCAAATTGAAAATTTTTCTCTGTTGACTGACGATTATATATATTGCAAATAGAATGTTCTTTTTGCAAGAAGCAATTTGGATAATAAAATCGCGCGAAACATTTTCAACCAAAGCTATTTTGATTAACTACGTTGTTCCAATTATTATCTATAATAAATATAATAAAAATTAGAGTTGTTATCTAAAAAAAGAGAGATTTTTTTAGACTTTATTTTAAAACTAAATTTCATATTTTCGTAGTCTTTTGCGTGTGTGAGACGCTGTCAATCATCATGGGATTGTGTAAGTCCCAATGTCGATACGATCATTAGGAAATAGCAATTGACAGCTGACAGCCTCTCGTAATGATCCCCGTTAGTTGCTCTGAAGTTCGTTCAAAGAAACTAAGAATGACGCGGATTTTCTCATGCTGAAAGAATTAATTTGACAAATTGAAATCTTTGACGTTTCAGCTATTTTATTTGAAAAATCTGACACGATATATTTTTCTTGCAAGCGAATCATAATGTAATAATAACTGATTATAGACGTGTATGTGTGATCTTATAATTAAAAGATTTCATTATTAATTAAAATATAATCACTACCTTATTTAAAATCACGTTTACGGAAACTCTAATCTATTATAGGTCGTTTGGCATTATTACGCGGCGCAACGCGACAGCTCATCGATGTAATCATTACGTGACATCGATCGACCGTCGGGAATATCTCGTTATAATCCCCTCTTGAATTCCTTAAGCATTTGGAAAGAGCGAGTCTTCAGGTACGGCAAAACAATCTCTCGTCAAGTGTTCCGATGCGTATCCCCTCAAGGGCAACTCCAAGCGATCGTTTCTCTCATCCCTTCTTCTCCTATTTCCCTTTTCCATCCAACATTCAATCAGTAAAGTTTGATTACTTCATCCATTCATTCACAATGTTACATTTCATTACGTCAAAAAATTTTTTCTCTTTATCTCATCATTTTTATGCATACATTTCGTTATAATTCAATCAGTTAAAACTTTTTCAATGAGATAAATTTTATCGCAGAGAGAAAACCTTGCTTATTTCCAAGAATATGAAAAATATTGGCTTCTACTTTTCTAAATAGAGTGTAAATATAATACAATGATGTTGTGTATGTGTGTTAGAAGTTTTGAAACGTAACTCTATATGTATATATATATATATATATATATATATATATATATATAGATCAAATATTCGTTTTTATTTAATATATTAAATATTTATTTAATATATTAAATTTATATTTTTGTAGTAAAATCGATTGCGACCACATAAAATATTGCAGATAACCGATTGAACTTTTTCTCATCAATATAAAAATATTTTTAACTGCTAATATTATTTATGTATTTATTAATCATTAATATTATTTTTGATAATTCAAAGTGAATAGTAGAAATAAAGTGAACACGTTCTCGAACTCTCGAAATTTTATCAGTCTGATAAAAATTTGACCCTTAGCACAACGTAAACTTTCGATACGTTACAACCTGTCATAAAATTCGTTCGTAAAACCGAAAAGTATCCGCGTCAGCCCAGTTTCGAAAATACCTTTTGCGTTGCCGCACGTCCTAAAGAGAAGTGTTACTTTTTGCATGGGCGCGCATTACGATCGCCAACCATTGTTGCTGCAAGTATTCGACCTCTTTCGGAGTTGCATGTCGTATGTCATAAAACTGGCACACACATGAAAGAAACATTGTTGAAGCAGACCGTCATTCGTCTTCAAAATGTGAATCCATCATGAAGTATCATACTGTACTTTTCCACGTCCCAAAAAATTGTACATGTGTGATATATGATGCAAATACAATAATATATGCATGTTATATATATCATATGGTTGACATATATTATAACATACAGAGTGACCTAGAATTTTCAATTTTAATTTACATTAAAAAGAAAATAAAAATTTCGATGAATGTATCTTGTTTCAATTTTGTTAATATTGAATATATGAATTATTTCATATTTTATATAATTATATAAAATATTATATTTCCGAGATATTCCAAGAAATACGTGTTATCATACGCGGAACTAGTGATAAAATACCTCGCTTGGCAAATACTCCATTTGTTAAATTAATAGTCAGGATTTCCAGAGAAAACAACCATCTCTATTCTGTTGTCGCGATCCTCGCAACGTAACGTCCCCCGTAACGTTATTAACTCCACACATAGAGGTGCGTAATCGCGAACTACTTTCCAGTGGCTACACACGGCTATTATCAGCAATCCCGACAGAGCTCCACGGGAGGACGCGTGCAATCCGTCCAAGCTGATGCACGACGATCGATCCCGTGTGCAAGCTTTACTTGTAACGACCGTCCGCGTGATACACCTCGCGCAGAAGTGGGTCGTCTCGTTGGGGTAATGACTCATTAACAAAGCTGATCGTGACAGATCGTGGCAATACTGCATGTTGCGGGCAAACATACCTAACATACCGGCCGTCTCATTCGGCGATCTATCGGCATGATGATACGCGCGTCCGGCAAATCGTGACGGCTCTCTCGGAATTGGCGGCACGACGTATAATTCGCAAAACAGTTCGCCAACTGAATAAGTAGCATTAAGGGAGGATAACGCGTTTATTCTCGCGCGTCGAAGAATAAGGCGCGAGGATCCGCGATAACCACGTCGGTTAGAATGAAAGTTGGAGAAGAATTTCAGGTGCAATCTGCCGTCGCTGCACGGTAATGCCGTGCAGCCGAAAGCTAAGTATCTTGTAATCCCTTGCTTAAGATTAGGAACTTCCGGGCGCTAAATGCGACTTACCGTTAGCGGCGGCTTTAACGTCATGTGAAAATTATAAGAGGTATTTCGACGGCGCGTAAGATAA
Source organism: Lasius fuliginosus (assembly GCA_949152495.1). Classification (NCBI taxonomy): domain Eukaryota; kingdom Metazoa; phylum Arthropoda; class Insecta; order Hymenoptera; family Formicidae; genus Lasius; species Lasius fuliginosus. The sequence continues at coordinate 5,292,373 of OX424452.1, read as the reverse complement.
GCGCCACCGCGGAAGAAAAGCCCGAGAGCGTGGAATTTAGAGCGCGGAGAACTTAAACGCGGAGAATCATATATGATATTCAATCTATATATCAGCGGATCGACGCGCCGTCACATACAGGACGTACCTGGCATCACGCGTTTACCATATATTTCCCTAGTGAATTTTAAATTTGATTTCAGTTTGGCGAAGTTTTCCGTTATGATGCAATCTCTCCGTATATTTTCAACTTTTAAATATAATCATTAAATATACATGTAAATCTCAAATATTAAGATTCTCTTAAGTTAAAATATGTTCGTTAGTTCAACAAATTAAATATAGAATGGAATCTAGAGGGTCTAATATATAGTCTTCCCCTTGTGTGAGATATGACAACTGCTGTCTATCAAGATAGTGACGCTTCGCTATATTGTATATATCATGTCACAAAGAGGATGTGTTTTCTCAGATACTAAACGACGTCTGAGGAAGTCAAGAGAAGCATCCCAACCGCAATGGATTATATAGCCCAGTCATTATTCATCCTCGCTTTATACATTATTTCACACTTCGGCAAGCAGCCTCTATCCGCATCGGATTTCCTCACCTTCCTTTCGTCTATGTTTACGAGCATTTCGGCGGAAATGGAAAATGTCGGGAATTCGCTGAAGTACCTCGACACAAAGCTCACGCTGTTGAGAGCAAAAGCAATCTGCGATGCTTGCGTTGCATCAAGAATAGCTTCCGTCTTCGTCGCTTGACTTCGAGCAGTTTTGCGGCGAGCGAAATGACGAAAGATAGAAAGGAAGGAAAAAAGGGGATTGCAAAGTGTGAATACAGTCAGCTTTAGTCCTGATACTTAGCCGCTCTATCAGACGATTTCGATATTTTCTTCCATCTATAAGAAACCGCCGCGAATATCGGATAAAACGCTAAAAAAAAATCAATCCTAAAGATCATTTACACATATGCGACATCCTTCTGATGCATTTAACGTATCACGACATGTGATGGTATCTGTGATTGCAAAAAGTCATTTTGCTGTCATTTCAATTCATTTTGCTAAACGTTTTCAACTTAGATTTGCTAATTTATTGTGAGATTATGATTAATCTGATTAGAAGATCATTTCAATATATATAAATGTTCGTGGATATTTTTTCTAAGATTTTGTAGTTAAATTTATGTTATGTTAATAAATTATAAATTACGTTCGGAATATTAAAGATCTGATTTCATCCGCAAAGCTCTCTTTCGTTCGATTCTTCGTTATCGAAAGACTAATTTTTTTTTTTTTACGAAGATCTTGAGGGTCGCGAAAATATTTTCTTTCCATTATTATCGTATTGGATTTATTTCGATCATGGATGAACGTGATCTATCGGTCGCGGTTTTCGATTTTTATCCTACGCACTGAAGTTCTCGTCGTTTGCTGCGGCCACTCATTGATATGTACATCAACGTTGGAATTACAGTCGACTCGATGGAAACGACCGCATATACGTGTTATTGGAACAACAACGACCGCGTAATGTAAAGTAAATATAGCGGGTAGACGCGTGTCGCAAATTCTCACAATCACGTCATAACGAATCGAATGTTATTCCGAACGTTGTTCGCGCGATGCGTCCGCTAGTTAAATGGCTCTATATTCATGTCGCGAGATCCGACAGGAAATGTGAAGGGGGAGGGGAAGAAGCAAATGGCAATAAATTTAAATTGAATTGTTATATTTACATGCACGCCATAAATAATTGAAGTCGCGATGGTCACATCCGGGTAAGCTGCGCGAACCGAGAACGCGTGCGGAAAGTACACGAGGTGGGAATTGCAATTTACATTTTCTATTGGTTGACTCGACTCAACGATTCTCTCGTCGGCTAACGAGCATTACGTTTATATTATTCGACTTAACGACTTCCGCATCGGTTGGCGCAAGTATTGACACTGTCCGATTTGATTTCTCGTTCGACGCAACAATGTAACGAGAATCATTTGCACGTATGCAAAAAACCAGGTTTTCTCTAGAAAATCTGTAATATTGTAAATTTTAAATTAGATATTCTAAATCTCTCGTTTTTTTCCATGATACTGTATTACATAATGGATGACACGATTATATAAAAAAAATAATAAAATAATCTTGAATCTCTATCTCCAGCCGCGTAATTCGATGTGAAATAGATCGTATACAAACGGCAGGCTACTTCTTTCGATGGTTTAGCTCAAATTTAGCTCACGTTCGCACAGAATATCCCGCCAAGTCATTCGCAATAATAGTCGCTTAACAGCCCATTAAGCACGGTCATTAAAAATTATCCGCGTAGATAAGCGTAATAAAATAATTTGCGTCGTTCGGTAACGCGCAAACGGGCGCGCTTCCGCATGGCGCGCTTAGGCAAATTCATTCAAATTGCGGAAATACGGCTACTCAAGGCTGCAAACTGTACTAAACGTCGATTACCTGGGCTCGTCGTGGCAGAATGACGCTAAACGGTCGCTTATACTGCCATTGCCTTATGCGCAGCATACGTCGTCGTTTACAAGATGGATGAAGATACTCCATGCAAATTATGCAAATAATGTTAACGGACTTGACAGCCACGCGCTTTATCTTTACCACTTATCTTTACTACTTGATATTTTAGACTCGAAAATAATGTAAAGAAGATTGAACGAGATATATATTATAAAATTGCGCAATAAAACTAATATTAGATCAGTTTCCTAATTAGGTTTCTTTTAAATCAAATTATTAATTATTTTGGATTTTCGATTTTCAACTCTCTTAATATATGTATATGTATGATCTTTTATAATACATCTTTCAATTTATTCTGTACACGATTATTTATCAATGCATTATTTACCGTAAATTGAATTCTTATCCTTTTTTGTATTTTATTTTCATATATATCAACGTCTTTATCCTAACAGAGTCGGATATTCGACGAGATGGTAGTTAAAGTTGCTCACGAATCGGCCCCAAGTAGTTAAACTCCGCGCTTGGCCGGACGACTTGCAGGCGCGGAGCTCGACCGCTGATTGCAGCCGCGATTTTCCGCTCGGTCGTCCATTTTCCCGCGCGGCGCGCATAAACTGCGCGAATGCACGCACGCGTCGGTCCGCGGGATAAAGGCAAAGCGCGCGGTCTGGAGAAATTATGCCGCAGTTACATTCGCGTAAACGTTTTTAATCTCGTGTCAGCGGCAGTCGCCGCAACGCAAAATTAAGTACACTCGTTAGCGTGGGGCGATGCCTGCTAATGCGGGAAAGATTCGGGAGGAGGTGGAGATTTCGCACGCCGGCTTCTTATCTTCTTCCAACCGCGGGCGACTCGCATTAATTCGCGATCTGCCGCGAAAAGCCCGGCGATGGCGTATTTCGCGGCCAGGTTAAATGCATAAATCCCCGCGGAATAAAGCCGGCAATAATACGCTACCGCGTAGTCGAGATCAACCGCGCCGGTGGAGTCCGAGAACTGCACGGAACGGTGGCGTGATAAATGCTCTCGCGAGGATGAAGGAAGAAACGTTTCGCGAAACGTTTCCGCGCGAGCGCGGTCTGGGATTACTTAATGCGGAGATTACGGGCCGTTGAGCGGGGAACTGTAACTAATCTACATCGTACACGCAATAAATACAGAGTGTACCGCGAGACGTTATCGTTTCTAAGACCGTAAAGTTCTCATTTGTAATAGGCACAAGGGCGCCGATTCTGCTAAATTAATCCTTTCCCGCCCGGATTCCGTAATTTCATTTTCATTTGCAATATGCCGACTCCAAAGTCTTAGTGATATTTATAAGATTTACGTATTCTCGAGTGAGAGAGAGAGAGAGATTTAACACGCTCAACGTGTTTTTCGACTGAAGTCGCGAACGATAACAAATTCGCGCATCAACGACGAATTTCCCTCTCTCTCTCTCTCTCTCTCTCTCTCTCTTTCTCTCTCTCTCTTTCGCTGGTCCCCTCCGACAAGTATAAATCGCACCCGGCCATTATGGTCCACCATCGACGACGCGACCGGATCGTCGCCATGGGCGTGTCAGCGGAAGCGTTATTCCCGAAATGCGATACGGACGAGCGTGCGAGGCTGCGCCCGGTGTTGATTATGATCGTAAATAACAATCACGCACGCCCATCGACGTTTACCCGATGTTACCGCGCGCATTGCATCGTCTAGATGTAACACCATCGACGCGACGCGACGGTTAGACCGTCGAGAACGATTATCTATCAATCATAAGCATACGCACACGTACACGATCGGCTTCTGATTCGCGTCGACGCTCGGCTACAGTTTATTATTCGCGTCGGACGATCGCACCCGCCGCGCCCGGCTCGTGGATTTGACAGGCCGGGATTTCATTAACACGTGGGCAACAACGAGCGAGCGAGCTCTCGCGAGAGTACGCACGTGGCGCGCTTGCCATCCTGTGTATTGTCACGGCTACACGAATATCTCGGACATTCGTTGGGCGACGGCTGCGCTCGATTCTAATTTATAATTCGTACGCCGAGGTGTCGCGCGTGATCGATGATATATCTGAATCGCGGGAATGGCCATCGTCGCGATCCGATCGCGAACGGCGAAGCGCGACGCGAATTTCCGCGAGTCGCGTATATACGAGAGCGATATATTTCCATCGTTTCCCTCTGGTGAAATTTGCACGTGGTGGCCGATTTTGGTTATGCATACTGCGTGTATTAATTACATCATTTCAACGTAACCGATGTGTTTTCGTTAAGACGCATTGTATTTGCTAAAAACGTTATAGCGACATAGTAGCCTTACGTAGTGACAAAATTATCTGTTAATGCACACACACACAATAATAAAAAAAAATTTTTAATTATTTTTAATATACAGTGTACTACTTATATTAAGTGTTTTATTAAATTACCGAAAATTTGAAGAAATAATCATAATATTACTGTTATAGTATCATGTATTCTACATTACTCTCGTTTTTTAATGTTATTTTGTTGATATTGATTCATATGTATGTTTTCCTTAACATAAAAAATATACCAATATGTATTGATGAACTATGGTATGGAGTATGTTCCATGTTCGACAGATGGTACAATAAATCGTACTTTTACGTAGGCAGAGAGAAATACCTATCCGATAGTTATCGGACTGATAAAATAATTGCTAATCGAGATGTTTGGTGTGCAATAACGTGTTAAGACCAACCACTCGATTCAAATGCGATTATCGGATCAGCTCAGGGTATATTCGTTGAGTGACACGTTATTAAGCAACAATGGTGGTGCCCGGACTAATTTATAATTTATGCGTTGAAGCGTGATCGCGCGCGCGATCGGGTTAGATTAACGCGATAGAACTCTCACGTCGTGTGCATCAATCAGACGACGATGCAAATTCGTTGCATGTACGTTAACGAGAGCTATATCGCTTTCCTGATATTAGCTGAAATGCATACAATACTGCTTGATTAGCAATTTTAACCGCACCGTGCACTAAGTCGTCATCATCATCATCATCCAATGATATTTCGCTTTGTGTTATTAATATATTACAATTTCATTATATTACATTTATAATAGTGAATCCTTAAAATTCGCGAGCGTTTTGTTAACGCAGAGAAAGCTTATTACTTACTTTTATATAATAACACAAAAGACCTTTCGTAAAATCAATTCAGACAGCGTTATGATACAAAATAAATGTGTTAATTAATTTGATATCTCATTTGCAAAATGAAATGTATAAGATAATATCGTTTACTGCGTTTCGAGATTAAAGTCCAATTTTCGCCGACACGTGTGAAACTCATATCGCCGCGATATTCAGAGCGTCTCTCTTTCTCTCTTTTTATTATCCAAATTCGTTGGCTGGGAATGAAAAAAAGGCATCGATGTAGCTTTAAAGCAATGCGGGCGTTTGAAACAAACGATTGAATATCACCATGCTCGATACTATATTGGATTATTGTACAGGCTTAGACAACCGAATATAAATATTGAGGGCGATCAAAAAGGTGCATTCTGCTTAAACATGCTCGCAAAAATAACATTCATCGCGATGTTTAACTGGAACCACCGAAAGTTCCGTGCTGTTGTACATAAATTCTCCTGTCAAAGACCGTAGCGTGCTTATGACACTTTAAATGCCATTTACGCCTCGCGTGTGCAAAGTGTTTTATCTTTACAAAGTAATGTTTTTGTGCAAAGAAGTTATTAAGAATTACGCAACAATACGATAAGATAGAAATAGTTCACAAATTCGTATAAAATAGCTCTGTATAGAAATAGAGACATCGTCTGGTATATTTGTGCACAAACATTACAGGCAAATTAATTTCGCCATCCATTATACGTCGCGTATAGGAGTTAGCGCGAAATGACACCTCTCTCATGAATCATCGCACTTTAAAATTCATGAGCACGATACGTTATAGTCGAATGAATGGTATTGCGAGAGTAATGTATTTGCGCTACGCGGTTATTGGGATGAACGCGCGATATCTGTGTTTGCGACATACTCGACTTAATAACTATTCAAAATGACTAAAATATTATGCGCAAAGCTGATTCTAAATAGAACCTGAGTATGCGTCTTTCTTCCAGAAAGAATAACTGATAAATAAAAATAATAAATAAATAAAAAAAAAATAAAAAATAAAGTTAAAAAATAATTTTTGCGAATAATTGAAAAACCACGAAAAACTATGAAGCTATTTTTCTTTACTGTTCTTGATTCTCTTGAATCATATTTCTCTTCAATTATATGATGTTATAGCGTATGGAGTAATACGTAGCGACTAATCTGCTGCGATTTTGCAGAGTGTCTGCTTCGATAAGAGAAACTGACATTATAAAGACTGACGTTAACCAGACAGAGAGCTGGCGCGACTCGTATCGTCGTGTACATGGGAAACTCGTGTATCCCTTCGCAGAGATATTCCGCGTGTCGTCTATCGTTACGCGAAAACATCGCAATAAAGTTCCGTGCGCAAAGTGAACGCCGCGTCGAGACTTACTGAGCGCGCGGAAAGTTTCTCGCAATGATCGATCGAACTTCTGTCCAAGGACCAAAGGTTTATCGCCTCGTCGTTTCCAGAGCAAACGTCCGGACAACAACGCCTGGATTAAGTCCGCGCGATGCTTTCCTTTTTTCAGGTCGTTATGGCGCAAGTTCTCCCCTGACGCAGTTACCCGTTAAAACGCGAACATTTTCTAGATGCGAAACTTTGTTCTCGCTTGAGAGATAAATTGCTGATTTATGTCACTTATCGTGAATTGAATTGGAATCGAAAAAGAAGAATGAAACAATGTACATATAATTCTATTATTCACTATACGGATATTCAATATACAGATATCCTCTCATTTGGCAGCGTGCGCGAACCCATACAAAACTTGATTATTTATTTTAAATTCCGAGTGTTTTAAATTTATATCGCTCATGATCGCCACATTTGATACTTTTATTAACCTGGCATCTCAACCACCAGAAATCAAATTCTAATATATAGCATAATTAAGCAGTAATTTATTACTAATTTGTTGCTCTAATCTTGAATTGATTGCTCCTATCAATTAGCATTAAATTGATATTAAAGAGATGGGAATATTGTTTTCATATACATATATTTCGCTAGTACTCTTACAGAACTTAATTACATCATATATCCAAATTTGATTTCTCGTTGTAGAGGTTGATGGAACTACATCGAATTCATAATCACAGTGCAAAAATTAGAGATCTTTGAAAGATAACGATGAATTTCATAAATAAAATTCAACGCCCATGAGAAATTGTATGATAAAATTTGTGAGACTTGGAAAAAATGTTTATGATGTTGCAGCACAACGCGGCTACGGATCTTCATATTAAAAAAATGTAAATCTTAATTTATTGCGCGCAATTATTCGACGGAATTGGCTCGACCACAACAGTTCGATTTATCGACAAACTTTTTCCTCGACGGAGTGGACGCGCGTACGTCGTTTCGTTCAATGCATCGGATGGTTCTTTCGCGCGGTCCACCAATTCGCGCGTAGAACGCGGAAGGGAACATAAAACACTTCGTTAGCCTTTCTAGGAACGAACGATCGTAAACGCGAACGCTCGAATAAAAAGGCCGCGTAATTGCCACTGTAACGGCGCTGACTTTGACATTGCACTCGATTCAACTTCCAAGAGTGCGAAATTAAAATTGCCAGTCTTTAGCCTTTATTGTGAATCCTTTATCTGAATTCCTCTGTTAGATTTTAATTAAAAATTAATTTAATTGTAAATTAATTTTCTAATATTGAGATATGTTTCATGACTCTTTAAATTGCATAAAAGAGATATATATTCTTTTATATTTATCTTTTTATAACTGGAATTATTTCTTCTTAAATTAAGTAATGATATTTATATTATAATAATGCTTTTATATAGAAAGTAGTATAACGATTATATATTTTATAAATGCGAATTATTTGATGAATTCTGATGTGCTTCTCGTTTCTCACGTTATTATGTGTATCGGGGAGAAGGATCATAATTCAAACCGTTTCGCTTCATGCACTTAAAAACGAGATACGTGAGGTATTCTTTTCATTTTACGTTTGTTCTCTTGAATTTACGATCTCGTATTCTGGCAGACTTCGATTTAAAAAAAGCGGTTAATATTTCAGCACATGTGTTCTCGGAAGAAAATATGTGGAATAAATACTAAACGCAAAGAGTAAAAGAACAGATATAAAATTATTGTATACTGGTTAATATAAAAATTCCCTCGAGTATCAACATATGCGCATATCGAATTTAATATCGAATATATGAACAAATTATGTTAACATGATAACATAATGATAATGAAGATGATAGTAATATGCTTTTAACTTTTAACACGCATGCTTGATGAAGATTATTATACAGTTCAGTTAAAATTGCACACGCAATATGTTAATATATAATGTAATAAATTACATTAAATAGATTATGCATATGGTGAATTATGTATATAATAAGTAATAAAATCAAAACCGCATCTAATTTTAATGATAGAATAATATAATAATATCTGTACTTCCACAAATTTTGTTGCGAGTCGAATTTCCAATGGTTATAAAAAAGTAATAAATGTCAAGTCGGATGTAGATAAATGTTGATGGTAAATTTTCGATCGGGACAGCGCGGAGGGACGACACGTCAAACAGTTTGACGGAGTTACGTCATAATTTGCCACAAACTAATTCCAAGTAAGATCAACGTGCCAATGTAAAGAAATTTAATTTTCGGTCAGCATGCATCCACCGTTTAATTACGCCAAGTTAGAACCTCTGACTCCTCTAATTTGTTCAAATAGTAGAGCACGCATGTGGACAGAAGCCAAGTTATATTAGGACGGTCGTGGGTCAATTAACCGTCGAACTTTGTTAAGCTCTCAACATTAAAGTATATGTGCTGCTAGGCATACGCAAATTACTTTGTGTGAATGCACTCCGTGTACTCGTGTACATTTCAAGCTTATATCAAAGGATAAAGGGGAACGCGTAATACATTTTTTAAACTTCAATTTATATCTACTAGAAATATATTTATAGAGAAATATATTTATAGAAAAATATATTTATAGAGAAATATATTTATAGAGAAATATACTTACATAAATATATTTATATACTTATATCAATGAGAATTTTTTTTTAATAAAATGTATAGGGATCTCACGCGATAATACTGTTATTGTTTGTATCGCTAATATTTTATAGCGCACCGTAGATGATTATGGTATGTGCGCGTAAGCAAGATGCAACAGATGTAGCTGCATTTCTCAGAAACATTTTTACAATCATCCCAGTGGAACGCAATTTCGAGTAATGGGTCGTACAAGTTTAGAGGTCGTTCTTTTGGTCGCGTACGCGCGCAATTTTTGTACATTTTACCAACAAATTGCAGCTTGTAAGAAGACTGCGTTGAGAACGCGGCAAAGTCATATTCGCTCGGTCGACAGATCTAATCGAGCAACGTAGCGAACTCGAAGAGTAATGATCCGCAGCAACTGCTCTCCGCGATTTATCGACCCGACTTGACTGACGTTAACAGACATTTAGCTCGAAGACGAGTAAAACTGCGCGAGCGATGCTTCTTACGGAAATGTTCTCGTTCTCCCGTTGCTGCCAGAAAAATAAACGCGATTGACGTATATAGTCCGATTCAATTACAGACTCGACGTAAAAATAGCTCTGTAAGTGCCAAAAAAATACGAGACAATGTAAAAAACTAATATATATATAAATATAAATATATATAAATGTTTCTCAGAAAAAAATGTTAATTTCTTAAGCTTTATCCGAAGAGAAAAATATTTGTAGGAAAAGTATTCTTTACATTCATAATGAATCATCGAGTAAACGACGTCGAAATATCCTGTTCGAAACGTCAGGAACGAGATAACTCGTTCGTAAGTACCAAGGGTTCAGCGAAGCAGCAATGATTCGAAGGGGGTTCGGAGAATGTCGAAAATCGTCACTACGCCTACCGACTGCCTTAAAGAAAATTGTTGCGAGGGCATAATACGTTTCGAAGATGCCGCGTCAGCTCCCTTGTGGAGCTCGTTCGCGCCGCGACGTCCCTTACGATTCGACGTGACGTCGATAAAGAAACATACGTCGTGCTGGATGAATTGTAACGCGGGATTCCGCGGGATAACCCGACGCGATATTATAAAACTGTCGTAATACGCGGCGATCATATCCCTCCTATCCTTCGTATTAAATCTAACGTCGTCTTTGAAAGATGGCGACCAAACAGACATCCCCAACGTCGTATGGCGATCCTGAAACGTTTGTCACGTCTGTCAGTCGCGTGGAAATTTATGTTCCCTCGAAGATCACCTACGCATACTACTGCTGTCGGTGCCACCGATCGTCTCTAGAATCCATGCTTTATGCCAATTTTACGAAGGCGGACGCGGCCGAGCTTTTCGGAAAGGAAGAGTTCTTTCACATTTATTTGGATCTCTTCTATCTTTCTTAATCAGATCGAAATGATCATGCAGCGTGTCCCCGTCATTCGCTTTTTCGCGTTTATTCTTCCTCCCCCGTGTCGTCCTTCAAGCATCGTATCCGGCATACGATCTCTCGTTTCCTTCTTCTCGAAATGTGATCGCGAGAAGAAATGACTTAATCAACTTTGCACGCTTGGATCGTCCTGTTAGTATAACCGAGTCGGATGTGCGATGGGACTTATCGTTGTCGAAGAATTACGCGAAGGGACATCGCGGCGTGCTGCGAATGACGCTACGACGTATTCCGTACACGGTGCGCGAGTAAAATACATGCACGAACATTAGATATTGCAGCAACGTAGCACAATTGTGTACCCAATAACAATCCGATTTTACTTGGGTGCGCGCGTGCTGCGTCTCGTTTCCGCTCGGGCCGGGAAACAGCCATTGTGCCACGGCTGTAACACCGAGATATCAAGGCGTTCTCAATGCCACATCGGCTTAAATCTGAATTATCTTAGCTGCGTAAATGCATTATGTTCGACAGAAATAAGCCACGATATGAGGGCCCTTAACGAATCAATAAGTCGTCCGACGCGAGATGTCGATTATAATCTGTAAGGTAAACGGCTACAAATTCGCAAACAATGAATATCTTATTCGAGCTATTAAAGGATAAAAAAATAAAATAAGATAAATATCATATGGTTTGTGTTATTACATAATTAATCTAGTTACAACATTCTTCGTAATATAAGCAGATTAATTAATATTATTAATGGAAAATTTTCAATTAGTAAACACATGCACGTTTTCTCGTCACAAATTTTTATCATATATATATATGTATATAACGTGTGTTGTAGTAGAGAAAATAATTTAGAAGTTTCTTTATAATTTATTGTCTACGGTATAAAATAGATGGCGAATAACATTACATGATATTAGAAATACGTTCTTCATAGTCTGTTAGAATGACCTACGTGCAGCAACGTTTAGAATTTCAGCGTTGCAAGCGTTGCGAGTTTTGCGAAATGTTTCGTAAATGCAATGATGCAAGTTTGGCGAAGGGCGACTATCGAAAAGCACACGAAAAAAAGAATCCCAAACTCCTTTACAGGATAAATTATAAAATACTCTGTCGAATAGATATTTCCAACTTTTCACTTAAGCGCACAAACGGAAACGGGAGGAAGTCTCATTCGCGATGGTATCGGGCGTTGGCGAAGGGATTGTCCATGTAGAAGTTCTCTAAGGCTGCTGTAAGGATGTTAGAAGGACGGCGAAAAAGTGGGGAGTGGGGGGGAAAGTTATAGGAGAAAGCTCGATTTGGGGATCAAGAGCGAAAGGGAGGAACAAAAGTAAACTTATTTCCCGGTAATGCGAAAAGTTTGAGAGGTGGAAAAATGTTCTCAGAGGCGCTTTTTGTTCTAATCGATTGCCAGTTTGCTCGATGCCCGCATTTATCAAGGGGCGGGCGTTACGCGAGCGAGCGAGCGAGCGAGCGCCGATAAAAGCCCGTCCCGAGATGTAAAGAAACGTCTCGCCGCGCTGTTCGCGATAGAATTTTCGATTGGCCCTTATCCCGTTTTGCCCCGTTGCCCCCACAATCCCCGGGCAAAAGTGCCAACGAGGGTAACGAGATCTTTCACGGCTAGGATATCCTGATACTCTCATCCAAGATCTGAAAATTGTTATATATATATATATATATATATATATATATATATATATTGTGTCACATTAACCGGACGTTTGAAAACCAATGATATTCATATCTCACAGGTCGGCTCGTAATTCATAAATGGTTGAGAATAATAAGCGGCATAGAGTTCTTTTTTACAGAAATATGCCAAACGTTATGAAAGACCATATTTAACAATCACGTGTCAAATGCCAGTAAAATATGTTAATTAATTAAATCATTCGCCATGCACAAAAGATTAAGGTCCGGCAAATTTCGCGTGTCGTATATTACGTATATTATGTATATTACGCACAATGCTGTACGGATTCTATTAATTGCTTGTTGCGCGTGACGTATGAAAAGAACAAATTGAACGTTCGAGTTTTCAATGTGCCCGTTCATTTATGTCTATAATAATATTCGCTCGACGTGTATGACATGAACAAAGAATTACAAATTATGGAATATTTTTGCGCAATATATTTTCGATTTCTCTCTCAATACATATATATATATATATATATATATATTTATAGATACAGCAGATTGTAATTTAATGTATCGAGCTTCAATCTCTCTTGTGCTCTCACATAGAATCGGTCACAATGATTGATCCGTGCCATGGTACACTAGTATAGGAATTTCAGAGACGTATAAGAACTAAAATTTTGTGATATACGTGCGAGATCAAAGCTTTTGCTACTTCTGACGTGTTATGTGCCCGTCTCTCTTGTAAAATCTGATAAGACGCATATTACACTGTCCGCGTACATGAAATCGAAAATTTCACGATCTCTTCTAAAATTTCGCATTGCAAACGCGGTTAAAAATGGAAAGCGACATATCAAGTGTAAATTAATTTCCAACTTTTCATCTTATAATAGGAGATTTTTGCGACTGTCAACGTAACATTGTCGTGTCACGACTTTATTTAAGTGAATGGTTTCATTAGTACTCGCTTCACCTAAGCTCGATTTCGTCGCTCGAGTGGCGATTTAGAATTGTTACGACTAACAAGATCCTTTGGGAGACCCTTTGCCCAACGATCATTCTTTGCAATCTTAAATGACGTGTGATTCCTTACCTAAGTATAACTACGCACTTTCCTGCCCAAAATTCGCAGAGAGATATCAGTGGATATAAATGAACTGATGCGAAATATAAGGCAATAGAATATTAAAGTCATAAGGCAATAGAAGTATAACTTGAATATATGTACATATACATATGTACAAAATTTTTGATAATTTATGCTTTTTTATGCTAATTTATCACGTTAATATTTAATGTTTAATTAATATTTAATAATATTTTGTATTAAGTATATTTTATAGAGACGCTTTCATGTCTCAATATTACAAATGGTACAAGTTTGGCATTACGTCGCTCAATGGTTGAAATGCTTTCATCCATTTCATCCACACACACCACTGTATATTTATCATATAATATTCACAGTTTATATACAAACGAATTCTAAGCCAAAACAGCGGACTCGAACGCGATTGCGCAATAGCTGTTTGCATGTGACACGACTATTGTAACCGTATTCATCTTCGCCATATTTTATAGTAATTTGCGCCGACTAATTCCTCCAAACCATCGTGCATTCCGGCATTTCGGCTGGTTGGCGGTCTTATGAATACGAAATATTCATCTGTGCAAAATAGATGGGATAAATTGCTTTCTGGAACTCAAGGAATGAAGACCTGCGTAAAGTAAGGTCGCCTCCGCGCAAGCAAAGGGTGTCTCGAGAATGTCCTCTTTTGTAGGGTAAAGCCTGAAGACGGAAGGGCATATCAACGAAACAAGAAAACTCAAGCCTTTTTGTGTAACGCACTTCTTTCACGCAATATTCTTGTTAAAAAAAAAAGAAGGAAAAAGAAGAACGCGCGTGACGTGATCGGCTAACTAACAATATCCAACGAGAAGAACGCCAAGAAGCTAGAACTGCATTAAGCGAGAGAAAATTACATTTTAAATTAAAAAGTAAGATCAAATAAATATTCGAGAGAGAGATTCTCGGTTTCTCTGACGGACCTCTCTGATTTTCCTTAACATCTGTATAGTACAGGCTGCAATTAGAACTTTATGTTACATCAAAGTTAGAGTTTATGTTATACTGTAGATATATGTGTAGATATGTAAATAAACATAGGGAAAAATTTGCAACATCCTGTACATTTATTAAATGAGTGTTTGGCTGCCGACTAGAGTAACGTTGGTGAGAGGCTAGCTGAAAAATTAAGTGTGAGAAATGACGGCTAAAAATAAGTAGATAGCTGCTACAGCAAAACGACAATACGGCGCTCCTCTCGCCGTATTGTTAGCCGCAAAAATAAATGTTCTCCGTGAAAGTACGTGTAAAGCGAGGTAAAGAAATCCTATAGAGCCTTCGGTGTAGTTACTTCACTCCTGTTCCTTGGCTGGCGGGGAGTAATAAAGTGCCAGTGTCCAAGCTACCGGAAATTAATCGTCGCAGAGAAAACTGCAGTGCACTCGACGGTTTTCCTTTTCCAGAAATACAACCCGACCTCTTACTTTCTCGTCTAGAGAGGTCATTGGACTATAGCGAAACACGCGTAATTTCGCAAAGCCGAGCTTCCTCCAATAAGGAGGTTACTTCCGAGCGCTGTTACAAAGCCGGTGCATTCAAATGCGACATAAAATACGATTTATAATTACATAGTTTTGCTCCGACGCAATTAATTTGCGATTATTTCGCGTCAAGAAGCAAAGATACTCTTAGACAATGTCGCAATATGAATAATTGCATTTTTAATTAATTAAGATATATGTTAATATATCAAGATCTTGCAGAAACATAAGATCACAAGATGCTTACAGACAAATTACAGATATGCATAAGTCGCAAAAATATGTCAATGACAATTTGCGATGCAATATTTATACACACGCAAATAAGTATTCGCGTTTTTATCAGACAGAATTATTCTTGTCGTCTAATGAAAAAAAAGCGGATTTAAACAATACTTAATTAATAAGCTATTTATCACATTCATCTACAATCTACGATGTTATTTGCTTCGCCATAATTTATCATCTCACGTTTTTGTGCGTATAAATGAATGTATGGGTAGAAATACAAACGCGTATATAAGATTGAAATGCATTATGTCCGTCGCACCGTCCCACTGTCCTAGAAACATTCTACGGTGTGAGAGTAATTGAATGGGAAATGAAGTGATAACGCCTGCAACGATACGAAACTATCGTTTCAGATTAATATCCTTAGATATCGGGACGGCCTTAATAAACACGTAGTACATATACTTTATGCACATCGACATTATCGCGTTTGTCCCGCGTCACGTTCCGATAGACTATGCAATAATGATTGCAATTCACGCTCTCTCGTTACGAGGATGCGAAAATTATACTGTTGCGTTAAATACTTATTGTTCGTGTAATTGGCGTGCTATCTTCACGACACCTGTAACTCGACGTCATACAGGATTTGTTGACTTATGCTAGTCTTGTGTGCAAAGTGTGCAGCTGTTAAGTAACTGTGTGTGTGCTTTTACAAGCGTGACACTCCGCGTTTCGTTTTACAACGGTAATGAAAGGGCGGAAAAGTAAACGGTTGCGCGAAGACATTTTGTTGACGTTGCGCGCGCAAAGGAGGAACGGGATGGTAATTTCAAGCGGGATGATGCGCCGAAATCTGTTCTTCTCGTGGAGTACACGAGCTCGCGAAAGTGTGTAACAGTTCCCTAATTTATCAGAACAACATATAATTATTGTACGGAATTATTGGCAACAAGAATCTATCTCTCACGCGGAAAATGCCAGCAAGCTGTCTCGCGACGATAAAGTGAATTCTGTCACAGACTGTTATCCGGCTTACGAAAGTTTCGCAAAACATAACATTACGATGAAGCATCAAACATCAGTGGCGGAGCACAGCCATAGTGGCCACAATAAAATTCATATATAACACGAATGAAAATTTTATAACACCTCGCGGGAAACCCATCTCATCTTCCCGCCCGATAACTTTATATGGGAAACGAAATAACTGATATTGCGATATTTATGAAGAGCAATCGTATGGCCGAAATATCGGTGCCGAAAATTTTGGAATTAAAAGTGTCGCTGTCACTGGGTTGATCGATATTCGAGTCGCGATTTCGCGAGATCGTCAAACTATCGCGCGTATTTACCCCTAGATAATGCACGACGTAGTTGCAAACGCTGGTTTAAGGATAACATCGGGATGCAACGCGTCCATCGGCCGTCGCAGATTAAATGGCTGGCTGGATCAATGCCAATCCTCTCGGTTTCACACTTACACCGAATTTGCGGATGCCAGACGTGAACTTACATTATCATTAACCTGCCCGTGTCATGTCGTATAAATACGTTTACTCACGTATGATGTCTGAAGGCGAGAGGTGCGTGAATGCGTCAAATGTACACGTGTGATAATGGCAATTGTACGCTGTTTACTTGTACCGATCACTCGTCTTTGTTGATAAATACAGATGAGATAATAGACCATCGCTACCGCGCATTCATGATCAAAGTAAGACGGAATAATTAAATTATACAATAGTAATTAAGTTATATAATTATATAATTATCTAATTGCCTATAATCGTTAAGTATATGCTAATTACGTATATGGAAATACACATAGTATATTTTAAATAGAATGCTTTTTGAGATGCACAAATAAGACGTAGAATAAATTACTTCCTTAACGAAAAAAGGAAAAATAATTCCCATAGAAAAACATTTGCTCACGGAAAATTAATATTCTTTACTGTATGAAATACACAAAGCTTATCTCCCTCTCTCCCCCTCTTTCTCACACACAAAAGTTTTAATATTAAAAAAATTCAAAAAAAATTAATAATTTAAGAGGAACAAATTTAATTATTATTTTACTCATTACAGTGACAATCTAGAAAAAAATATTTTTATTCGCATGGACAGTCGAAACGGCGCACGAGAAAGCAATTTACTCACGACAAATTTACCTCATTCGCAAATGAAAAATTGGGAACGCATAAAAACAAAAATTGCGCGAATTGATATCTACGTTAAAGTTTCGGCTTTACAAACGAATGACAAAATCTGCCTACAACAGACTGGCCTGTACCGGCGCGATGCAGCCGTGCGTTCCGGACAGCCGCGGTGCATTTTTCGCCCTTTTACACGCGGCGGCGGTCGGGTTGCATCGATCGGATCGATACGATAACGCGTGCCAGTTTTCTCCGCCGTTTTTTCTCCCCGTCTCCTCTGTCTCTCTCTCTTTCTCCTACCGCGCCCAAAAACCTAAAAAATATTTTATCCTGAACAATTTCGACGGCTGCTTTTGACGTCCCTCTCGCGCGCGCGACCGACACACGGTTCTATCTACGTGCGTTCGCGTTTGCTACCGCCGCCAGTTACGCGATACATTTTTATTTTATACGCATTTTTCCACCCCGCACACACACCTCATATCATGCATCGTTAACCACCGTGATGTCAATTATTTGGAGGTTTTGCCGCAATCCCCTGGCGCAGCCGCGTTTCGCTCCTGGATCGCGTCGACCAATTGCGTTGCCGTTAGCGTTACAATTGAAAATGCACGAGGCGCCACTCGTTTATTAAGTTCCATACTTAATAGACGTGTGATAATTGGACCATTGTTTGAGTAATTTTGTTTCGGGTGCATGGAATTTTTATATGCAGATGTTACAATAATTTCTCTTTATATGTATATTTTTACAGATGCACCATATGCAATATTAATTTGCAAAAATTGCATCGTTACTGTAACTGAAAATTATTAATATAAAATAGAACATTTCACAAATAAAGAAAATGGCTTGCTCGCATATTTGTGTATTTCCCCTTATGGCAGTTTGAAAATTAGATGTAAGAATTGTAAGAATGCACGTTACCGTCCGCGCAATCATTTTACTATAACAGAGATACATACAGAAGATGCAACCACTGTTGTAAGACATTCTTTATAGACTCCCATCTGCTGCTAGTACATAAACATTTTTCCGCATTTACGTAGACAATATCGCGGCTGTATATGTCCATAATTTTATTTCATACCGCATACTGAATCTGTTCGAAGCGACGGGCTTCGAGCATACGCATTGTTAGTTCCATAACAACTATATTGTAGGTGAAATGACAATCCGCTTGTGCTTCAAGTAAGATGCACCCACGATAAAAACAAATCGTTATCTCTTCAATATCGTTTTATTACCTTGTTACATATATATTTCTTTAATGTCCCCTTCACTTTCATAAATATGCGTGATTGTGGGAGGAATTCAGCGCGCGATCATCAATTAAAATTAAATCGATCATTTATAATCGGCGTGCTAATATTTCTATTTCGTCGCATTTTCATTTTATGCCATTCATCCGAATGATACGCGCAGCTTTTGTCACGGAACGTTCTCTGCTCAGATATATGTATGTATAGGGTCGAGACGCTGACGCAGATATTTAATATAGGATGCTCGACATTCGAAACACGGTACGGCACTTGAGGAACTTATGGATTAAGGCGCCCCACGCGTTTCGGTGCCGTAATCTTGTATAACGACGGTTTGGCATATGCGAAACAGGTTCATTACGCGCCATGAGGATTTGTCGCATAATTTCGAACTCGGCATTGCGCGCGCCGGCGAAAATTACGCGAGCGACCCCATAACTGTTCATTGAAAACAAGAACGCGACCTCGAATAAGAGAAATTATTCTCTTTAGCGGCGAACCTGATTACTCGCCGTTCTATTTCGAGAGCGAGCTCGTCGCAATCATGTAAATCTGAGGGTTGTGGAAACACGGTCATGGCTATTCTTGGATTGTTACATCGAAATAGTATAATTATTTAGACATTGATTGATTGGCTTTAGTATAACTATTTAGATGTTAATTGATTAGGTTCAATCTGTATTACGAACACATTTGTAATATGTTTGTAATGATACAAGATTCAACACACACACACACAATATATATATTTAACACTAAATAAGAGAATATAGGTTATTTCCTTCTAAACATAGAATCACCTCGTATAACCTGTCAATTTGCAAATACGTGGTTAATGATTACTACGCGCTCAAAAGGACCGAAGGATTCAAAGCTCGATAGGTTCCGTCGACGCGACGAGATCGATATTTACTTATAATTATCACAACGGTAGGACACGCGAAATAGAACAGCCGATTGACGGCCACAAACACGTTCTGGCGAATAGATAATTAGCGGTAAGGATGGATAAATAGCTGTCCTCCGGTCAATTTAAATTAGGGAACAAAATTACATTACTCGAGGATCTACTGTTACCCTGATGATTAATCGTCACTAATATTGAAGCCGCGTTAGATTTCATGTTAATTAAGCTCACGGTAGATCACGACGATCGCGTACACATTTGAGTATCAAATATAACACATTTATCACAAATATAATATCAGGTAATAATTCCAGCAAGCAATTAAAATTTCATATTTTATGATTTCATAATAAAATAATAATTCAAGTAACATGATGTATAAATGTATGTATAATAATATCTATAAATATATAATATGTATAAAATTATACGAAGTATCGATCTTTTCTACATTAGGACACATTTTGAATAATATAATCCAATGAATAATATATAACTTTTTCACTATTCTAATTGTAGAATTAAATTAATTTATACTTGTAAGTAGAATGTTCGACGATTCCATTAAACGTATTCCATTTAAACGTAGCATATGACTAACGTACCAATGTTCGGCGCGTAATCGAACATAACCGAGTAGCGTCAATCTAATTCGCTTCTTTCAAAGATACATTAATATTTCAGGGGATTATTCCCGATTAAATTGGCAGCACAACGTTTTCGATTCATTATGTTCGGCCGTGTATTATTAATGTCGCGTTAATGGAAGTGTTACATCAAAGTGCACACCGAAGTGATTTTCATTTCCGCGATTTTCCGAATATGAAAATTTAACGCGCACGCACGTGCGCGAATCTCATCTTAATGTTCGCACGCCGAGCGTATCGTTATACTGAAATATCCCGTTATATAGCGCGCGCGGAGTAGTTCCTCATAATGAACGTCTCGTAAATTGTCGGACACGCGTGGAGCGGAGACGGCGAGCAAGGCTGGGAGTAGGTGATGTCGACGATGAGATGTGTTTTGCTCGACGGGGGAGGAGGTCGGTACGTCGACGATGCTAGTAGCGGATTTCTCAAAGGCGGAAAACGCGGGCGCGGGAGTTATAACGGGGAAAGACTACCCGAAGACTGAGAAGAACACACCGCTGCCTGGACCAGACCAAGTAGGGGATAAGAGGTTGGGTTATACGGGGGAGAGAGAGAGAGAGAGGAAACGACACGCTATCAAGAGAGAACACTCCACCGTGTTAGGCAGGGTTGCGGCAGAGTATCAACGGAAAATACAGTGCATCATCAACAGATAAGCGGCTTAGGTCTCGGGTCTTACGCGAGCGTCTCTCCGCGATCTCTCCGAGTTTCTCATCTCTCCTCTTTTCTCCCTTTTCTTCCCTCTCCTCTACCTTCTCTCGGTTACTATCTGCCTGCCGCGTCTGTGTCTCTCGCGGCACTGCTATTTACCGTCACGATTCATCGACGCGAAGCGGCGACGTGCTCGACAAAATATTGCGTTAAATAAACGGACACCGGGGCGACGTCGGGGTTGGATATGCTGCAGCATGCACTCGATAACTGCGGCATAAAAGCGCGCCCGTGTAATTTTAATGCGGCCGTCAGGAGTGTCGTTGTCTCGCGCCGCGGAATTTTGGTGAGTTAATTAAATTGAGTTCCGCGCGTTTCGCTCCCACCCCTCGCCGACCCGTCGATCTTTACAGTATTCGTGCACCGGGTAAACTAAATTACATTTAGCACGAAAGAGAAGAGTATCGCGCTATAGTGTAATATAGAGATAAAGTTTTTGTTATTACTTCATGTTTGATATTGTAATTGACGCATCTCGTATTTCGCGATACAAAGATATACACACTTTGATTTGAACGATAAAGCCCGCTTCGGTATTCTCGGGACTTACAGAGACGTAGAAAAGTTCCGAGAGTTGTCTGCTGCCTCTCTCTCGCGGCGTAGCAAAGTTTGTCAGGAAGCAGCGGAAACAAAAGCGAAGAGAAGGATTTATCGTTTGCGAATACTTATTGGCCGTAGCGCCGTGAGGCGACACAAGCTATATCGAGTTTGCAGGGCAAACAGTGAAGATTCGTGGAGTTTCACAAGAGTTATATGCCGACGCGTCGATAGCGACGACGAACAGCAACTTTGCGCGATCATATACGTATAACTATTCATCCATCGTTCTACCTGTAGTTCCTTTACGATAACAAGAAACGAATCAAATTATCATGTCAATAAGAACAACTTCGAAGTAAGGCTCCGGTAGGAGCTTTAAGAATCTGGTAGGGAAGTATCGTATTTCTCAGATATACCGTATCACTGAATTTAAGAATTCTTCCTTATCATTCTAAAGTCAATATTCCATAATGAAGACTCTTAGTGAACTTCAATTTTTCCGATAATTAAAGCAAATCAATTTCAAAGACTTTTTATAGCTATCAAATTTTGTACATTGCGCCGATTATTAATATAATATATTTCTACAGCTATTAAAAAAAAGTTTATAATCGTCGACGATTCGCATAGATTCACGTTCACGAATTGTATGTCTCGACCTATTCGAGGCGCAATATACGGACAAAATATCTGGATGAAAAACGTCACGGTATACGACTCTCGCGCGGCAACGTTTTCGAGAAGGCAGTCTGGAATCAGATTCTCTCTCGCGTGTATATTCGCGCCTCATGCACGGACGGTCCACCAAAATCGAGTGTGTCGAGAAGGTCGGGCACACGGCGACGATGGAGCACCAGAAGAGACAGTCATGGCGACGGTGCAACAGTCAGGAAGGTAGCGAAGCGGAAAGACTTAGTGGAGAAGTTGCCTGCTGCAGTAACGATCGGAGGGAGACAGGTGGCATCAAATTATTGCAAACAATTACGTTTAATGAGAAGGTTAACGCCGCGCCAGCCGAGGGCTGGCGCGAACGTGGATGCAAATGTGCCGACGCCGAGTAATTAGCAAACAGAGTAGTCCTCCGAGCTGCCGCCTTCTCTCTCTCTCTCTCTCTCTCTCCCCCCCCCCTCCCACTGCTCTCATTGCCGTCACCTTCCTTCTACGACACCAAAGGGGACCGGGGAAGCGAAGCAAACCCATACCACCCTTTTGTTAGGTACATCGTTGTTTATGTGTACGTGAAGGTGGAATATATGGAGTGTATACCGCCGCTGCCGGATATTCCGTCGACAATAGATATCGTAGATAGATTCCGCAGCACAATTGAAAATGAACGAGTACCGTCGTCTACCGACGAGATATAGAGGTGATAAAATAAAAAATTATTAGTAAGGTGGGCCGTCTGTTTCTTCAATTGCTATCGCTTCAATTTGGAGAATATTTTCTTTTGCGATTAAAGAACTCAAAACGAGTTGAAGAAACACTTTTGCACACAATCAGATTGAGAATAACGTAATATTAATGTTGTATACCGCCAAAGAAAGTTCGAGAATTTTCGGAGCGGAATGGAGTAAACTTTATGCCGCAAAAGGAAGATTGTCTAGACGGTATATTTTCGACTTCGCTTTATAAGAATTGCTGGACGTGACAAATCAGGATCTGCATTGAATAACGTTCTCAAATCTCAACTAAACAACGAGTACGAATTCTTGGCGAATCTAAAAGAGATCGAGACGAAAGTGTTCTCTGAATGCTTTCCGAAAGCAGTAATCATGTCGCGAGGTAGACGAAGAACAGGCTGCACGGTCAAACACAGTACCTATTGTATAGAATTCCAGAAAAATAGAATTCTAGAATTCTTAGAAAATATGTACCTCGCTGCGCTGTACCTCTGTATCCGTGCTTTGAGTATTAAGTAAGAAAACAGGCTATCGGCAATATTCAGAAAGGTTAATAATTCAAATTTAAATTTCAACGAGCTAGAAAGAGCCAGACGCGGATGGTAGTGCGTCGGTTTCAAGGAAGAATTGATTTTTCATTCAAACTGATTTAGTTGTGTACAGGGCACAAATTTTCTTTGGTACGATACCAAGAAATTAAATAAATCTCAATTCGAGATTTTACTTTTAATAAACCCCTCTGTCCTCCCTAAAGAAGCGTAGGCGAGAAAAATATCACGGCAAAGTCGCTAAAGGGAGGACAGAGGGGTTTATTAAAAATAAAATCTCGAATTGAGATTTATTTAATTTCTTGGTATCGTACCAAAGAAAATTTGTGTCCTGTGCACTAATCAATTTCAATGAAAATTAATTCTTTCTTGAAACTGACGTACTACCATCCGACTCTTTCTAGCCCGTTGAAATTTAAATATATATTTCACACGGAGAGTCTTATTAAATGACTTAGTTGTTAATAATTCGTTACTCTCGAGTTAGACACTGAAAATAATTAAGCTCGCGCGTATGCAGATAATTTATATATTTTACGGTATTACGTTTTCAAATATTAGAAAAAGAAGGAAAACGTGAGAAATAAAATCAACGAAAAACGGTAAACATTCGTTTCACGAGTACTGCAGATGTTTGTTTTTCCTATCCCTCAAGTACTTCGTGCATATGACCGACGCGAGTAAAGCCACTCCCGGGCGAATTGGTCGAGTAACCAGCACGATAGAAAATATGTAAATATATTTGGGCACTGCGCTCGGCCCTTCGATCGTTGTCGGCTCACTGAGTGGAACGTTCATGACTATTCATGCGCAGCTTCGGTTCCTTCACTGTAAACGCGCGCGATCAAAATTCTCTCGTCTGTCGTCATTCTCGCCGTCACGGTGCGGTGCCATTAGCGAAAGCGATACTACTAATTGAGCCACGAGCATGCATTTGCGTCCCACAAACAGGAGCGGGCTGCGGCGCGGGTCTATAATGCGTCTATAAATCGATAGCAATTCTACCAGATAAGAAGCGCGAGAACATTTGCGATAAAGGCCGAACGAATCGCAGCTCCTTACACTCATACACTCATACAGACATTGCAATTAATTATGCAACACGCGACTACCTCGAGTATACTAAACGAATTCGCGGTTCGCGTGTATTGTTGTCGCTCCGTTGTAAAATAATGTAGAATAATGATCGTTTCAAGATTATACCGGAACGGTGAATGAGCACAATTGCTGTGTGCGCAACTAATATCTGCATAATTTCTCGATGGTTGTAGCATTTAGATCGTGATGCGATTAAAAAAGTGTACTTGCGAATGCATTTTTCCCCGGTTAACACGCGCTATATTTGTATTTAAAAATCTAAGCAATTTCGTATTTTACCAAGCTCTATTTGGAAATAATTATACATTAAATATCAATTACGCTTAAAATTTCTCTCTCGCCTTTAAATGCGAGATATTATAATGAAGAAAAATTTTATCAAGAATTTCTTCGCGGCGCTTTGGTCAGTCTTCGTATATAATCTTTTTTTTTTTTTTTACAGACGTTAGAATATCAGACATCTCGCGCGAGGAATTATGTCCGATATAACTGCAGGAAGTTCCATTATCTCTCGTCGCTTGTGCCTCCGCTAACATTTGCCTCGCGCGCGCGCGCGATTGTTCTGTCTTCGCCTTTTGTAGAGAGGGCCACCGGAATTCGAAATGGATTAAACGTCGTCGGCAGCGTCCCGGCGCTCGTGACGGCGTCGCCGGGATACACGCGTCGTAATAAAAGCTGAAAATTCATAATACGCCAGTAGCAGCCGCGTAATGCATCACTTCGTACATATTCGGGTCACTCTCTGCCAGCGGCCCCTCTCTCCGTAAATCTGCACGCTTGCATCCCGGACGCGGCGAGCAGTAGTTTCACGTGCGCATACTTTCCGTGCCTTTTAATATGCTTGAAAGAGAGAGAAAAAGAGGGAGAAAAGGGAGAGGAGAGAGAGAAAGATGTACCGATTACATACGTGTTTGTGCTGTGCATGCGCCGTCGCCTCGTGGCAGTTAAATCGCGTACGGCGCGATGGATTTAATGGAAAATTCTCTTTATCACGATGAATTAAGAAACGCGGCTGCTATACGCTTGAGATGCGAAGAATGTAAACACGTTGTATACCGTTAATATCCATTCCCATACACTCTAAATGTGTGTGTGTGTGTGTGTGTGTGTGTGTGTGTGTGTGTTGCTCAGTACGCGTCGTTGTGCCGAGCGGAATAAAAGAGACAATTTTTCTTGCCGAATAAGCAGATTGCCCTTTTCTTTCCGTGTATATCCATACAAAAAACGCGTTCGACGTTTCTCTGATATGTCGCGATTTTTTTATATATATATATAAAAAATTTTATACATAAAAAATTTTTCGCGAAAGAAATTATTGTGAGGCCTCGTGTCGAGGCAAGAAATATATAGTTCTGGTTTTTTTTAGAATATAAATAGGTCACGAACTATAATTCACTCGTCAACAAAAAAACGCACAAATGACCCGAAATTATTATTAAGGCTCGCAAAAGTGCGAGCACATAATGCGCGTGTTATAGACGGCGGCAGAGCAAGCATAGCCGCTCCTGTGCATTGCAAATTGGATGGAGTTCTCTCTCTATCTCTCTCTCTCTCTCTCTCTCTCTCTCTCTCTCTCTCTCTCTCTCTCTCTCTCTCTCTCTCTCTCTCTCTCTCTCTTCTCTCTCTCTCTCTCTCTCTCTTCCCTTGTCGGTGCCCTTTCGTCGGACTATCCAATTTGTCCTTCGGGATAAAAGATACGGTGCAGACGAGCGGGATAAGTGAAAATTTCACGGAGACTAACCGCGCCGGACATAAATTTCGTACCGCTTTCGGAATAGTAATAAGTCTGTCTAACGATCTCGCGCAGAGAATCGTTTTTCAGTAAGAATCACGTCAATTGCGAGATAAAAATGCGATTCATCTACTAACGTCGTAAATAATTACGATTCTACATGCTCTGCTCGCGAGAGATCGATACCATTATCCTCATCCTCAAAAAAAAAAGAATGTTCTCTAAGTAGACTTATTAATATTGCTATCGATAAAACTTTGCAGGTTTTTATCTCTGACAAACATCAGTTCCACCATTCTTCCTCTTCTTCTTTTCGATATATATATATATATGTATATACACAATATATTTCGTTTATTACATGGAGAAAATATGTTAAATATTTTAAAAATAATACGAAACATTTAAACTACGCATATAATACAACTGATAGTTTTAGCAGGTTTTATTTTAGTTATTTTTGTCTTTTAGTTGCAACAAATATATAATGCAGGCCGCTATGACTCCAAAGAGAGCCGCCATATCAGGCTATTCTGCAGCGAAAAGACGTTCATCGGGAAACCATATTGAAGGGCTCGGATGTAGACTCGGGTGTACAATGTGCGCGTGTAGAGTAAACGCAAGAGAACTGGAGCATATATTTTCATCTCTCCGCGTATTTCCATTTCTACCGTTGCGAATAATAGTTCTACGCTATGTCTGTCTTACGCCGACATTCGGACTTTTCAGTGGCAAACTTGCTGTACGGTTCGAGCAATAAAGAAAATTGTGTGACGTTAATCTCGTTTATGAAACGATAAAAGTGGACATCCTTGTTCGTGTATGTCCCGGATGTAACCATCTCCTACCAGTCGGTTTCCCGTTTATTTCTTCCCTCTCATCACCGACTCTATTATCTCCTCGTGGCAGTTGGTATTGAATTAAATTAAGAGCTAATTAAACCAAATTGTGCCGCGCTCCTTAACGATGATAGATGTGACACGTAGAAAGCCGAGGAGCGCCGCCTCGTTAAAAAGCATCTCCGGGTTCTCTCTCTCTCTCTCTCTTTCTCGTTAAAAAGAGTTAATCGGCTCCTCTCGACATTCGACGCGCATTTTTGTTTTCGCTGGCTGATGACGCATTTGCATTTATATTGTTTCAATTTTATTGTTTCCGCGAGCAGCGATACAACTTCGCATTGCATTTCTTGCACTCGGTACTTTCGTTCGAAACGTCATTCGGCGTTACTCACATCGGGATGCGTTAATTTTATCAAGCGCATCAGCCTTTCGCGGCAGACGCATCTTCGCAAAAATAAAACGCAATCACGGAAAGCGTCGCCCACGTTTACACGGTGTATTCGCGTTCGCGAATTCAATGTTCATTCGCGAATGAGAGGACAATATATATTAGAATACGGTGAATGCAAATGCGCATCGCGCGCGCACAGACACGCGACTTACACACGTGATGTGTATACGTCCATTGCGGACATTGCTATTCAGAGAGCAAATAAATGAAACGGGGTCATCGTGTAATATCGCCTCGCAGCAATGTACTGCGCCGCACGATTTTCCATATAGGTTATCTCTCTCGTTGCTCTTGCTAAAGACTCATTTGTACCTTTCCCGCATGTGGACAAAGGACGCGCGCAACCAGTATACGAGGGATGTATTTTTCCGCGTCCTCGGTTGAGCCGACGCGATGGAAAATTACTCATTATCCTTGTTAATTCTCCCTCCTTTCTTCTCCTCCTGTCGCATCCTCGTCCTATGCCCATGCGATAACGAGTAGTTATTATAACGACGGTCTGCGTGGCGTACGTAGTATGGTGTACTAAAAAAAAAAAAAACGCGTTTCGCGGAAATCGAATTTCTCGTTTATATCTCGGGCTACATTAATTAGTGCACATATAAATAAGCTGATACTAACGGCCGAGTTACAGCTTTCTGGAAAATTTTATCAACGACACGACACGTGACTTCGGTATTTGATTTGCATTTCGTTGTAACTGTGTCTTTATCCAAAAAAATCGCGTGTGACTTTGCGCACACTGAGTTATCGGAAAGATTCTTCCGCTTCTTTTTGAAAAATATAACCAATGCTGCGAAATAATTTCGGAATAAATTGCTCAGCTTTGTTCGCTGTAATCTAACTTTTAGTCACTTTCCATGTTTTACGAGCATTGAAGCCGTGGAAGTTGCAACCGAACTATTCTCTTTAAGGTTTAAAAGCGACGTAACATATAACACAAAGCTAAATCTTTGCGTAAGATATTCTCGTTTAAATTACTGTTACGCTATCTCCTCCCTCGATAAAACAAAGATTCGTGTAAGATTCTCGTGACTTTTTCGCAAAAAAGCTTTAGGATTCGATCGAAATCGCGTATCGGGAATCGGTATCTCAGAAGAGATTTGGGGGAACAATGTTATCGGCACATAATAACGGTTCATAATACTGCGCTATTACGAAGAACCGGTAGATAGAAATAAAGCGAAAGCAGGATGGGAAAGGTTGCGCGAACAGAGGAATATAGAGAAAATTGTGAAAGAGGAAGAAAGAGAAACGCGAAAAGCGAAGAGCAAAGAGAAACAGAGAAAGAGAGAGAAAGAGAAGTATCTCTCATTACCTGAAATTCCAGGAATGAATGGAGGCATTAATTCTCCAAGAGGAGGGGGAAAACTACTGGATGGAATGCAACGAATATATGCCGTAAAAGCTAGCGACCGACCGTGTAACAAATGCGACATTCCGAATAAACGATATCGCCAATGGAGCGATCGTTTCAAAACTGGTTTCATTGAAGAGCTCGCGATCCATTGTCGTCCTTAGATTTAATGTAGCGACCGCTCGTAGCGCGCGTATGTCATCGAAATCCGCGAGCGAATAGAAATCACGAATCAATGGGAGTCTAATATCAAAGCACATATATGGCAAAAAATAAAATATATGACGCGATTTATATTAAATCGGAATTGAGATATTCTTCAGCAAGTAGACTTGTAAAAATGTACTGTGAGAGAAAAAATTGCAAAGTTAAATGTATAAGATCAATTAATAATTGTAATTAAATGTAATAATTTCAATCAGGAGTATTGAATTATTTCGTGACAAAGTCTGAAAATTTCAAAGTTTGAGCACGCACTTATACGTTATTACGTATCGTTAATTAACGCTTGCGCCGGAGTAACGTTTTATGCATACGATACCTAGATGAATTATATATAGCTAAAATATATACTTAAAGTATATATTAGCACATGTGTGTTACTCGGAGAAACCGTCCAATTACAAACAAAGTGGGTTATCCCCAGGAGTAAAACCGCTCAACCGATCTAATATTTATGCCTGGATAATATATGCATGTGTGTATAAAGATATGTTTGAAGTACGATTACGTTATTGGAGTAACGGGGCAAACGAAATTATTTCCCATGTGCAAACTATACAGGAAATGTATATTCGGAACAACTCATTCTTGTAAATTCTCAACTTATGCGAGATTATATTTAGTTTGAATGTGACGTAAGACCAATTTTGTATCGTTACGATTAAAATTAAGACATTGATTTTGCTATGGCTATTGAAAACGGATCGTTTACCATCTTTTAAAAATAAGTAGCTCTTTTCAAATATAGCTCGGATTCGTCGTAATTTTTAGCGACATTACTTTCACGACGTTCGAATTTATTCTTGAACGACGGATATTCCTAAGTAATCCCTTTGAGAAACAACTGAATGATCGAATTAAATGCTTCTCGCAAACTTCCGACGACTGTGCAAGTCGGTTTTCAATCGTCGCACGATCGTCTGCGTACTGGAAACTTTACAATCGCGTTAGCTTTTATCATGAGCAAAAGAAAGAGCCAAGAGCGTACAAAGCTACGAGCTCTCGTGACTTTGAGAACCGCAATCATCGTAGACGAATGGATTGATGTAATAGCCGTAGTAGATTTATACGTGGTAAGTCGAAGTTGGTAAAGAAAGACGAGGATAAAGGATGCTTGGATATCGCTTGGAGAGCGATTGCGAGATTCTAAAGAACGAACGAATCTAGCGACAAAGTCCGATCAGAATTTATGTCGTTGTCTGAGCTCGAGAAATTACTGTTACGCGTAGAGAAGAGCTTGGTAACAAGAGACAATTGTAACACCCGCGATAATAGGCACCCTTGGTCGCAAAGAGCATTAAATTCTCCGCGACAATACGAAGATCAAGCAGTAAACGTAATTGAGATTGCAGGGTAAATGGAACGACACGCAATGATTTTCCAATACAGAGACCTATCAAATAAATGCTTTATTGAAAGCACCATAATTATCTGAAATATGAAAACGTAAATCGAGGCAACGCGCAAAAAAGGGAGAAACAAAATTTTTTTATCGCGATTTAATTATTCGCGCAAATTGACTGGTCGAGGCCAATGCGACATCATCAAAGAGCAGGCCGCGATTCTACCCCCGCGATTCTACTTTTAGCCGACCACATAGTAAATGGCATCTGTCAAGCCGCCTGTAATCAGCGACATTTTATCTACCTGTAAACAAGGCCGATGGTGTGGATAGCGTCCCGGTTTCGCGCGTTCGGTGAATCAACATTTTCAATCCCCGCGTTGCCTGCGTGCGTTAGGGTAAACATGAAACGAAGGGAAGATGCAGATAACGACAGCGAGAGGCAAAGGACTGAGGAGGGTCACGCTGAAACGAGGCATGGAGGAGCTATGAAAGAGAGATAAAAAAAAAAGAGAGAGAGAGAGAGAGTGTAGTAAAAAGGACGATCGGACGCGTCCAGCAGGATGACCGGGAAACGAGTGGTCGAGGTGAAAAACGAACGTGTCATTCGTCAAAGTCCGACGCTGCGGACTATCAGCGGCGGAACGGATGTGCCGGAAAAGCGGTGTAGAACGATAAAAGGAACGACAGCGTGTATAGCGAGAAAGACAGAGAATGTCGACGGAGAACGCGACAGGCGCGTGAATGGAACGCTCTTTCGCGAGAGGGAGAGAGAGCACGCGCGCGAGCATAGTAGTAGTAGTTTTACCCCGGAAGCTGTGCAGTAGTATCCAAATGGCCTCATTCGACGCGCAGCAGCATCTTCAAAGCTTCGCGAATGACGCGATCTTTTCACCGGCACTGCGAGCTTGCGTAAGATAGCCCGTGGAAACGCTGGCGTCTATTTACCTGACACGATAATGAACGCACGAGAGAAAGAAAAAAGGAGAGAGAGGAAGAGAGGACTGGTGTCCGCAAAATATCGAATGAGTAATCACGCGGTTAGATGGTTCGAATGCTCTTCCGTCGCGTGTGTCTTTTTCTTGCGTGCCCGCTAATATCGCTGTCGGATAAATCTTTCGATCTATACGGCAACGTGTGTCCACATGTCCCTTGGGAAGTGCTTTCACACAAGCTCGAGACTGAAGAGTCTCTAGTCGATCGGATCTTGAGATTGAACTTGGGAAATTGAAGCGTGATCGCGTAATACTTAGAATCAGTTTTTATTATATTTTAACGGAAATTTGATGTTAAGAATTTAATTGTTAAGAATTTAATTGTCAAGATTTTTGGAATTAGAAATTAAAACTTTATTAACATAATGTTAATTCAACAAATCTTTCATAAAACCAAGAAAATATTTTTAAGTTGATTTCTCTCTCTCAATATATATAATAGTATTCTACAAAATTTTTACTTATATATTCAAATGAAAAAAAAAAATTATCAAATATTATGTTTCAATTTATTTTACGACATTAACTATAGAAGTTTCGGACATTTATATAATATATCAAAATGTACTAATTCTCCGACACATACAGTCCACTGAATTTACTATACTAACGAGGAGAAATTTATGATCATTTATTTTCTATTCCGTAGAAAGCGGCAGCTAAGCGCGTTACTTCTGTGACAATCCTAATTGACGTAAACTCACTCAACTTCTAGCGTAGATAATAAATTAATTTGTAGCGCACGGATCAGTACGAGAGTGCATTTTGGAGAAGTCTTTCGCAACGGAAAGTTAACTCGGACGAGATCTCGATGGTCAATTGCCGCTGCACAAGCGAACTATATAATTGCGACGGAATACTCTCACTATTCATCGCGCCATTCGTTCTCCTTTCTATTTATAAAAGCGCGAAAACACCTTTTACCGTGCAAACGACGTTACTTCCGTGCAACTTTTAAGACGCAATCAATTCGGTTCATTTTACATGGCCGGTCGCTCTCCGCCGTTGCTAATAATAACCTTCATTGAAAGTCATAAATTTGCAAAATTCTCTTTTATCCTGTCGTCGTCGTAGTCAAGGGATCGTAATAACCAGGAAAATTACAAACAGGAGAAATAACATCCAGTCACCGGCATTTTCAGCTCGGGCGCAATTTCCCGGTCGTCTTTGAGGTAAACAAGCCGATTTAGCGGCGAAATAAATTTCGCTACGTCCGAAAAAGAAATCGTCTTTCGCCGGCGTTTGCGCTATACTATAGGACGACCGAGTTGCGACTGTCGCCATATGCATTTTATTCCATCGGCGTTATTAATTGCCGGCTGCGCAAACATTTTCGTCCGGGCTCTACTGCCGGGCGTATATATATGCCCCGATCGTATGCGTTTCCCTGCCAAGCGATACGATTCGATGTGCCCCTCTTTTAGCGCGAGTGAAGCAATATATCCTGAAGTGGTCGCTATATTGCGACGAGCTGCAGGCGAATGCGAAAAAAAGAAAAAGAAGAAAAAGGAAAAATCTCTTTGACACCGAGGCCGTGGGCTGGTGGTTCTCGTCTCCATCGCCCTCGGATATCCGACGTCTTTACGACGACAGGATTATCCCCACCCACATCCACGCCTTTCTCTTCTAGTTACCGAACCGTCTAACCGAGCACTTCCATCCTCGTCTCTCTCTCTCTCTCTCTCTCTCTCTCTCTCTCTCTCTCTCTCTCTCTCTCTCTCTCTCTATCTCTCTTTCGAAATAGATTATCCACCGTTAGTTACAAAGTTAGGTACTGCCGCTTGCTCGCCGATCTTGCCTACTTCCTTCAGCCTAGATCCGTTGTCAACGCGTATACGATACTTTCTATGTGTATACGAAATGCTAATATTTTATTAATGAGTCAAATGAGAGATCGATTGTGATCAACAATGTGAGCAGCTTTTAATGTTTGATCAATCTATTTTTCGTTTCAGGAATTTTTGGCGCAATTTTTCGGATTCTGCGGTACAGGTTACACAAACTAGTTCGAAAAAGGTCCACGAGATGAACAATATTCGGAATATTTACGCGAGGGATTTTTCACCGCGTAAAAGCGAAACCGGTGCAAAAAGATGGCGCGTAAATCCAGGAATGAGTATACTCGGCAAATTATGACGTTTCGGCCTAGTTGAGAGGGCCGGGCGTGTCTTTGTAGAACAAAATAGTGCTTTTAATTTGGACCGGATATTTATCCAGCGCAGTAAAAGCGTCCCCCGGTTGTTTTATCGGAATGCAAGCGGAATAATATTCCAGGCGTACGTTCTTCGTAAACAGCGTACAATTTCCATTTCGTGTGTAACATTCTCGCCCTAACCCAGTATTATACGGTTCACAATCTGGCCGGCGTAAAAGCTGGCAATGCGCGTACGACAAGCACAGAGATTTCGAGTTCGCGAGTCGCGCTTTCCTTGTATGTACTCTAATGTAATTTACCTTAACAAAATGCATATCTGCTGTGAATATTCGGAACATTCTGCACCCATTTCTAGGCGACCAGATAAAATTAAAAATATATAAAACATACATTCTTTATATGCATTTTCTAAATGTGCAACGCGTACCACATAGTTCTGTATACTTTATAAGATATTAAAGACGAAAAAAAAATATTTATTACAAATAATAAATTCTTTACTTGATATTCATTTTTTGATTACAAATTACTGTATGAAAATTTTAAACCTAAAATTAAAACGGTCGCAATCGTTAAATAATTACGATGATTCATTTTGTGAGAAAAAGTGTGGAGCGGCAGATAAAACGCTATAACTTTTATCCACGTTCGAAATAATCCAAACAAACGAAATTACCTCGTAATTAAGCGGCATCTCCGTTTTCTTCGGTGCCGTTATCAAGGTTTCATTTCTGCAGTTCATTCTTTGCCAATATAGCTGCGATTCTTCGATTTCCGATATAGTAAAATAGAGCGTGCTTGCATAAAACGACTATGTAAGTTCAACTCGGTTATCATTTCCATACATTTCAATTTCGCGGCGTCTTATCTCGCACTGAATAATTTTTCACGCATCAATAGCATCAAATTTTATTCTTTGTTATTGCTATTGTATAATGAAAATACGGTATCATAATTCTATACGAAACACTTCGACCAAAGTCATAGACGTCAGATATTAAGCTTTAAAAAATATTAATTAATATAAGAATAACGTACAAAAATTGTATAATTGCTATATAATCAAAATTATGCGCCAATGATATTAAAAAAGAATCGATCGGGAATCCAGGGGTATGCGAGTTTCGGAGCGCAATTATGTATAAAATGTTTAAATATCTGTGTATATACGATAAACGTACAGGACAAAGCGAATGAAACATTAACAACGTGAAATAATGTCCCACGGTCCGAAAATAATGCATATCGCGCTGCCGGGGTCAGGGCCACAAGCATCCTATATCGGAAACAACAATTTATCCCGTGAGTCGCGCGGCAAATCGGCCAATAACATTGTTCGAGCGGCCGAGCATGCTTCCCGGATGAGAATAAATTTATCATCGGGAGCCCGCGATATTTGCGCACGATAAACGGAATAACCTGGTGCGAAAGCCATTTGCGATTCATGCACGCGCGACGACTCTCGTCTCTTTTTTTTTTCTTTCTCTTTTTCTCACGGATCTCGCACGAAAGTGGTTTTCCCGCGGGAATAAGCAGGCAACGCGAATCCCGGCAAGAAAGCTCCGCGCAGCCTCACGTACGTGACATTCCAGTCGCGTTGTACTGGCACATTGCCACTGTGCTTTACGCGATTCCGTCATGCTCCAAGTGCAAGCGAGCAAGCGCCGACCTGTGCCCTTATTTCCACATTATTGTTACGAAGATTGTGTATGTGTGTGTTCCAACTCTTGTATTATCTTCTAATCCTTGCAGCTCAAAACGGTAGGGGTTGCTCGGCAATACTCGCAACAGAGATATTAAATCATTTCCACACCGACATTGTATTATATTATCATTGATATCTTTCGCGATAACGACTATCTGCATCTCACGCAGAAAATAGTATTGTAAAACAAAATGTGCAGAAAGAAGATTACCTTCTCGAATTTATTCAACTTGAAATATCTTATGTATTTTTAGAGACTTTTGGAGAAATTCTTATTATTCTATCGAATGTCATCGACCACACACGGTAAAATCGTACGCGAAAAACGGAGGAGGAAACTGCTCTCATAGTAGATGTTACGTTTCCGCAAGTAGGTTACCATAACCGTGGTATCGGCGCTACCATAAATTCGCGCGATACATCGGTAGCGTTCAGCGTATACACAGGTTTACCAAGCGGGAAGAGTGGATAGGCTGATATCGCGCCGTAATAAACGGTATAATTTATCACGACGCACGCAGAGAGAGAGAGAGAGAGAGAGAGAGAGAGAGAGAGAGAGAGAGAGAGAGAGAGAGAGAGAGAGAGAGAGAGAGAGAGAGAGAGCGGGTGGCAGCAGCCCAAACACAACGGTGCGCGCTGCGTGTCACACAGACAGGCAGGCAGTCAGGCCAGACAGGTACGCAGGTACGTACGCACGTATGTGGTGTAACGACTTTTCCCATCCGGAGAGAACGGACCGGACCGCCACGTCGGGTTTCAGTTATCCGCGCTGCATTATGACGCTTATCCTGCCTAATGCATCGGCTAACTACTGGCTTGGATATCACTCCATAAACTAGATTGCCATGTAAAGGGTGCGTTTAAATGCGCGATAAATTCGATTGCGTAAACGTACATTTATGAGCGCGGATGTAGTTAAAAAAAAAATGGATGTAGTTAAAAGAAAAACGAGTTGATCGAAATTTATATTTTCTTAGTACTGATACAATCTCATCAATAATTTTAAGTAATTTCTATGGTATATTATTTATGCATAGTTTTGTTGGAGATGTTTTCTTAAAACCGAAATTATCAATAAATTCAGAGGGAAGCGAAAAATTTATATAAAAAATCAGAAAATCCTTCAAAAAACTTAATTAAAGCAATTTTTTATATAAAATATATATTTTAGATTTATTCAATAAGGTCTAAGGAAATATACTTAATTTAAAAAGAGATATCAATTATTTCGATTTTTGAGCATGATAATAAATCGTATCACTCCTAATAAAGCTTATAATTTGTAACATGAAAAAAGCGATAAAGCGTGTTAAAAATTGAATATATTAATGCAGAGTTATTTTTTAAAACTTTTTCAACTTATTAACCTTCATCGAGAGAGACAAAGCTTCTGGATTATCCGCCACTGTTTGATGTCCTTTCATCTTGCATCTAGCCTCACCTAACTACTTACTCCGTACAGACTTCGCGGCGCAAACTAGATCAGCGATATGCAGCAGCGGTATTGCAGCACCTAACATGAATTTGACTATCCAGTTTCGTTTCCAAGTTTAAACTAAGGTATGTAGAATATTTTAGGACGTGCGCGGCAAATTTCATCCACGAACTATTCAACCATTTTGAAATGAATGTTTCCGATTATTAATAGCGTTAAAATTAACTTCAAGGAAGATGTAATAAGGAAACTTTATTCTACGTTTCTTGTATAATATCTTAAAAACTTGCAGGCCTTAAACGCGCATATTGTAATGGGATCCAGAATAGAGAAAACCTACAATAAATAATTTTAATCAACCTATCACGTTTCAATTCTCCTCAGGATACCCCTCAGGACATCTTCATAATTAATGACAATTCATAGAACAAGAACGTTGTCCAAGAGATCCGCATTTCCACCTACCTAATATGCACGAAGTAAACGTGCGTTACATCAACCGCTCCGGGCGTTTGCGGAAATGGACAGCCGTTGCATGTAATAAATGGTGCGATTTACCGCGACGTAAGTGACCCAAAGCCATGCGCGATGTGCCAACGACTTTCACGAACATACATACGTGCGCTGTCGCGTTTCCGCCATCTGTTTTTGCATCGCACGACGATTATTCCGGATAATAGCGGCACATATAAGTACAGAGTCGAATAAAGTAGATCAGCGGTAAGAGTCCCGGTATTCGAGCGCGATGAATTTCGCGCTGGCGTGCATCACTGCCGAGGCGGAATTTTAATTGCAGACTTGGCACATCTCGAGCGCATATGTTTCTCGCTTTTTCCCTTCCGTAAACATTTCGGTAATGTTATTCGTGCAATCAGCATCCGGTTAAGAATTAAGGTCCGTCGCTATTTGTGCAATGCGCATCGCTCGCAGAAAGATACAGTGGCCGATCTAAAGACGGATTTAGAATAACATCGCCGTTAAACACTCAAGAATTCAGTCTCTCTCTCTCTCTCTCTTCCTTCTTCTCCCCTTTCTAATTCCCACCATTTATACACAAATAAAATTCTTTTATGGTCTTCTCTATTTAGATTTCTCGTTACTGTCTTCATTTTAAAATAATATTTATTACTCTTTTACTTTACATTAATACAAATTTAATAAAAATTAGCAGAGTTATTGGATTTAATTTATTCGATAATTTTTCTAAAAAAATGGAAATACATAATCTTCCACGATGTCTTTATGTTCAAGGAAAGTTTAACTTCTCGTTAAACTTTCCACGATTGCTGCACAAGATCGCGCGCAATAAAGTCAAATTTATCGTTAAACTTTCGACACTTTGTCGCGTATAATTGATAGTATTTATTTTCTAAATGCATCGTATATGCAGGGAAGGCGAAGAATAACGATATTGCCCTACCATAAAGCGCGTTTACGTAACGTCTCGGTACTTTAATTTAGGATGCTGCTGAAAATTCTGATACGCTAATTACGATCTTGGCGCAGGTACACTACGCATCTCTCTCGGTAGCCTCGGTGTAATCAACGGGGACGAGCAAAGAGGAGCAAGTTCAAGCGCAGTTTCGTTGAATAGTCGGCCTTCACTAGTTCTAATTGCTCGAGTTTCGCGGTATTTCCCTTATTCCCTCCTCGCCTCTCTCTATCTATCCCTCGCTCTTTCACCGTTTATACGCCACGGATATGCATTCGTCACGGATACCGTTTCGCCTTTGACGTACAAATCGAAGAACTGCGCGACTGCAACTAATTTCAAGAATAAACATGATAGAGACTCAAATGGTGCTGAAATCCATACAGAATGTTCGATGACACGCGCATTTAATAAATATATACGGCGATATTCTAACCACGACTATATAAGTCAGACAGGAATCTAAGATTTAAAAAATTAACTAAAAAATGAGTTTTATCATTTATTTGCATTTATTTGCATTTCTAAAGCGCGATTCAAAACCTCGTTGAAAAATACTTGAAAAGACTTTAATTTGATCGGTAAAATACGACGCTGAGATTAAACACGTAAAACGCTTTCGTACGTGCGACATTTTGTGTCGTGTTGGCGCAACTCGAAAAAGGAAAGAAACGGAACGAAGAGCGGAATGCGACCGTTCCCTCGAGGCGTTTTGCCTGTCGTGAATCGCTATACAATGTCATCGCGAAAGGATGGAGTATCATTTTGCTTTCGCGTGGCTAGTGATGTATCGCGAGTAACGGCCGGTTATATTATATACATGCCGTTTCTCCGCAGATCAGATCCTTCACTCCGCCTCTTTCTCTCTCTCTCTCTCTCTCTCTCTCTCTCTCTCTCTCTCTCTCTCTCTCTCTCTCTCTCTCTTCTATCTCTCGTAGATTCCCATTTTCCTAGTTTTTTTTTTCGTTCGGATATATCCTGATGAAGGTTGCATCGGTGCAATACATCGCCAACAAAGTCGGATGCGCGTTCCTGATCGCGGTTCGCTGTGGTTGGGGGGAGGCAAGATTATTATTATTATTACGGTATAACAATGTGGATTTGTACACTCGGGTGCATTAATTCGACCGGCGCGAACACTTTGCACGAGCGCGAGTTAAAGGTACATTCGAGCGAGCATTGATGCACCTGAGTGTACACTCTCGCGGATCATACATCGCGCAGAGTTATGTACACGTGCAGCCGGAGTAATCCCGAAATAGCGTCGACCGATAATACGTCGCGGCGCTAATTTTCCGTTCGATTCGAGCACGAAGTCCGAAATGGCCACCGCGGTATGAATTATGATAAGCCGCCGCGCGTATAATCGAAAAATAAGCGCGCGCGCGTGCAGCATACGGCGCGCGTTTTACGATCGGCACGCAAATCTGTAAAACCGCGAAATGAGAACAAAGCGGCTGGCGGCGCCGGGGCTATTCATCGGACCGGACAATGTAATTAAACAGAGATTACAACACAATGGATTTGCTCGGGATCTCTCGCCCGTGGTCTTTTTGCCGAACCCGTCGCGGCGCCGCGGTCGGCATAAAAAGCGTGCGGGCGGGCTCGAAGGGGCTTTGATTTCGGCTTTATCCGCACGCCATTTATTTCGATAACCACTTTTCTGAGGGCTTATATTGCTATCCTCTTCGTCGCATCCCCGATATCCCCATCGCGCCCCGCTCTAATTCCGCTTATATTTATTTTTTGTCCTGGCCACAACGCAATGAAGCGACGCTCTCATTTGATGATGCGTGTCGGTATCGGAAAGGATATCGCGTATATTTTGCGGCAATAAACGATGGAAATTCGTGAGGATCATAATTGCACGGTGAATCGCCGCCGGGTATCGGCACGCCGCCGTTCTCTCCCCGTGATTTTCCCGAAATTACGTCGAATTCGCCGATCCGCTCATGCAGGTGCGTATGGATGAACCGATGTGATTTAATAATCGTCGCAAAACGAGCGCGATATTGCGATCGTTTGCCTGACGGAGGGAAAATCGTCGCAGGCGCGTAGTAAAAGATCATACGATGAACCAACTATGAAATATGGGACGAGATTAAGGCCAGTGGATAAAGCTTCATTGCAACGTGGCCAGATATCTAAACCGACTGGTGCAATATCTCAATCTAACCGCCACTCTTTTTTCAACTGCCCCTCCGGCTTGCTCCACTATGCTATGAAATGCCGAATCAAGAAAACGTGCGTTCAGATAAACAGTGCTGATAAAAAAAAAGTAGATAGGAATCGCTCTTCAGGGTATGTCGAGAGAGAGAGAGAGAGAGAGAGAGAGAGAGAGAGAGAGAGAGAGAGAGAGAGAGAGAGAGAATAATTTAGTTAAAAAATATAAGATTTTTAAAAATATTGCTTATTGATTATTTCAATTACTTGTAGGAAATTTTTTGTGCATAATAATAAATAAAAATAAATTTCCGACTATATCTAATTCTCAAATAATTTAGATGCCGAAAGAATATATGTGTATATTCTAAAAATTAAATGAAACACACTAGAAGTATATATCTAGCACGCGCGAGGAAGCGTGCGGGAGATAGCGTCCGGACAAATGGTGCACACCCGAGCGAGCGTCTATTTCTCGAGGGCGTACTTGCGAATGGAAAGTGCTCGCATTTCAAGTGATGACGATAAATATTGCATCGAGCGCCGTCATGCGATTTTCATCGTCGCCGCTGAGCGATACGGCCGTCAAGAGGAAATTTACCCTTGGCACTTAAAGGTTCCTATTCAGCGCCTCCAGCGTGGCCAGGTATCGAGGTTCCGGAAAGGGACTCGCAAAGCTTTATATCTTATGCATTCTTTGAGCAGCGCATAGAATCCTTTATTAGAAT
This sequence comes from Lasius fuliginosus, assembly GCA_949152495.1. Taxonomy (NCBI): domain Eukaryota; kingdom Metazoa; phylum Arthropoda; class Insecta; order Hymenoptera; family Formicidae; genus Lasius; species Lasius fuliginosus. The sequence goes on along the minus strand of OX424452.1, from coordinate 5,251,068 downwards.
AAACCGAATATATCCGGAGTTAACTTCGCGCGAGATCCATATATCTCCGCTCGCCAAATTTCTTTGCGGAACAGACTACGGGGAGCGATTAGGAAACGGCATGAGAAACGACGCGAGTACGTTACGTGTAGCCGTCGATGATACATATTGACTAGCTGGTGCAATTTAGCGAGCCATTTCGGACGACCATAACGTATCTCGCCGTTAGGTCAGCGTTTAGTAGAGACATTCGTGAGAGAAATTTATAATCACGTTCGAAATCCTTCGTCAATGATGTGAAGACTATAGGTACGAATAAAGAAAGAAGTATTCTTAGAGACATTTCAATTTCTTGGCTAAGCAAAAAATAAGTATTTTTTTGTGACATTAAATCTTTACGTATCGCTGAGGATTTAAATTTTCAAATATTTCAGATATATGCGATTTTACAGAATATAATATAAATTAATAACATTTGGTTTGCATAGCCCTACTAATTGCTAATTATATGATGTAGTAATTTATTATAAATAATATATTTTGATTCGCGATCATGTTTCGCTATGGATTATTGTGACCTAGTGATAATTACGCGACCTCTCGATCGATCATGCATCAAAATCGAAGAAAAAAAATGTTAGTTACAGTTTCAACCTAGGTAAGAGATAAGGTCGCGCGCTTTTTATGCAGCCGAGCGGCCTTTGAAATTCAGTTGCACGATCGTAATATCGTATGGCGCGCCGTCATAAGAACGGAGAGAAGAGGAACACGGTCAATGTTGGAAGTGAATTTTAGAGCGTAACGCTTAAAACGCGCATAGGGACTCCGACCGCTCAAACCCATGAAATTTTTTACGGTCCTTTATCCCCGGGAAAAACTTTGCAACCGTCGCTGAAGCACTTTCATACAGCGAGCGGGATAAAGCTTATCCCCCGGTACGGAGTACTGGGTTACTCGACTTTTTTCATTTAATTAATTCCGGTGCTCCATCATGAGAGTTATAGATAATAATACTCATTATATTATGTAAAAGAGCATTCAATAGTTGGAAATATCTGTCTGTAAACTCTTCCGTTTTTAAAATTGATATTAAAGATATATAATATATAATGCGATAATATTTGCATGCAAACATGTGATATGAAAGAGACAAATGGTAACAGATTAGAACCCACTGTTTCGCGTATTGAATCATACATCTATACAAAATTTCATCTATTATTTTTTACTTCGAAAAGCATCTCTTCGGGAAAATAAATTATGTGAAGCCGCTTCGATTTAGATTATAACTAATGGAGAAGCCACTCGAAAAAAAAAAAAAAAAAAAAAATATGTATGCCGCGGTCAGCGTGTCTCGCAAGAATTGGCGGCTGACTACTTATCGAAATTGACTTTGGCACGGAGTCCAGTGTCTTCTGGAACGAGAGCTGACGGAGGAGGAAAAGATGCGACGGAAAAAGGAAGATAAACATGAGCGAGGAAATGAACGGCAAAGGGATACGGCCCTTCGAAACGGCGTCCTGACTAGGACCTGAGGTTATCAAATTTCATATCGGTCCAACTTGGCGCGGGACTCTTGGGAATCGAGGCGACCATGCTATTCACCCCAATTCCCACGGACGATTGCTAGCAGCTGTTGCTGCTGGCCTATCGGCTTCAGCCGTATAACATCACGTACATACACGCACGCACACATACATACATACACGTCAGCCGCCTCCGATAGTATCCTCCATTACCGTATCGAAATTTCTTACTCGCGTGCCAGTACATCCAATCTTTAACGCGAATCGTTTGGTGACTTTTTATGACGTTCGCTCGCCGAACCGGCCGGCCTCAACATCGATTCACGACGCTGCGAACCACCGGATCGACAGCTTGCCGCCGGTGATCCACAATTGTGCCCCGAATTGCGTCAATAAATCATGCTTCTCGCGAAAAGACCTCTACTGCCTAGCCCAGCGAAAGAGTTAAATCAAGTTGTCACGCTAGCGGTTATTGTTAGATTTTTTTCAGGACGTTGCTCGACTTCTATGATTGCAACGCTGGCGTGATAAGTTTATTCGCCAAATTTAACTTTCCTTCGTTTTTAGTCTTTCCGATCGATAAAGATTTAGTAACAAAATGATGAAATGTGTGTTTGATCATTAAACTTACAATAGGCATTCACTCCTTTATAATGGCTTTTATGAATCTAATATGAAGATTACGTTCCATGTCAACGTAATATGAAAATTAGACGTTTACATCTAGCTCGAAACATGCAATGAAAATACGGACCATTGTTCCATATTCGTCTGCATATTTAGCGCTAAATGTAGCTATGTAATTTTCATTTAACGCTGACAATGTGAATCTTCATATTAAACAATATAAAATAAAACTCAGACATTCAAATTTCGCGTCAAATCTGCAATGAAAATACGCGCGTCATTAAATATTTATCATTAATGCAAACAACAAGGAACAAAATATGAATAACAACGATTTAATCAGAGGAGACACGAACGGAAATGTTATCATTAGATTTTCTAGAATTATTAATTTAATAATTTTTAAAATTATTAAAATAATGCATTATATTATGTAAAAGAGCATTCAATAGCTGGAGAAATATGTCTGTATAAACTCTCTTACATAAGTAATCTCTTTTAATCTATTTAAATATCTCGAAGTACTTAACTTCTCAAAATGCATTAAAATTGATTAAAATATTAATAACATATTAATAGCGCTACGATCGATAGATGAATGATAAATGGAAATGTTCATTTGTAGCTGTTAACCGAAATAAACGTTTAAGCGATATCTCTATATGTATACCGCGTGGGTGTTCATAGCTGGTGCGATTACTTTTCCCTGTCAAATCACATGTGTATCGAGTAAACGTCATTATTCGTTATTTTTACATGATGTTGGGTATATCATATGGTCTTTCCTAAATAAACAAGCCAACGACTTTTCAATCTGATCTGTTTGATGGGTGTAAAAATAGAATTTCTATCGGTTTGAAATAGAAATTTTGATACGATAGGCGCGCTATTGTCTCGAAATCGACGATCGATGATCGACGACCGGCCGGTTCCCCCTATTTACCCGCCATTTTAATAACGCGATGTATATACATATATATACACGTACATACGTATCCTCCACACTTCGAACGCGTGGGCGCGTTTATTTACAGCTTCCGTTAGAGAGCGTAAATCCAGTTTTCCAGCGCATCAGTACCGTTTACATCGATATTTGGCTACGCTTGTATTCTCCGCGCGCAGTAAATCACTATTCGGTCGCGGCAGCCCTCTTCTTCTACCTCCCATCGTTTTCCCTCCCCCTCCCTCCTCTACCCCTACGTTTCAGCGTTGCGTTGCATCGCAATTACACGAAGAGACCGACGTGTGACGACGCCGGTGTCAAACGTGAAATAGGGCGCGTGTGCGGCGCGTGCCACCATTTGAAAATTGTCCCGTCATCCTCTCTTGTGCCCTCGATTGAGACTATCGAACGCGATATGCCATCGTTCCGACAGAACTGCGTTTATTTTTGTTCACGAAGAAAATATACAACTGTTTACTAAGATTATATAAAATGCATTAAAAGAAATTAATTTAAATTTCATATTTTAAGAGATTCATTAAATTTGAGATTCATTAAATTCTAAGAGAGTATACGGCATAAATATTTGATTTTTTAATCGCTGAATTTGAAATGAGATAGTTTTAATGTTAGTTATAATGTATAGATAATTTTAATTGACAGTTTTAATATACTGAATTTATTACACACAATACACACTATTATTATACCTACATTAAAATATACATTCTTAATATTGATAGATATTAAATGTATGAGATGGAAATTCAGTTATGTAGATCACATTTTCAAAATATACTATATATGTATATATAATTGGTAATACCTAATAAAGATAATATAAATCAAGATTCGACCTCATTTGATCTCTTGTGAATTAAAGTATTACTGTCGATCATAAATAACGTCGTTCTAAATAAATAATGCAATCGTCGATCGAATAGTCGCGTCGATTGTGCTATTCGCAGACAGTAATTCGATTTGCTGAATGTAGTATAGCATCGACGCAGCCTTTCAGTCACTCGTGACTTCAAGTGCCAACGAATGCTTCTGATTTCGCACAATAATGCGAAAATAGATCGCAAACGCGACGAGAAGTGAAGCGTGTGATTACAGCATATTGAATCTTGCTCGATTCTTAGCTACGATAAATCGCGATACGGCGAATCGCTGAGCTTCGACGAAGGTCTGCCGTCTCGTCTCTCTATCGTGCGCTTTTTATTCACAGCGAAAAACCTGCACAGCCCCTGCGCGAAATGTCGTTTCGCGCACAATAATTCGTCAGTTTGCATAAGAGAGAGAAATCACAGCAGGCATTATTGAATTGCCTCTTATTGGATGTATATAATTTCTCTTTTTCGATACGAAACACATGTCGGTCTATTTTAATAGCGATAAAAAAAAAGTTAAAAAATTATTCGACATTTATCATTCAAAATATTTAACTATCACTAACAGTTCCCCCAAGCTTCAACATTACACAATTGACTAAAAATTTCTGCAATGTCCTTTCTCCATTAATTTTCTACATCATTCACAGCGGAATTTACATTGCCGCGATCTGTCTAGCGCAATTTTGTATTCTCTTTGTTGCGGGAACTCGAACCGTGAAATAATGCTCTACACATTCGCGAATTTACGCGAGATTGCATTTATAGCGTATGTACAGGCATGGATATTGGTTTTCGTTGCGTCATTATACGTCCAACGAGTCCTTTTTCTGTTCATACACGCGAGCTCTATGCGGACGGTGATACCCAATCGTCGAGGCACTCGTAAGTGCCAATCGCGCCGACGTCGACGTCACGTACGATCGCAACGTTTCCCGCGTTTGCTCTGTCAACAAATCGGAGCGCGCGACGCGACGCGATGGAAATGGCCAAGTTTTGGCAAAAATTAAACGGCAAAAAAAAAGGACCGAATTGTTTCGAAACTATTCTTTTGTTGATTGGAACGCGGCGTCACGAGATCGAAACGCGTAAAAAAATAGAGTATTCTCTTTTACGCGGCTCGTTGCGTATGTATGTCGGGACGCTCTTTTTCAATTTACATGGTGATTTACAGATAGATCGATCGAGGCAAATAGATCGAGTAAATTTTGCTTTTTTTTATTAATCTTATTTATACAATTGTAGCATATGTGCCATTAAATAAATTTTTAATATTTGTGCGGAATATGAGAATTTGAAGATAAATACATATTATATGTATGTGGAATATGTTTACTATATATATATATATATATATATATATTTGCGAAATATATTTGCATATGTTTACCAATTTATTATAAAATTGCGTCGTTTAACTATGCAACGATGGTTCGAACATCGTTTCGCATAAAGCATTAAATTACTGAATTATTTCCGTGACATTCATGATTTATGCGTAAACCGCAATATATATCACTAATGTTTGTATAAATAATATCATAATTATTAAACACACTGAGAGATAAATATATTTCTTTAAATTAAATGGTTTAATCGAAATCATTAATAGTCCAAAACGCTTCGGAAATAGACTTTACAAAGATATACGTTTAATATCTGCACATGGGATCCGTGCTTTCACCTTTCTGCGACGTCAGCCTTATCCATTAACCTGAGTGCACACCTGACGGCGACGTCACAAAAAGCTTCACATCTTTTTACCTGGCTACTGAAAATTGCGCTTTAATGGCGATACCGACATTGCTGGCTGCGCGCGCGCACACACACACACACAGAGTTAACGGGTAAAATTACCTTTAGATCGGCGATGCACTCGGCGGCGGGATCTCGCCCGTCAACGTTATCACTTTATCTCTGACCCCGCAGGTGGTCTGGTGTCTTAACCGTGGCGCTGGAAAAAAAATAAAAAAAAAAATTTAAAAAAATCTACATCTACAGAAGCGCGTACAACAAAGTTGAGCTTCTCGTGCGCAAGGCGTCCGTTTTTACGCAAAAGTTATCGAAGATTATAAATCACGATGCAGACGCGCGCGGCGTTTTCTATAAGTTTCCGCCGCGTGATGATTGATAAGGCAACTTTCGGCAAGTTCGCTGTATAATACGCGGAAGTTAAGATACTGTATGCACTCTAGTCTCGACATGTTCTTGTTGTGCCGGAACCTAAAGCTTCCGAAACCGCGTCTCGCGAACGTGCTTGCGAGAAATTCAAATGCGATATTGAAGATGCATTTTCATGGAATGAATGCGATAATGCAAATTGATACGATTGCATAACGAGCTTTCTCATCTTAATTTTTTGTTTCTCGATTAAATCGCATAACGTCTTTGATACCGTAATATGTTCATGTGTGTTTTTCGATTTGTATTAAGAATAGACAGATTAAAAAAAAAACATACGCTCGAAATTAAATACATATCTACAAGAAAATTGTGAAGCAATAATTTACTTCAGATTTACGCTATAGTACGAGTGACGTCATTAAAATTGATACACTACGAAAATACAGGGCGAACAATTCACGCGAGTAAATTGTCGGTTTAAAAACTGGGTCGACGATTCGCTCTAGTCATGCGTTGCCACGAAGCAACCGTGGCAGTGGCAAGCTGTCCATTAAAAGAATACCCTTCGCAAGCGAGAACGCGCAATGACGAATAGCGATAGCGATTACGTGAGCGTGTGGATGTTGAACGAGCGAGGGAGAGGATCAAGCGAACGTTTCGCGCGCGCGGAGTTGGGGTTGAGGGTTTGCTTGCGCGAAGCATTGCTGGAATGGTAGGAAGCAATTAATAACTTTGTCGTGGCAGGCAGGCAGGCAGAGCTGTAGGCAGCAGGCAGGAGGGAACGCTGGCAGGCAAGCAGGCAGGTAAGCGTAGTAGCTAAAGCCACGTTGCTTTAATTACGACGTCACGCCTCCTGCTCAATCTAATTAACTAATGCAACTAATGCAATTCCCTCCCCCCTCTCTCCCTCTCTCTCAATCCCGCTCCTTTGCAGCCTCCCACTTTCTCGCGTTTTCCCATCATCCCGTTTCATCAGGTATAGCATTTGATTTTTTGCAAATTCATCCTAACTTGGAAATATCGCCAATTGACAATCGAAAAGACTCTTAAACCTTCAACGCGAATAGAAGATATTGTTACTAAGAATAATGAGAATGATTAATTACATGATAGAATGCGTAGCAGATCAATAATTTCAAGATATAATAAATGAAGAATTGAAGAATGATTCATTGTTGTTGGAATATTGTGTGAATACTGATTAGAATAAATAGTTACGGATCTGAATTACGCCGATTTTGAATCCGGCGAAGATGATGTTATTGAAACTTTGTGAGACGCGAAACAGAAGTTATACGGCTCGTAATACAGAAAATTTTTCGCGCGGACATAAGGCGCGATATTTCATCGTTGCGACGCGAGGCATTCAGACTGTCGAGCCGTGAACGCTCTCACCTGGAGTCTGAGTTTTTATTTACGATCGGGCCCACGAACGTTTCCAAATGTGGCACTAAAACTTAGGAGAGAATGGCCGCGCGTTTAGCGGTAAACGAGCGCAACTATGGCCCATTGTGTCCACTGGATAGACATTACGGCCGCCTTTACGACGCAACCGGTAGTAACGACGACATTCCGCAAGAAAAGTTCCTTCTAAATCGTCGTCGACCAACTTATTAGACACATCATCTGCATGCGAATATCTATGCACATAATCTACGCCGGCTGTATCCTGGAGAGACATTTGATCGACACATCGTATACGCGCGACTTCCCTAAAACGACAATCGATTAAACATGTCTAGACGCACGTCTCGCATTAGCTGGCGAACACGATGGATGAATGGTTCACGTGCTAAACTAGATAAATCTGATTTTATTGAGAATATTGTCTGTGTGTCTCGCAAGATATAAATCTCTTTTATATTACAGAGCTGCCAGACAAACGACTTTAAAATTATGATTGAATGTTATTCGCAATATTCTAATGCTTAATTTTAAATACGGTGCTAACTAAACGTAAAAATATTATTTCGGCAAAATATATTTGATATTTATTAATTAGAGAAATAAGACTGGAGGAAAACGCACAAAATAAAACAAGTTTTTCTTTTAAATAAAGTTCTATCATAAATCATTAACCTGGCGTCATAAATTAAAAGACCCTACTTCGCGTTTAGCAAAGCGGAGAATTAAATTAGCAAAATATGATTATGAAATAATTTATAAACCGGGAAAAATAAATGCCAATGCTGATGCTTTATCTAGAAACCCTTCAACAAATATATGCCCAATACATTCTCTATATGATGAAATTGAGGAATATCCAGAAGATGAAGAAGCAAGACAAAGGAACGCTAATCCTAAACCTCTACCATTATCACCACGTCAAGGAACGATGAGAGAAGAACTAAAAGCAGAAATTTCAGGAATTCAAACACGTTATGCAAATAAATCGGAAGGAGAAAGTATACCTTTTACCAAAAAAGAATTACAAGAACCATTATTTACCGAACATGTAATTGAAGCAGAAATACATAATTGCCCAATAACAAATGAAGATGAAATAGAATCTTTAGCTTCTGAAAATATATTTGACAATAGTTACTGGGATACTATACCAAATGATTATTGTAAATTTAATCATTATGATGTAATGTATGAAGGATATGCTAACAAAATGATTAACAATGCGAACAAACAAATACAAATTATTTATTCACTTTCAACACAAGATATAATGAAATTGTCATTTACACTTTCGTCAAGATGCAAACGAATTTATCGCCACCGTTTACAAATTTGATTATTCTTCCAATTAGACGGTAGCTAGCGCTTCATTGAGGAAGGGGGAGGGAGGGGGAGAGGGGAGAGAGGGGGAGAGAGAGGTAGAGAGAGAGAGAGAGAGAGAGAGAGAGAGAGAGAGAGAGAGAGAGAGAGAGAGAGAGAGAGAGAGTTGATCGCAGCGCTTACATAAAATATTTAATTTTGAACGCGTCGCTTGTTTACGTGTTAACTCTTGTGCACTTGTCGTTGTGCACTTTACTGCAGTCCAGGAAACTTCGAGTATTTTGACGGAAATCGACATGTGTCGCAAGGTCATTGAATACCATCGATTATTTAAAGAGTTCGAGTGGATGAATTAAATACGCTTGTGTGTTGAAGCTCTTAGCACTTTAATGTGTGCAAAAGTAACGAGTTGTTCTATTTGTTGCAACTTCAATAAGTACCAATCGCTCTTACGGTAAACAGCACGTTACAAATAGTTCTCGATTTGCAGCGTTAATGCTTTTTACATGACACAAAAATCGTAACATTCGAGAAACATTTGCTTAAACAAAACGACTTTAACGAAACAATTTTAACAATATATAGATGAAATACATTATTTGGCAGATCTGAAAGTTACTCGAATACAACTATTTTTATGTAATTTTTAATTAAGATTTTATTTATTAAAGTTTAAAAATTTTTAAAACATTTTTTAAATAAATTTAAAAATAAAATAAAAATATTAGCGTGAAAGAGATAATTCTATGAGTATCATAAAAATATTTTTATTTAAGGGCAATATAAACTTTGCTTCGCGATGTATCTTTTAGTCTTTCTTGAAACACATCAAAGTATAGAGAGAGGGTTCACGATAGAAACGGAAACTTTCTCCTGAAAGATGGGGGGAAAAAATAAGACGAACTAAGAACTCGGAGTGGGTTTCCGGAAACGAATATACGCGTCCTGATTTTCATGCGCCAGCGATTCGAAACTGGTTCATGACGAGAGAGAAGAAACTTCGTTCTTTCTCTTAGAAGAGCAAATATAATATAGTATCGAAGCGAACGTTCGATTTTTGCTTTCGTGGATTTCATCGAAGATTTCATAATCTCGTTTGCTTTACATTATTGAAGCTGAGCATGCATGTCACGTACGTTCGCATCATTGATCCTTCAATCCAATTGTCTAATTCGAGATACGGTATTCGCGTTATTATTTCTCTAGCCTAGCAGAAACAGCCTCCAAACAAAATTATATCTTTTAAATCAATTATTTTTTCAATGACAAATCCGTGATTTATAATTATTACGATAATATAAAAATTCATGCATTTTATTTATGATATAACTACTTAAATTTTTTTTAAATAAAAATATTAATGTAAAAGAGAGATAATTTTATGAGTACCGTAAAAAATATTTTCATTTAAAGGCAATGTAAACTTTGCTTAACAAAGCCGTTTATATGTAGAAACATTGCGCAACGAATCGAAAATAATAATCGTGAATAACTTTAATCCGATGATAGCGCGATGACAGCGGGTTAACAATGCGACGATAGAGCAAGCGGCGCGAATGTTACGTTGTCGGTACAATGGCGTCAAGTCCTCGATCCTGTCCCCGGGAGGTTAATAGTTTCTCGATAAACCTTCCGATCGCCAACATTTTTCGGAATAGTACGAAAGTCGTGACGTCCTGAGAGCAGCATAGAAGAGAACGTCGATGTTACGATGCGCATGAACGAGCTGTACCCGCGGAGAAAATCGCAGATACACACCGTCGACTCTCGCTTTGGCCTTCGCAGCAATCAGTGACGAATATTTTCTGCGGCAGACATTCACGCCGGAATTTTGCGTATTTTCGTCATATTGTGAGAACTTGTTGCTTTGATATGCAATGAAAAAAAGAATAATGCGTTTCTATGCCTTTGTAGCGTGTCATGTAAAGACGCGTCAAGGAAAATCGTTATTTCATAAAGGCAAAGAATTTAAAAATTTCAAGTTTATATATAATTTGTTAATTTTGTACACACATTCATAATTTCTCGTGATAATTTTTTTTCTTATGAAAATCCGTATTTTTATAAAAAAAATAAATACAACACTTGCAGTCTTTGGATATGATTTTTTGGCTGAGACAGTATCTATGGATATAATCTTGATTGCTAGAAGTTAAAATAGAGAACCCATCCATGAAAACTGCTGAAGGCAAAAGTCTCGTTTGTATCTGGAGCATCACCTGGCGCTATTATTGGAAGCGGATAGAGGCTCGAATATCGCTTACGTGAAAGAGGGAGTCCTTCTGATTATTCTCAGCCGGACGAAACGTCTCCCAAGGGATGCCAGATCGTCGTAGATACTAAGAGATTTAATCCAAATTCTTCGAATACGTCGAAGTTCAGCTATAAAGTGAAATAACGTTATACAACTGCGAACAAAACCTCGCGTCTGAAATAACTGTTACTTTAAATAACATTACAGTTTATTAATTATCGTTAATTATAGTAACAGAAAGAGTGAGAGACAAAGAGAATGATAATATATAGATAATTATATTTCCACGAAATATCTTAATTATGCTCATTTTTATTGGTTTGAAAAATCATGAAAAAAAATTGCCGCATAGTTTGCTTGTCAAAATTTATATATTTAAATTTATCCATCATTATACTCCTCATAGCAGCTAACAAAAGCGTGGAAGTTTATCTCGTGGGGGTATTATAAACTGCGAAACTTCGAAGGTCGACTGTCATTTCGGTCGTTTGTCACGTCTTGTACATATCCGAGGCGCGAATAAGATACATGTGTCTGGTAAGTTTGTCGCGGTTAAGAGAGTTAGAATGAAGATGTAGCAGTTCCTCCCATATAGTATAGAAAAATCAGATCGGATATCGGCTGAAAAATATTTTTATATAGACGTATGAGAGCCGAGAGGTGATATTATACGAGGTGGATGGAACACGCGTGATTCTCTATTGTATTGGTATTGGAATCGTGCGAGCTTTGTAATAGTACGAAAAAAAACTCCCTCTCTCGCGCTTCCTATTGTATTTGGTCTACTGAGTCCGCTCCGAGTTGGCTACACCTCGGCAGTATCATCCCGATGAAAAGAGGGCTTACTCCAATTGCTTTAGGTAGCAGGGCGAGGCGTTTCCTAACGGCCAAGCCATTTTCTTGAACGACAGCGGGAGTCGATTCGGATACTCTGGACAGTGAGATCCGATGTCGGAATGTTCAAGTCGATTCCACTTTCAGACGAAACGTAATTCGACCTCCTCATGAGAAGCGTGTGCGAGAGATGTTTAGACTTCGAATGTACTCTCAAAATACACGTCATACGGTCTGCATTAAACACTTGATGCATTTACGATATTGTCTTTATATCTTTCTATACCTATACGATCAAGTTGAATCTAAATGAGCGCTTGTTCAAAAATACACTTTTGCAACTCCAATCAGAGATTGGAGAGATTTACTCTTCTATTTATAATACGTTAAATAGATATATTTTATGAGTTCATATCTTCATATCTACGACGTTAAGAATCGGATATTACCGGCATCGACAAGAATAGCGAGCCAGTTGAAGGCACAATCAACGCTAAATAACCGATTAATTATTCGCTATGTAATTAGACGCTGACTGGCGCTCCGGTTTTCACTAGTGCAATTCGATTTATCACAAATCAATATCCGCGGCGTATGGACTTAATGGCTTTCCGATGCACGCCGGCCCAGAGTCGGCCATCTGCAACACTACCGTCATAAACGTACGCTGACTCCGCGTCTTGCCAGAAACTTGCTCGGGCTCACTGCTGCGGTCGGTGGCGGCTGATGGAAACGCCGTCCTGCATTGTGAAATCTTAATGGACTAACGACTTCCTTCGATCGGAATGATCGCGCGCTAACACACGATGCGTGCTGCTCTAAATTCGGATCGATGATCGGTGATGACGCCGTCTTCCCAAGAAACTGCGATCTACGATCTCGATGGTGTGGAATACATTAAGAGTGATACGTCGAAATTCCTGCATTGCCGCTAGCATTCTGCACGCAAAGTTTATTGTTTCCCGGAAGTTTGGCTTGCGAAGCGCGCGTCCACCAGGTCGCGAAGTTAAACGCGATTAAATTTAATGTCGGCCCGGTACTGCGCGCTATTTGAACACGCGACAGTCTACACACGCACGCACAAGCGCGCGCAGTTGTGTGCCGAAAACCAGGAACTCTTCGCGATTAATCTTGAGCAGGACGGAAGAAGGGAAGGTATTTTGCGCGAAACGGTTCTCCTCCGTGCACGCGCGTGCCGATTTCATATGATCGGAATACCATATTTCTCATCGGACCGATCTCTCTTCTATGAAACCTTTGCCAGATTTTCCAATTGCCTTTACCAGCGTGCGACAAACGCGTGGAGAGAAGGCAAACACAGATATCTCGATGTCCCTTAAAAGACGAACGATATCTTCGTAACGATAAGGGAGCCAATCCGGATTCGACCGGAATTCGATGGTGGAATTCGAGCCCATTTTCGTCTTCCCGGCGAAATGTAATCCGAAGTTCCCGACGAGGAGATCGCGGAAGAAACTTTCGATCTCGGGACATTGAAGTCCCGGTCGCGGCGCGAGTTTCTTCGAGATGGCTTTAAATGGTCGAAAACTGTTAACAGCTAAACGATTCGCAACAAACGCGCATTGCTATGAGAATATTGGAAGACATTCCATTTAATATTTATTATCGCATAAAATAGTTATCTCACGGTGAAATAAAATCTTTAAAAAAAGCAAGCAAAAGCAGATGACGGAGATAAATAAAACACTTCAAGAATAGGCAATATGAGAAATAAAGATGTAATAATAAAATTTATAAGTTTAAGATTAAAAAAAAAAAATCCCTGAATAAATGCGAAAAAAGTGAGCATTCTTTCTTAACCATATGCGAGATGCTCGGTTACTCGGAGTAAATCTTGATTAAACTCCACTCGGACAGAGGTGGAGAATAGCGAAGGATGAAAGATTCTTTAGTCGACAGATTTACCTCGTCGCGCGGAGAGATCAGTGAATTCCGAAGCGCCAAGTATTTCAAGTGCTTCGAAAAGTTTCCTCTTTATCTTCCTACATTCTCGGTTGGTCGCCCTCCTCTCTTCCACTCTCTTTTTATCCTCGTCATAGTCGGTGAAGTGCGGCGAGAGAGAGAAAAAAAATTAAAGGAAACGCTCGCTGCAGTGCGGTGAATGCATTACATGTCAGGGTGATCGGCTCGTCGAACGGCGTCGTTGCGAAAATCGCAGAGATTTTCTTCAGGATCAATCGAAGAAAAATTTTATCCCCGTTACGTGACCCACCTATGGCTCGCGATTCCCTTTGTCTATTCATTAATTCCCGAGATGAGGTCATTTGTGCGCATGACTCTTTACATATTCTATGAATAAGTGGCAGAAGAACTAGAGAGAGGGACAGAAAAAGAGAAGCAGAGAAAGGGAGAGAGAGAGAAAGAAAGATCTGCGACCTCGTTTCAGTGAATACGAATGGTAATCCCTTGTTTGTGCACGCAAATCGCCGGCGATTTCAGTTTAATGGAAAGAACAGCAGCGTCGGAGGACAACTTTCGCCTCTTCACGAAATAATCGACGTGTTTACTAATTGAAAACCAGTATCATCGTTAAATTGATAAAAATACGATTAAATCAATCTGTCCGATAAGTAAATCTGTCGACGTGCGAATTCCTACGATAGCATCGTCTCTTTCGAGAGGTGCTTTGCTCTTGCTACATTTTCCTGAAATACTGCGATACGTAGTTTTTATTGGTCAGCCGGGAGGTTTACGTGCCTCCATGTTGGCGCATAAATTTCTATTCCCGGTTGGAAGTTCGAGCTTATTTCGCGTGATGGAGAGAAGGCGTCAATGGCATTCTGGCGTTACGACTATCTGGGAAGGCAATAAGACCGCCGCGCCGGCTCTCGGCGATTGCTTCATTTCCGTAAAGAGGCAGGCTATCTGTGCTTCCGTTTCCATCGAAATCTGTCGAGACTGCGTATATCGACCGCGTGGTAACCGCCGCACACTTTTTCACACCGCGCCACAATCGTTTCTCCGGAATCTGACAGCAAGCCACTACGCGAATGTATCCCGTATCGTTCTCGCGACGTCACTTCCTTAGTGAGATGAATCAAATAAATTTTACTAAGTCGAAAATATAATTGAAAGTTCGATAAAAGCAAAAATCAACAATTTATATCATTATATGAATTTCTACCGAATTTCTACACGCAGGAAGATTCTAACAGTTTTTCAAGATACTCATCCGTTACATTTTTCGCTAATTCAAATCTATATAATATAATATCATTTCTTTTCTTTTCAAGTTATGTCATGAAAAATAGAAAAAAACACTTATTGTGTCTTTGATCTCTTTTCACTGGTTAGTCGGCTTTATTACATCAATAGTCAGAAACGCGTTGATGCTGAAAATACGGGCGCCTATAGCCGGTCATATAGAGCGGATATATTTATGGGCGATATAGGCCATGGAAAAAAAAATCATGACGCGGGAATTTTTTTTAATCACTTCCAGTCAGCGGACATGTCGCGTCGCGCAATGCGATGCGACATACTGAAAAAGCAATAGAGCAAACATGGTATATCGCGGCTATACCTAACATTTGTGTATAACAAACAACGCACGTAGGCATCGTGTAAAATAACGTGTAAAATAAACCAAAGGGGCGCACACGCGAAAAAAATTAAATTTGCTACGCGATGTAGCTGCGACTGATCTCTTTTTGCTGGCCGTTTGGTTGATAACAGCGGCTCGCTTAACACGCATATCAAACGCACGCTTCTCGCTACGCACGCAGGATTTTCGCTCGTCCGATCGTCCATTCGTACACAGTCGTATGACAGAGCAAATTAATTAAAACAAATTCAACATCGTGTTGCGAGAGTCTGGTAACGAGGGAAACGTGCATGAACGGATAAAGGGACAGAGAAATGGTAGACAAATCGCGATGGTTTTAAACATATCAACGAAATCGGCGAGTCGGTGAGATCGCGCTGTAAAGGAAATTGAATTATTAATTGAGCGAGAATTAAAGAGAGTCCCGGATAGGTCCAATAAAAATTATTCGAATATCCTCAACCACGCTCAGTAATTTTCTGACAGAGTTCGTAATGAGTTCGTTTTAATAAGGAACTTCTCGTCCGCCCACGACATAAAACTCCGAGTATAAATCCGAGCTTTGTAAGTTTCATCGCTGCACTTTATTTATATACATGCATAAAAGTTATTATTTCGGCATCTTTATAGATACGTCCACCAACCAAATGCTACGTCCTTGCAGTAATAAAAAATAGAAAGAGATAAAGTTATATTCAGTTTGCATTGTCAACTTGCTACAATATCGCTTCGCTTGCACGAGATATGTATATACTGGCGAAAAAAACTTCCACATTGAGATGTCAAAAGAAACCACACGTTTACGTGATCGAACTCGTTTGTGTCACTATGTATATATGCGTGATTTCGCACGCGGCGATTATACGCGACTTGTCGACTTCAAAGAGCGCGCATGCGTTCGTATATTGAATTTAAACAGCGCGATTATTAATCGCGACCCTACGAGGGGGACGAGCGTTTTGATTACGTGATAACGATCGCGCCCTGAAAACACTTTCGAACGAGCGGAATCAGTGAATTATAAAGAGTTTCGCTTGGTGAGAAACTTTCCAACGACTTGGCGAAGAGTTGGTCACAGGTATACCAAAGTATTCTTTCCCCCGGTGCTGGGAAGGACTTAATGGTCAAAGCCGGCGCCAAGTTTTTCATCCTGCCTGCCTGTCTGCCTCGGGAAAAGGAGGAGCAAGAGAGAACGAGAGCAAGCATACACAGCGAGAGATCTAGATTTTTGTTATTCTTATTCCCGTGACACGCCGGTGTGCTAGCAGACTGTTAATTCACGTTTAAAAGCTTTCGCGACGACGCTGCGGCTCGCTTGCAGAGCCATGGCACGTACGAATAATAAAATAAGACGCGTTATCGTAAAAACCGGTCCAATCTAGTTAGAGACGTCTCAATGTTTTTTCCATGATATAATTAATGCAGAGGAGAAAATTTGCATCTCTCTGGATAAAATACGCGATGATTTTCTTTTTCACGATCTCAAGTAATTTATGTTACTGCATCGACTAAAATTTTTCGATGTGACGAGCATCGCGAAAAACCGCTATCAATTTTCTTGTCCTACGTGATGTCTATGACGCGCACGCTTTGCAGAAGCATTAGGCTTTTATCAACCATGTATGACGGCCCTTGTATATTGAACGCTGTATGCTTAATCATAGCTGTATACAGTATCTTGCATTATCGTGCTTTGGAAACTAGTTAAACGCAAATCGCTAATGTACACGCAAAATTCACCGGGGGACCTTATATCGACTGCTGTCATTATATTAATTGATTGGACGATTAGTCAAACCTTAACCCCGCGCGATTTCGCATTCACAGAACACGCCGACTAATTAATTATAAAATCAATGCCAATTGTATGATAATAGCCAAAGTGATCTCGGCCAGACACAATAACAACGGCAAACCGGTGAGTATTTTGCATATAAAAGAAAATAGCGGTTTCATCTAATTTGACAAGAGATCGCAATTAATCATCCCAAAGTTATTAAAAATTATATTTAAAATTCCTGCGCTTTCGAGGACGTGTACACATTATGTATGCTTTCCCCGGTTGTGAGTTTACGTTATATCTTCTTTAATGGACGATTCTAAGCGAAACGCGCGATCCCTTTTTCAGGAAGACTGTTATTTGCGATATTATGTCATACATGCAATTGTGAGGTAAAGGTATTCCTGTAAACTGAAGCCTTTATCGATTCGACGAGAGGATGGAGCGAGAAAAGAGAGTATGGCGATAGAAAGGAAGCGAGAAGAATCGACAGGGACGGAAAAAGAGACAGGTCGTATAGAAAAAGGACGAAGATGAACAGCGAGAAAGTGGTTGGATACAAGAGTACGAAATGTATGAATTTTCCATGCCGAGCTTTATCTCTCGCTGATCTCTCTTTTTCCGGGCGGGCACATTAACGCGGCGCAAACTAAGAGACATTACTTCCGTACCTTTCCCTGTACCCTGGAGATTAATAACTTCCCTCTCGTTTACGCCAGTCAGGAAACTTTTCGAAATATCTCGCTACCGCGACATTAGTGGCGACAGTTTAATGTCCGAAAAATTAAAATAAACCAATGTCATAATCTCAGATTTCTTGGAAAAATTATTCGAGAATTAAACTAAATGCGCTGAAATTTCAATGAGAATATCCTTCTATTTGACAATTTTAATTATATTATTAAGTTTCTTCTATACAATTATATCACTAAATCTTACAGCGTGACTAAATAAAAAATTGTTTTGCTTCTGATCTTTTTTTGAAATTCTATTTTATAGAAAAAAAATCTCTGGTGGAAAGTAATATAAGCGAGACTGAACGATAATTTACGACTTCGAATATTCGATTCACGATGCGAGTAACTCGATAACCAACAAACCGAGACATGGTCGTCGAACTAATGCACTTCCCGATCACTTCCCTCTCTCTTTCTGAGGAAACGTAATCGGCTTCAGCGAGGGAGGTTCGCGCGAAATTTCACGCGACTTAAAAACTTCTCCGCTACTTCACGTGCAGTCAACTACTAAGTTCGTGCTTCAAAAGCGAGCAAAGCATCCATGCAAAGAGCTTTACGTAAACCGCAAACGCCGACGCAGGTTAATTTCTAACTTATATCTATCCGCCGCATCTGCTTATCTTAAAAGCAAATTGTTCCGTAATATTATTTAAGAAATATTCGCTAAGTACTGCATAATTATGCACTGTAATATTATTTAAGAAAAATTCACTAAGTACTGCATAATTCTGGCTTATCTGTTACACGCCAAACTTTACAACTCAATTTATTCCTCTAAAAAATTAAATATCGCAATAGCGCAGGCGTGCGCGTTTACGTTTTAATTTTTTTAAATTATCATTTCCATAACTTTCAATACTTTTTGATAAGTATTAAGAAAAATTGTTATCGCGCAATCTTTTATTTTTTTACACCATTTTATCTTTTCACAATATTGCTTATAATCTTTTAGAGATATTTTATAAACTAGGAATATCATGTATATACAGTTTAAATAAAGTTCACGATAAATTCGTTATGACGATAAGACTAGATCATCTGTTCGTTCGTTTAACGATCGCGCTATCGAATATATACAGTATTAATTTCTCTGCTACAATAGCTTTAGCTCCTAAACCATTGGTTGCCCGGTCCAGTATCCTTTGAAGTTTGCTTGTTATATCAGCTTGGATAATATAACCTGCCGGCTAGTGTAATGAGGTTATCGCCACTGCTGAGATCAGTGATAGTATCAAACGAGAAACGTCGACATAAAAAAAAAAATGCAAAGTAACGGCATCAGAAGAAGCTTCCGATGCAACGATAAAAGAAAAGTATCCGCGTCTCTCTAAATTGCTGCTGGACCGGACGACATCATTTATAATAGCGTTCAAGAATATCAGTATAGCTCGACAAATTTCGCCTCTCTTGCCATATAAAAATAGTCAAACTCATGGAACGATGAAAATGATATTCTATTGATAATATTGAATATATTCCAAATTTTTGTGAAAATCTTATCTCGAAAATTTTATTAAAAAGTTTGTTAAATCGCTGACATAATTTTACAGAGATAGGTAGAAAGGGGGAATCTTTTGCCTCGCTATACAGAATAAAACGCGATACTAAAAACTGTCAAATTACTCTGATTATATAATAAAAGAAAGTTTTTTTGTCACAAAAGAAAAGAGAGAGATTGGATCAGTAATTCTTAATCGAGGAGCAATCTGAGTGGAAGGTAACGAGAAAGAACAGTTTGTCCGCCACCTTATGTATAATGAAGCTACGAGGGAAAAAACCGAGCACGTACACAGAGACCAGCTCGCCTGCTTCACTCGCACGTGAATTCCAGGAAGGACGCGTGTTACTGCATGCGGGCCCTCTGAATAATGAAACGATCCCAGTCCGAGAGAAGCGTGTGCTTGTCGATTTCGCGTATCACGCTGCTGTGCACAAACACTCCGTTCTCTAAATCGCAGCGCGCGACTATTTTCTCGTCGTTAACGCTCGACGATTATCGGGCGACCTTTAACGATACCTAAATTGTCGCCTATCTCTTTTAAATCTCAATACTAATTAATTCCGGAACGTATACAGAGAGCAGACGCATCCTTAATTAACCTTAAGATGTATATATGTATGTGTGCGCGAGCTTTATCTGATTTCGATGAATAAATTTTTTACACCGTATTCTCGCGAATATATCTACATACTGTTTAAAGCAGATGGAATAAAATAGATCTATCATTTTTGAAATGTAATTGATGGCGGAAAAAGCTTGGAAATCTAATCAGGAAAAGATTTTTATATTAAAATTAATAAATAATTGTCAATTATTAAATAAGATATTGCTTATAATAATATAGTAATTGTTTTTTTAAGTAGTGTAGGCTTTTCTCGAGTAGAGAAAAAATATCGGGGCCCTACCTAAATACCGGAACTGAATCCTAGAACCTCCCCCACTCAGTAGGCAACCACACATCGTCCCATATCACCGAATATCATCCACCCGCTATATATCGCCTACAATTGGAAGTACATTTTTTAAATTAAAAACCGCGGAACTATTCCAAAAAAGTATCAGGAATTATGTAACTACTCAAAAGAACCTTAGAACTATGCTGAGAACTATTGGAACTCGGTAAAAAATCGCAAAATTGGCACTCCCATTTTTCGAAGTCAACTTTCATTATCATAATGACTGGAAATATTTCTAAAAATTAACAAGAACTCTTCGTTTGGTTCTAAATAACTCAGAACTCTTAACAGAACTATGATATCCGTAAGATAGGGATACCAACTTCACACACCCGAATACATTACTAAAAAAATTCTATTAGAATAACGTGTCAACAAAATTATTTGAGAATTATGTGTCAAAAGTGAGATTTATTTTTTCACAATTTTTACATTATTTTATTTATATGGAAATAATTGACTATATAGAAATAAATAATATCTATATATACCGATGCATTAAATTTTTCATTCTAAAAAATTCACGGATTTTTTTTACGTCTTATAAAAAATGCAGATTAAAGAAAATAGAATAATTACTGTTGATATAAGCGTGGCCTAATCTGACCTAATTAATAGTAACAGTACACATTAATTGACCGCCGGCATTCATTGTAGCCATTCTATATAATCCGTTTATGAGCAATAAATCGGATAATTAATATTATAATATGATTACTTATTTAACCAACAGTTGATATTTAATCAATAGTTGATTTTGAATAGCATTGTAATTATAGGAACCACGTAAATACGTATAATTTTTCACAGTCTCACATACGAAAGTGAGGACCAAAACATGTAAATTTTTTCTGAAAAGATCAAGGGATTATTTAAATAATACTAAATAATATATTATCTTTTTTAATTATTGAATTACTACTGTAGGCGATAATATGAATTTAAACGAACGTTAACGGAAACATCCCGATCGCTTGACCATAAGGTCAACGATAACGTTCGCCTTTGTTTATAATTTCTTTCTCTCCGAAGAAGGTATTATCTTCCCGAGAGCTTTGGCACGAGTGACAGAATATCACCCCCCCCCCCCCCCAACAGCGAACCGACGACGAACTAGTTAGTTTTAGTAAAGGAATAATTGGCTCAATGCATAGAAAAGGAAAGTTTTACGAATCTATAACGATTATATGCGTGTATAAAAGTGTCAATTTCCAAGTACCGTTCTCTCTTTTACTTTTCCGGCGGTTTTCGGAAGAGCCTCCAATCTTACGGAAAGAAGCAGCGCGAAGAGAAGAGCGATCGAGCATCGAGAGCGAAAGGATCAAATTCTCGCGTGATTATCGCGCGCTAACGTATAATCACGCACTGCTAGAATTTCCTAGAATTCGCCGTATCGCGCGTGTGAAAATTACTATAATCGAAGCCTCGACATAAAAAGGGCTGTTTAACTGCCATATTTTCAAAAAAAATTATTTCTTCATTCGATAGGATTCTATACACGGAGGCTGATGTACGATAAGAGACGCATGTTATGAATATTTATACGCTACTTGAATTATTTATGAAGCTGGAAACAAACGCTGATACACAATAAAACATATGTAATTAAAACACAGTACTTTCCTTTCGGATAAGTAAATTATTTTCTGCGCGGGAGTATGAGTTTGTACATGCGTGCGAGAAGATATATTTTATTTCTGACAGTAAAAAAAAAATTGCAACATTGTTATCGTATCTGCAATAACTCGCGAGAGAGATTTGGCTGTACAGAATAATTTTCTTTCCACTCGAGACACAACATCGAACGGTTACGCCCTTTGCCATTAATAAATTTACTTAGCGAATAATCGAGAGAGGATCGAGGCTGTGCCGTACTGTCTTCGGATATATACGGCGACCTTTGTATTCCTGGATCCGGCGTATATATTCGTGGTCGTGTATATAAAGGATTCTAGGGGAAAAAATTGAAACATTACTCACGCGGCACCATTGTTCTCTTCCTTTCGTGCGTCCCCACATGCAAATGGTAGAATTTTCCATCCGCCGTGTATTTCGCGTTGAATTTCATGCTAAAGCGCTCTCGATGTAGCTTATCTATTATCTGCGTCGCGAATCTCTTTCGTTTCGATAATGGGTCGTCTAATAGCAATTGACTTTATTGACTTTATCGGCAAAACAAAATTGGGATTTTTCACTTTTCCCCTTTAAAATCATTTATTTAACCGAATTACAGCTTACTTATAAGAATATATTTTTTTCTCAAGTAACCAATGTTCCAGATTTTACAAATAAATATTAATCTACTTTAAAATAAAATTATTAAATTAGCTGATTATTTTTTTGTAATTCTGATATTATTCTAGAATTATTCTTTATAAAATTGATTGTTTTGATTCAAGTTCTAATTAGTGTCATATTTGAATAGAATCCTTATAATTTCTTTTTATTACTAATTACTATTATTTTTATAATTATAATATAATCTTAATCTTTATAATTTATGATGTAAAATATTATTAAAATATTAATTATGAAATATTTTTACATTTAAGCTATAAATTAAAATTGAGTTAAAAATTGCTTGAGTTAATTTAAAACTGTCATAAAATTATCATTTTTGTTTAATATTTTTATTTTAATATTTTTATACTTGCATTAATACAAAATGTAATTAATTTTTTAATTTGGAGTTTATTGGAAATTCTGTTGAGTTTATTTATATAACTGCCATTTTACTTAATTTGTTTTTCAACGTCTGTAATATAAAACTCTTAGTGTGCATAACTGCGTATGAAAACTATATGAAAAAACTATTATGAAAAGAAAAAAAGAAAAAAAAATTAATTGCCATCAAAAACGTGACTTTACGATTGTAACACGCTGATATTCGAGACTCACGGGATATGAGAGAGAGAGATTCCGGATAAATAGACGATTAAACTTCATACGTCGGCGGTAGTCTCGTCGCTTAGGGTTTAACTCGGTAATAATAATGTCGCCTAAGCCCGGAGTTCCAAAAGTTAACGACGGTGTTACACGCCTGCAAACAGAACGACAGACTCCGCTCCGCTCGCTCGTTTTAAAATTAATCGACCGACCGATGTTCATCGGGGAACGACTGAACTTCCGGACAACGTTCTCAGAGAGACACTTTCGGAGAATTCCCCGGAGAGAAATGATGAAGATACGGAGAAACGGTGTGACGCGAAACGTGCGACCGAGTAGAATCGTTCAAATTTTCATCAACAACATTATATGAGAACATATAGAGAGAAAGCGAGAGAAAGAGAGAGAGGGGAGGGGAGAGAGGGAGAGAGAGTGTGTGTTGCCGCACTTTCTGAAAGTTCGTCTTCGCTTCGTTTATGCCGCTTGGCCGGATCCTTGAAGAGCGTCAAGGAGCGCACGCAACGAATCTTCATGTCCTCGGCTATCGCGTTTCCCCTTCATAACATCTCCGAACATTTGTCTTCATTTCTTGCGCCACTCTACGTAGTTATGATTTAAAGCTGTAGTTCTGCGGCGAAGATGAAGAAGAACCAGTGGTAGACGCGAGCTTTCGTCATCGACGACGACGACGAGGGCGAGTTTGCTTACGTTACCGACAAACCGCGAGAGCGTCGACATAATCGCTTCTTACAGCACGTTCCAGCGGGCAGGTCGATGATAATTAGACTATAGCGTGACACGAGAGCCGGCAAAAAGTGAAAATCTCTGAATGAATAGAACCCTGCCGCTCCTGTATTCCATCTTGATAATCACGGATTACGCGAACTCGCGGATCTTCTATTCGGCTATACAAAATCGCGAATACAAAAATGCCGCTTATCTGCGATCTCGCTACTAGAGCGTTTTGAGAGACGGAATGGATGGAATTTACGAGAACACGATCGCGCTTCATCCCTCGCATAGAGAGATCCTTTATCTCGTGACCTTTTCCGGCGCTTTGTTCGTCTCGCGTATAGCCGCGAGTTAGCGAAGGTTTGTCGTTTAGCGTACCCGGGAATCTCGTCGTCGTTATCATATCCGGTGCGCTGTTTACAACTTTCCAGTCACGACATGCCTTATTATCGCTCGGGTGATTCCGTATGCCGCCTATCGCGCCCGCGCGCGCTGCTTCGCGGGAAAATAACAACCGACACATAATTGCCGTGCATGACACCACGCCTGCTGCCACTCGAGCGTTAATAAATGCATCGTACGTAGTAGTGTGCAACTGTTGTTAAGTCGTTGTAACTAGCTGCTTGCGTCGCGACTTTGCGACCTGCAAGGTGACCGTGCAAACGATGACACGTTTCGTGGATTATATGTAAAAATATATATTGAGGTGGGCTTAATAATTATTATATATATATAACAATGTAAATCCTGAAATCCTGACTCTTGTACAGCAGATATTGTATAATATAACTTTATTCAGCAGATTTGTAGATTTTATATGTCAGAGGCTCGTAGCTTCGTGGATTTTAAACTTTCGAATTGTATAACGCAATTTAAAGTTCTAAAAGTTTTTAAATTCGATGTTATTCGAAAAATTTGAAAATATCTAAATTAATTAAATTTTTTATTCATATTCAATATAACTAAAGGCAATATAATACGATTATATCTTTGATTATTTTTTATTAATACGCGATCGTGTAATTTGATATGAATTTTATATTTTATAACGAAAATAAATTATGATATATACAAATTCGCAGCTATTTATTAAATCATCGATTGAAACGACATTCTATGCAAGAGGAATGATTATATGCTGAACAATCTATTTATCTTGTCACAATGATAAATTCGCGTCAAAATTTTAACGCTATATTATCGAGCATGATTTAATTAAACTGCAGATATCTTCTGGCACAAATAACTCGATTTAACATAAAAAAGATATTATTACAGCGACTTAATGATTACTCGAAGAAAATGAATTTTCCGAGTTATGCGACTAATGGAGATTACAAAATGTATATTCGGATAAACGACGAGACGAGATAGCGCGAAGTCATCTTAGCGTAGGTTCCTCGTCAGCATCGGCGCGGTTTTTTTTTTTTTTTTTTGTGAATCGTCCTTACGTCCCAACGATCCTGCGAGAAGTGCGGTACTTAACGCTGTATTAAAGGCGCGATAACATGATGCTCGAGGAAAGTTGTGATGCCATTAAGATAATCTCTCGCGGTGGTATTATGTGGCGTCGCAGAAGCAGAACGACAGGGCTCTGTGGGATTGGGAGATACAGCAGGGAAAGGGAGGCATAGAGAAGAGAATATAACGTGAAAAAACGAGAGGAGACGGCAAAGAAAGTCCGATTACGAAGCGACTAACTCGCAATTTTCTTAGAATTGCGAGTGGGACGCAATTAGAAATAAAGCGTAAAATGTCGAAAAGAGATTTTCTTCGTATTTAATATTCTATGTAACATTCTGAATCGCGCATCCCATTTATTTGTCGTAAATATCTGGTGATAAAACGAGCTAGATACAATCATCAAGCATTAAGTTGTAAGAGAGACAAATGTTTCTTTATATATAGGAATTATATATCTAATTCATTTTATATTCTGAAAACAATAGATTAATGGAGTATGTAGTCAAATGATATATAGTTTTAATTTAATAATTTTAATTCAAGGATGGGGAGATATAAAGTGTGATATATATATGCTAGCGATAATATTGTTTCTTTGATGAAAATGTGATTTGCGCGGGATAATTACGTTCCTTATATGTCATATGATGTTCTTATATATAAAGTATAATTATAGAGATTTTATCGATAACATGAGCTGTAAAGATCTCTTTTATATCTTTATAATCTTATATATCACTGCTATAATTTTCTGTAGTAATATTACTGATAGGTTAACAAGCATCTCTTGTTAGTCGGCAGAAGTGGCTTAAATGGCAAACAAGAGAATTAACTTATCCGTTCCGCCTCAATTTGCAGTAAGACGGGTAAGAAATAAATGGAAAAAGGAACGAGGATAATTGAACAGCTTGCGTGAGAAGCGCGAACGTAGGTAGGTCAAACAAAATCGAAGATTAAATTATACCTTTGCAATCTTTACAATCCTTTACATAATTCCAGGTTTACTGGCAAACATCACTTGCGCATTCTCAAACGATATATTCTTGAAATATCTCTCGTTAGAAAGAGTTAGCTTTTTTGACGTGAAAAATTAATATAGAATTAAAGTTAAAGATTACCGCGTGCAATATTATTACAGTTTAAAAAACAAACAGTAACGGTATGATGCGAAGTTGTATAATTGAAGTTAAGAGAAATCTTTACTCGCTGGGGATTTAATCTGTTACTATAGAAAACACGGCGCGATATCGTTGCTTTATCAAGCCGAGAAAATCTCATATCGGAAATTGTCTGTTGCGGAATGAATTATACGGTACAGGGTTGAGGATAATGAAAGAGGTACGCGAATCGAATTATCCACGAACGAAACGATGCAATTAACACTTAAATGGCATTTTCTAGTTATCGTATTTATTTAAAAAAATTGAGATTAATTTCGTGAATTAATCTTATATAAAAAATATATATATATATACGTATATATATTTGGAATACATACATTATAAGAATGAATAAAAACAAAGTTAATGTAACACAATTAAAATAATGTAACACGAAAAATTAATGAAAATAAAATTAATAAAACACGAACAATTTCAATTATGATGATTATTTAATTTAATTATTGGATTATTAATAATTAATTATTAAATTATTAAGTTTAAAAAAAAATATGTAAGTTATGATAGTCCGAATCGACAATAGTCTTGTTTAGATTTTTGAGTAAAAGAGTGTCGTTTGCACAACATCGATCTTTTAATCTGCCTTACATTGAATCAATGACCTGCAAATTTTATTAAAATACAGTATTATTTTGCTTGTTTGCAAAGTATTTTATTAAAATCATTAGTACCTTCGTCATAAAAACAGTAATGTTATATATGCGTTATATATTATATCGAAGCGATACATTATTCGGTGTAATATGGAAATATCGTGCATCGCAATTGTGTGTGCTTACAGTGAAGGCAATAAAATATAATAAGCTCATTTATCGCGCATAAAATATGTGTGCTTTCAGGCGATATAATATTTGGCACGTAAATTATTCTTACATAAAACAGAGGGAGGGAGAATACGTACTCACGATTCTATATAATACAGACGCTAAGTGAAACACGTAGTGCCTCGAAGTATATTGCTTTCGACCGGAAGCGCGCATCGAATTATCAATACAAAGGACAGATTATTGTACGGGTCAATAATTACGGGCGTAGAATCTAATCGACTGCTATTTGATTGGTAACCGTTTATCTTGCACGATTGAAACACGTTTGCAAGGATTGAATATCTACTTGAAACATTAACAATGCGAAACGTCAATCAAAATAAAATCAGAACGTAGTCCATTGTGCAATTTTAGAATAAATTTTAAAATTTATTTGCGTGTGTGTGTTGTGTGTCTGTGTGTGTGATGCATTTGATCCAATTAATGAATTTAATTTTTCATTTTATTTCTGTTAAATCTCTATGCGTAGATGTTTACTTTTATTTTTATAAAATATTTTCTGGACATATATTGTATTTATAACATATTAGAACATATAATGTTCTCTTTGTTATTTATTGTACAATATATACGAGAAATGAAATCGATTTCTATCTTCGAGGGAATGTAGAAAGAGTTAAATCACTAACAATTCAAATCGAACGACTCAGTTAAACGAAAAATCGAGTATTCTTCATCGAGTCGACGACTCTCGACCTCAATTAGTCGACTAAATCTTTGTTTTTTAACCGGCACAAAGGCGTGCCAGCTTCGAAAGAATATCATGTTTCTAACGCATGCCGATAATTACATGCGCTTGCGAGTCCGAGCACTTTAATGGTTTGTTGTCCGTTGAAAATTAATTATTTTACGCCAGGAGCTGGCCGAGGCGTCGCCGATGAGTGTATCGAAATACCTGTAGGGCGGCAGGCTTAGCAGGTCGGAGAAAGGAAGGGCCAGGGGCAACTCAGAGGCAGGTAGGGTGAGTTGTATGGGGGTGGCGTGTAGTTGACGCTTTATCGGAAGAGCGCTTTTGTTAGAAAGTCAATACCTGTGAAGAGACCTGGGCGTTCACTTCCTGATACGCTCGCGTTAAAAAGTACACTTTAGAGCACGCATAAAGCTCCCGTTTGATTTTTCTGGCGGAAATGCTCTCTTCGGGAAAATTGCGAGCGTCCTCGGGATCTAAGACGAGACGGAACGACATAAAAATTTGAGCGTTCGATTATCGATTTGAGCGACCGCGTGATTACGTTGCTTTTTTTACGATGATAATATATAGGAAAACGATACGAATTAAATTATCTTGGTACAAAACATTCTACGACCGATCTCGTCTACGAAGAGAGCATACAACATTTCATCCTTGATATCTCTCAGTGACCGTTCTCAACGGAATCAAACGAATAAATCACAGCTGTCAGCAACGAGATATTCACTGCTAATGCATTATGTATTTTCTGTTGCCGATTCAATTTCGAAAAAAAAAATATTCCGTTCAAGGATCGCCCTAAGAGGGATTGCTCGTGTCTCGCATCGGATCTTTTGCCGGTAATATCGCGCATTCTAAATTCGTCGATGAGATTCGTTATTTAAATTTCTCGACCAATATTACTACCAAAAACATCAAATATAAATAGACTCGTTATTTATTTATTCGCAGAGCATGATTTATTCGTGATAGAATAAACCACATAATCATTGACCATCCAATTTCATGAAGTTTTAAATAGAGAGTTTGTATCTTTCTCGTTTTTCTATTGTTTGACACATTCATATTTCCACCACTTTGAAGAAAATAATAAAATTTATTCGCGCAGTTTCGTCAAAAGTGCAGTTTTATGCAACAATTGTATATTTTAATGAGAAGTTTATTTCACTAATTTACACAAATGTTTCACTTACACATTTCGTATTTTCTACATAATACCAATGATTTTATTCGAATTATAATATTGTATAAATTATTAAGATATATTTTTAATAAAATAAAGAAAAATATGCTAGACACGTTCATCACATTCTCCACAATGAGAATCAAATATCTCTTAAGACTAAGTAAAATTGCACAGTTTGACCCGCTTGTTGTATTTACTTTTAATTACAATTTACCTCACGACTTTGCCGCTTTTATCGCGCCTGCCGAGCCACCGACCTTGCGCTGAAAAAGTGCTTCGGGGTGTCGTTGTACGCGAAACACAGGCACTCCTCCTCTACGCGGCATTAAGCACTGTCGCCGTAGACGCTAATTTAAATACGACAAGAATTCCAGATTTCCTCGACGGAGGGTGAGAGTGGAGCCACTTTACTACCTAATACATAGGGAATGCAGATACGTATCGGACAGTGCGACGAGGAAACGGTGGTGCGCAAGAGGGACGGAGAAGGAATTGTTTTTGTCATGGGGGCAATGGAAGTTGGCGGGACATGGGGCTATGAGAAAGAGAAGAGAACGGAGAAAGGGGAGGGCATAGAGATGGTCGAGAAACCGGGGGTTGATTCGGCTACGCAGCGCTACCGCGGCCGACCCGGGAAACTCGGACGGGGTTGGTCCGAAAGCTCTCTCAGTCGCGGACAAGCCGCCACGCAGTGATAACACCTTATATAACGCGGGCAACTTAAATCCGATCCGCGTCGTACCACTAGAATCCTATTCTGATAAAAGCGTAAGTTTGTTAGTGAGAGCATGGACGTATTAATTAAATCTATTAATTGAAGTATCAAAGATCAAATTGTGTTGATCAAATGATCGATAATCGAATGCAAGATGCACGTGGTGAATCGGAAATACGGTTGGAACATTGCTACGAAAATTGCGACTTTCGGTTGTAATTTCGTCCGTCTCGTGTCTCAGCTTCTCGTTCTGCGATATCTCCGGTGATGATTTTATGTGCGAGGCGAAGTAAAACGTTACGCAAGCGCCGAGCAATTAAGGACGTGTCGCGGTTTTTTCACGTTTTACCAAAGGACTGGCACACATCGTCTAATAGCGCACCTAACGTGCAATCGCGACTAACGAGAAGCCGTGTTCTTATTTCATTGGATCGTCGTTATATCGCTATCAGGATACCGCGTAATCATACTTAACGATTAGAATGATACAACGCTTATCCCGCTGGCTTTGATTTTATTACATTCACGTTTTTTACTTATCTCTCTAAAAATTTGTACATATATTTGAATAAAATTATGTCGATCTTATAAATTTTTTTTAATATTTCAACTGTCACATAAATGTTCGATACATATTACATATGAAAAATGTCATATAGAAATTTGAATTATTTAAATTTTTGAAAGCAAATGTGGATCTAATGAATTGAAATGACAGATGTAAAATTTATCCGAATATCAGAATAACTTTTTTTCTTTTTTATTATTCTGGAAACTAAAGCAGTGCTGGTGCAACAAAAATGAAAAGTTCAAAGGATCGGAATAATGTGACGGTGATGAAGAGAGAGAGCGAGACGTGACAGATTTTCCTAGGTACATATGAAATTCTCTTTGAGTCGGTCGTGCTAACAATATAATGACTTAGTTTTTGGCAACCGTATGAGGCGGTTAGTTTCTAGTTGACCGTGCGAAAAGGTAGTTACGAACTTTATGATTACGCGGCACGAGCGGATTGCTTCATTCGTCGATTACATGCAAGCTCACAGACATAATTCACGAAGTGTTGCAACGAGGGCGGATTGCGTGCAACGATATCTCGTTTTCAGGATGATTTTATATGCGTGAAGAATACATCACTGTTTTTCCGCCAAACCTCGAACAGTTAACACTGCTTTTTTTTCATTTAACTTCGTGTTATGGGATAAGCTCGTAACGGAATCGCAAAACAAGCTTATTAATTCACGCGATGGCTATATCAAACAAGGCAAATGTACTTTTACGAGAAGGTGAGAATGAGAGTGGGTACACTTAGCATTCGGGGCGTTTGGGTTGCCTCCAATTTCTGGCAATTGCGGACGGAAAGGGGGTCAACCAACGCAAAGTGCAATAGCACAGCGCGACGAGTGAAAAAGATTTCGCGTTAGCGAAATAGCATTTCGCGACGTGTCTGCAACAGTCGTTAAATATTCATGACAACCGGACGGTGAGACTTGCAAGTGGCTAAATTATTTATGATTCTTTTATGTCATAATCGAATATAACAACAAAGCGACAGTTGCATGTACAAAGGTTGCGGATTGGAGTGCGCGTATTTTTTTCAAATCTGGTTATGAACAAGGCATTTGTGAGTCGCTGCAATTATTATTGAATTTCATTGCTCTTTTTCTTTGCATTATTGATAAAGATAGAGAATCAGAATTTTATCTCATAAATATTAATTTACGAAGCAAATATCATTATTGACCTTTCGAAAAATTATTATTGACTTTTTGAATAATCTATTGAAAAGTATTTTACCGAGCGAGTTACAAAACAAAGATCGCAATAGATTTAACGGATAACCTCGCAGTTTACGAAATCTATGAATTATAAAGTTCCGCGAATTATGTAGTCAACTCGCGAAATCGATTTTTGTTTCAATCCTTTTATCTTCACATTCTCAAATTAATATCGCCATCTTTGTTCTATTCTCGTGACGGGTTACGCAACGCGGCATCGCTCGTGTAACCATTCTCACGTGGAATCGTGGCTTGGTTGGCTGCGACGACGGGGATCGACAAATTTCATCCGCTATAGTCCTTCACAACCATTGCAACCATCGATTTGTTGCAAAAGTTGTGCAACCGCATGTGTCTTAACGGCCGGAAAGCTGCCACGTAACCGTCGAATTAGAGCGACGATGAAAGACCAATTCCCGGGTAATCGAACTAGCTCTCGCTTCCCGTTAAGCTTCCGTACGAGACGTTATATTGCTTCATCTCTCGAGTTCGACAGAAATTCCCGAGTTGCGCCGAAACGGAACAGTTGGCTTTTTCTCATCTCCCCTTCAACTTTCTTAACGTCAAAGCATCGTTCGTCAGGTACGTCGTATCCTCTCTCGATTATTCTCGCGTAACGGATGAAGGTATCTCGTCGCGAAATTGCGATCATCTGTTATCTCAATAAATTTCGATAATTTTGATCGATTAATAGAAACTACAAATATTGTTTAATTATTCCGAAAATTTAAAAAATAAATATCATTCGTAATCAACGTATTCGCGAATACATTTAAAACAAGATGTATGTGTTGGCGTAATACGAATCTAACGCAAATGTGGTCATGCCTCTTGTCGTTGGTTTAATACGCCTTCCATATATTTTCGGTTTCGTACTACTAGCCGAATGTGTAGCGAGCTATTTAAACTTTCGGTCAACGGAGAAGTAGTTAAAGTTAGAGAAATCCGGATAACGCATGTGTACTTTAATTAACACGCATACGTAGGAAGTTCCTCAGGTTATTAAGTTCTGTCGTCTGGAAATTGGATGTACAAATTCAGCAATGCTCATCTGGGGTGACGCTATATATATCTACATTCATATCTGCATATATTCATATAAATTCTTGATTTGTCATGAAATATAGTCGTACAGAAATACAACCAGACCGAGCTAATATCAACGAATGGCCTCCAATTATTACAATTTTTTTTTGGCAGAGAATAATTGCCGCATTGGTTTATATTTGCATTTTATCAAATTTTATATTTTGAAATGAGACATACATTATTTTAAAAATATATTTTACACACACACACACACACACACACACACACACACACATGTATATATTTATATTTATTTATATATTGCTTAACGCTACAAAGTTTCTAACTTTAATAAAAATTTAATAAAAGTTTCTAAATTTAATAAAATCTTAAGACTCTCTCTTTCTTCTCTAAGAATTTCCTTAAAAGATTAATAAAGGTTTCTCTAAAGGTTCTCTTTTTTTAATTGCACTGTGTTAATTATCCATAGAACGAAAAAAGTTCCGATGATTGGTGCGACTGATTACGGCACAGCAAGGTCCATTAAATCTTAAAATCTCTCGCGAATTTCGAAGCCCCAAGGCATGTCGTAATCGAGTCACTCCACGGTCAATCTTAAACTACTGAATTATACGAGTGACTCTGTGGCACTCGCGCTCCGGCACTTTAATCCGGAAGGACTTGTGAGTGCACCTGCTAGACGACGATGGTATATCTCTCCGGTTGCGAACTTCGGGTTAGCTTGCGAGAGAGAGACGGGCGTAAGAAGGACGCGGGGGAAAAAGGAGAGGTAGACCCAATTACATCTCGTTCGTGCAGAATTGGACGAATACATACAAGATGCTTAAGACGCTTTAACTACCTCGGGATTTGTACCCACATTCTAACTGTCGAGATTCGTTTAAGTACCCTATGCTGGACTTTCGTCGGTTTCCGAGAATTGCCATCGACCCATAAATCCGTTTCCGCAAACTCTGAGTTTTCGCTAAATAGTTTGTTTAATTGTAATTTTCGACTTGAATTTAAACATAGTCGCTTTAAATAATTTTTACGATTTTATCAGTTCCTGATTATAAAATTATTCGCCTGCTTTTTATTTAATTTTATTAATGTGCTTTTTATTAATGCTTTTTATTAATGTTTATATAAATAAAAAAATTACGTTTACACACACATATTAATATAAAAAAGTATAATTGCTCTATAAATAACTAATCGATCGAATTTAATCAATTGTGCATTTAATTACAAGCGACCTTTTCTTTATCTTGCAGGACGCTACAGATACAAAAAAGCTATCTTTTTCCGGGACGATAACGGATCGTCCGGGATGGAATCTGAACAGCGATGAAAGAAATTCTATGAGATTGAAGAGCTAAGATTAACCGGCTATTAATGTTCATCACCGCCGTTAATGGAACGCAGCCTATGGAAAGGGATGCGATGACACGCTGCCAGCCGAAGACGAAGGTTCCTTGAGACAGGATTAGAAGGCCGCCTAAAACCCGAGTAAACTCCTGTCTTCTTAGATCAATTAAATCATCGACGTGAGCTCCTTGAAGAGCTTCAAACTTCGCGCTACTAGATTCAGTGTCGCGCACGAAATCTGCTCCAATCACGCGCGATTCATAAATCTGTGAAAATTGAAAATTGTAATTTTATACATGATAACGGATCTGCTAAAGAAGAAGAAAATTCTGGGAAAGAAAACCGCCAAATTAATCCCGGATGATCAAAGGATCGCCTGCTGAGGACAGATTCATTCTGTCTTGCGAATTTTTGAGAGGTCGATTGTCACGGTGTAGAGATTTCGTAAACGATGCGCTCGTCAGTGAATTAAAGCGTGTACCTGGACCGGGTTGTTCGGACAATCGATAATGCCGGGTCGTAAAACTTCGCGCGAGGCACGCAGCAGAGTGTCTGATAAATAATGCAATTCTATCGGGTCGGTCGGTGCTCCGGGGTGTGAAGCAAAAAGCGCTGGATCACCCTTGGTGCTGAGAGAATCTCGAAACGTCTTACAACGTGAATTACAACACGGACATTGTGTTGTGTGCATCGATTTCGTGAAGTTGACTTGGAGTGCTTGATCTTTACACGAACTAGAGACGAGGGTTAACAGGTACGTGTATTATCTGAGATAAGTGATCGTGCGTGCTATACGAGTGCTCGAAAAAGTGCGGATTTTCTTACATTTTTTTTTTGCGGACGAAGTCAATTTCTAACGTAACGTCATTGCGAAACGATTCGTCGGTAATAGTAAACGGTATAGTGTCGGATCTGGCAAATATTTGTCGGTGCTTTTTTCAAAATCGTGTTGTTTAACGTATGACGAAGCGTCTCATCGTCATTTAGAATTCATTGTTCGTGAAACAAAAAAAAAACGACTTTCCATATTGATACGCCGATGTCAAACAGAACTCGTTTATACGTGTCAGAGCAAAAAATCGTGATATATCAGCAATTATAAAAATAAATCTGTAATTAACGTAATAGTTCAGATACGAAGACGTCTAAAGTGCAAGCCTCGCGATAATTAATTTTTTGAATGTGAGTTTAGAAAGTCGAAAGGGTCATCTCTCTCGCGGAAACCATTACATGGATTTGGAGAATGGCGCGTAACTCGTAGATAAATAGAAACGTACAGCGAGTAAATCTCTACGATAGCTCTAATTACCGAAGTAACAAAGTCACATGAGTTTTGGCATAGCTGCGAAGAATTCTTTCGCGGATATACAAGAGTTTTTTAAAATCGCGGAGGTATACGAGCGAAGAAAACACAACGCGCGAAATTCTCGAAGCCGCTCTAGATCCGAGAAAGTCAAACTTCTTTCGCGTGTTTCGACAATTCTGGACGAACCAGAATGCGGGTAGTGTCGTGTGTGCTTCGTTAAACTGACAGTTAATCGTCAACCGCGTGTCACAAACTTGTACGTGGTAAAGCGAGTGTTGACAAATTAGATTCCGGTGATGCACTTACGATGATATCGTTTTGTGATTTGAGCACTCGAGCATCAACGCACGTGTGAAAATTGGACTCGTCTTTCACGAGCACGATATTGCGCATTATTACAGAAAGAAAATTTTAATAAAGAAAAATTGGAGAAAACCACATCTCCAAATTAGTTATCTTAAAAAAAAAAAAAAAAAAACATCAGAATTTCCGTACATATTGTATACAAAGAAAATCAGGAGGACAATTATTATTCGTCGACGTAAGAGTATCACGGTCGTTATCAAAGCATTCGGGCATTGATAGATTTGTCGATTGAAATATTCCACGAGAGGAGTATCATATAGGAAGATAATCCTGCAAAAGAGAGCATTGTGCGCGGCGGTATCGAGGAGTTGTCTCAAAAGAACATTCGATCGAGAAATTTCCGCGCGTGGTCCCGATCGCGGGGAGTTATCACTGGAAAAACGATAATCGATCGACAGTCGGCGATTGTCGCTGCGGGGCAAATGGCAAACCTTATCGGAGCCGACATGTGATATATCGCGCGACGACGAACGAGTGGCGCGATTGGCTGACGAGAGAATGACGGTGACGTGTATGTCGTTTACGGATGTTGTTCAGTGCCGGGATGCTGTAGTGAGTAACTGTCAGTAAAAGCGACGCGAGTGCGGCACAACGAGATCGGTTTCGTCGTCATCGTCGTCGTCGTTATTCGCCGGAGAGAGTGAGAATAGAGCCGGCCGACATCACTCGGAGAAACACCCAGCATGAAGGATCATCGAGGAGGATGGCTGCGCGCCATGCTGCTGATAACGTTCCTCTCGCATCAGACGGGTGAGTGCAATCCTATATTCGTTATTATTGCATCGGTTTTTTTTGACGAGAATCAGAGATGATTGAGCTACGCGAGATTTTTTATGTCACCTGTCGCTTAATCGCATCTCTCAATCGTGAATCCATTTTTATGAAACATAAATCGTATTATGATCAGAGATTGAAGAATTTATCATAAAAAGGGCATAATAATGGAGAAAAGTCTTAAAAGTTTAAAATCTTGTATTTTTAAATGTAGATATTTGAAACGTATGTAATAGAAATATAATTTTAAAAAATCGTTCTTTGAGAACAAATTCTTTGAGAAAACATTATAAGATAAGAAACAAAAGGCATATAATTGTATAATTAATATTTTGTAGTTTTAAAGTGCTTTTTTGAATTATATAAATTATACACACTGATTATAAATTATTATCAATGTATATGAATACTCAGTAATTCAGTATTCAGTAGAATTTAGTGGTTGAATGAAGTAGATGATTACATCGATAATCAGAATTTAAAGCCAGAATTTCAATAATTAGATACAAATATATATAAACATGTTTCAAACGTCTGAATAGAATTCTGTGAGTGTATTTTAGTCCAATGGTTTAACGAATATTTTTTATTATTTCCTGCTGGCTAAAATAAATTTAAAGCGGTGCAACGACACTATCGCTCATTCGAACAAAACGCGAATGCATCGGTAAAGTGGGCCACACCGACATGACATATTGTCTTCTAACACACACTCACATGAGCGTGATTATATCGAAATGTATATTACGAGTAAAATATTGTAAGGGAGATCTAACTTTTCGATGGGATATTGCGATTTAATGAGCCACGAATAATTGGCGGTTTTTATAGGATGTGGTTTGTATTAACAGGTTGAACGTGCTACTTTTTTTATTTCGATAGAAAGCACAAGTTTATTCTGTAGAATATTTTTCGTAGGCGTCGATAATTAATTTTGACGTTTAATAATATCTCGCGGTTTAGTTGGCCGATGAGTTAATCCATCCCGACCCAAAGAAATTATTGGCCAGTTATTTATAATCCAAGTTGAGCTTGCGGTTATCAGAAATAGTTGCACTCTTCTTCTCTTGAGAAAGAGAGAGAAGAAAATATCATCGATAAAAAAAGGTCGCGTTAACGTAACATTCTGTACGATAAGACTAATTCTAAATGTCACCCGTCCATAATTACGAAATAAGAGAGGAGTAGCCATTCATGGTGCAGGTATTCTTAAATACCGCGGGCCATTATTGAGATGATTTTTAATGAATGGACTCATGAATAAAGCGCTTTAAGCAAGTTCACTCGAGATCGTTCGGCAAAAGGCAGTCTGCCAATAATTTCAGGGTGCTCTATCGACATACCGAATTATTCATAATTCACTGTATGTATTCTGAATTGCATTAAATTGAGAACAGACAGTAGGAGCAACGAACGATTTGACTGTTGAGATCAAGAGTATGAAGTTATTCCGATTCCAAGTTGTTTTTTTTTTTTTTGCAGTTTCATCAAATAATTTACGTATCGCGATTTACTTCGATTACTCTATATTTTCTTCGCAAATAGTTCAAAGTTTTTTCAAATAGCGTAAAATTTGATATTTAGAATATTCCTTAAAGAAGATATCGATCGGTTGTCGTGTTGGACATGTAACGGAAATTCACTCGTTCGTCATAAACACGCTTCGCGAGTGAGCTGTATATAAGTTATTACCTGAAATTTTGCTACGTCCAGGAATGATGAATAATATGGGGCTATAATGTTACATACATACAATACACACTGCCGTTATACGGAAATTCTATTTACGGTATTTTCCTGTATCATAAAATTGCATTTTGGGTGGGAATTTCTATCGGATACTAAGAATATATTTTACTTTATTACGTTGTCAAGAACTTATATTGAGAAATTAAGATCACGCTTCTG
Source organism: Lasius fuliginosus (assembly GCA_949152495.1). Taxonomy (NCBI): domain Eukaryota; kingdom Metazoa; phylum Arthropoda; class Insecta; order Hymenoptera; family Formicidae; genus Lasius; species Lasius fuliginosus. The sequence goes on along the minus strand of OX424452.1, from coordinate 5,212,414 downwards.
ATATTTTTATGCCGATCTGTTTAGAATTAATTAATTTATTACATATTCTATGGACCAAAATGACAAAATTAAATATGAGATAAAATTTCGAGCTCGTTATATCTCAAGTAAATGGATAGCTTTATGGTGTGTTTGCATGTAGAAAACTTTGCGATAATTCTGCGACACCGTTGAATCTCGAAAAACTACAAATCGAGTTAGACATGCTTTGTAATTAACGCGTCTTGGTTCTGCTAGCTGTTAGCTTTGGGAGAATAAACATCGCCCGAATTAGTAGAACAAATTTCCTTCGTTTCCGGCGGCGTTCTCTCGGTCTTTCGGATGACTTTCATCGTATGCTACCTCTGGCCCGAGGATCGAGGAAAGAGGTATCTGGAAATTACATCGAGGAGCGCGAACTTTCTTACGAACGTCACGGAAAATTGAATTTTTAAGCGACAGGTCATTTGCGAGTAGTCTACTAACTCTAACTTCGCGTGTTGACTCGCCTGTGTGTATTTTCTGATTTTGTTGCGACTTCTGAATGCCGCTATTGAACGCAGGTTAATTACAACTATAATATACGCCGTTACTAATTGAAACGATCCTTGGAAAATATTGTTGTAATTCTTAATCCTTAATACTTAATCCTGGATTTCTCGATCGCTTTAAAGCTTCGCCTTTATTTATTTGCAAAATCATTATTATAAATCGTTACATAGAAACTGTATAAAAAAGTTACGGTTTTTTAAATAATAGACCGTATTTTAAAAATACCGGTGTAATTAGAATTTATTCGAAAGAGATATTTCTCCATTGAGAAAGGCGGCAGAAAAGGTAATATTTATCACGTTGAAATGAAAGGGACGACAATTCATCGCACAATGAGAGACGTGGAAATATAAATTGCTCTTTTATATCAATGCACGGGATTTACATCAATCTGCAGACAATTATTTTCATCCCGCGATTCCCGTAATTTACTTTGGTTTTTTACTTGCTGCTGTCACATTGATGAAATAGACAGAACGAGCAGACAAGAGAATTAATGTCATAAATGGTTTCGCTCAACTAATTTCGGCGATGTTACTCAAATTTCTTCTCGTAACGATCGATTCGCGCAATATAGGTAATTGCACATAATGTTATCCGACCACATCGATAGTCCGATATCCTTCTTGACGAGCATCGTGACCGAGAATTATAGATATCGAGCGGATGTGTAACACGCTTGCGGAATGCGGTTGATTGTAAGTCGGGAAGCCAATTTGCCAAACTCAAGTTCGTCGCGGGCGTCGGAGGAGATACCGCAAGAACGTCGCGGTGTTCTATTGAAGTTGTAATCGATGTTATTATATATCTATCTACCTGCTAGAGGCGGCTGCGTATCATGGCATCAGCCGTCTCACATCACCTTTAAACGAGAGAGCGTTAAAATTAATTGTACGCGCGTTATTAAACTCCACGTGAGTCGGCGTGACTAAACTTTTGTGCATCCGGTGAATATATCATTTCTCGAAAGCATTTAAAACTGAATTTACAGGCTCGATGCTTAGTGACAGCCGTACTTTGTAAATGGGAGAAATTGCAGCTTTATTTAATAGTTAACACTTCGTTGTCCGTGGTTTATTCAATATCTCGATATCAACACTGTCGTCATTATCGGAATAATGTAAAAGTTCGAAAAGCGTGCAAAAGAGACATCTGAAAGATTCTAGACTCTAGATAATTTTACAATGTCTTTCAGAGATTTTGTTGTCCGAGTATCTGTTATAGTCACATTTTGCCAATAACGATAATGCAGTTTTAATTTCTTTTGTCGCATATACATAGGAATGTTCGTGGTGTGGCTCTGGGACATTCTTTGTCTATGTTCTACCTTATATCGTAGCAAATGCCGAAAAATTGAATTGCGGTTGGCACGATCGAGCAGTAAATCGAAACTCCCCGCAGAGAGATCTGGGTACAATCGAACAGACGAACTACAATAGAGAGAGCGTAAACCATTACTATTGGGCTTATCAAAGTGATTCACGTGACTGGCCGACGGCATTATGCAAATGAGCCATAAAATTATCGTAGCCTTTAGGCATCGTCAGACAAGGGGATACCTGAATTTTCCGTTATACGTGACAGAGCACGTTACTGCAACTATAGAGAGAGCAACTATATATTCACTTCAGAAGGCAAAGATTATATAATAATTCTCCGTTAGATGATCATGCAAACTGAGTTGGTCTTTAAATTATTATTCGCGAGTAGCGTTCAAGTGTAATATGAATCGCGTATCGTAATGAATATTAAACCAACAACAATCGCGTATTTGAAAATCGATATTGTTATTATCAGAATAAAATACATACTCGTGAGCGCAGCTTTCTTCAGCGCAAGAAACGATGTTCTCAATTTATATCAAAATAGTAAGATAAATATTATGAAAGCAAATAAAAAAAATATCGCACGAGATTGCATTCTGATTGTATTGAGAGTTGGTTGAAATACAAGAATCGGAGATCACGAGCAATATTTTTTTTCGATGTTATAATACAGTGACGGAGACAATTGATGATTTAGCTAGAACGGATAAGTGGTGGCAATCTCCGTTCGGTGTGCCTCTTAGCGAGTTATCAATGTCTTCGTTCTCCTTAACCCGATGCGGAGTATAGGAAAGAGGAAGCGATTCCTCCAATGGTCGTCGAGAATGTGTCCGGCAAATTTATACGCGCAGACAGCTGCTGTAACGAGAACGCGGATCTATATCAACCCTAGAAGAGATAATACAGTGGTCGAAGAGAGCAACGGCCCTAAAATAGGATCAAAGATTTTCGACGACGATGCTGCAATCGAGATTGTGTGCGCGCGCGCGAGCGCGGCAAAAGGATTTCCTGTCATAAACAGAGAGGTCGGCACACGTGCGGTATACTTACACCCCTTAATGCAGCCATAAACGAACGACTTTTAATTATCGCGCCGTAATATCATTTCACGGTGATGATACTGTCGATAGAAGATTCTCGATACGATCGCGTATTTCACATTTACGTTACGCCGACTGCTATGCATTTAACATCAAAATGCGCGCGGCAAATCTATATTTATACATTCTCGAGCAAACTCGAGCGAAGTAACATTGCTGTATAATTGATCGTTAAGGGGCAAACTCAAAGGCGGCATAACTCAACTCCCGCGATAAATCCGCTCGTTTGCAGTCGACACTCGCGTAAATTACAGTTCATTACAGTCCGATGAATCGCCCCGCATTTGCGTGAATCGCATTACGACAGTCTCGGGAGAACTCACGCGTGGCGTTTGTAGAGCAATCGCTTGAGATACGCGTTGCAGTTTAGACCGCAGCGCGCATTTAACACCCGCTGTAAATACGTAAATACGTGTGCTCTATGGCAGTCGACGATAGCTAACATCGTTTATATTTTCGGATAAAGTTTTTTTTAGCCCCGATCGATTTTATCGTCTCTCATCACACGCAGTTCTCAACAACGATTTCATTTATTAGGAAAAATTTTTTGTGAGTTTTTTTTTTACACTGCAATGTAGATATAATATATCAGGAATTTTGAGGGAATTTGTAAGCTAATTATGAAATGTGTATTATGTGTCGTTGATTATGGAGATAATTACGAAGAAACTAATTTTCACGCTTATACATATAATACGAAGATTAAAATGTAATGAATGACCAGATTACAAAGTTAATTGGATAAGTTAAATATTCTTGTAGATAAATAGCTTAATATCATTAAAATTGCAGAGCCTAAGCTAATTCAAAATTATATTTATTCGCATAGATACAATTCGCAACCAACAGAATTTTTTATTCGAAATTTGCATTCAGAAATAATCCGCCAAGATTTATATTGCGCTATTTATAAATCTGTCTCTGTGTAAAACAATGTTAATCGATGATAATTCGTGTTAGTTTTTTCAAATTAAAGTAACCTATATTTGATTTGACAATTCTCGATGTATTCGAGACGAAAATAAGTCCATCCGTACATAGTAATGTTTCGCGCTGTAGTTGGGAACTGCTCGATCTGATGGAATCGCTCCGTCTTATCAGCGTTCAGATATGATCGTAATTTTACAACATTCGATCCATCCTACACTCGATCTTCTTCCAGATCCCCGATATCCGGCGGAAGAGACAAATGCGTGCACTGTTATGAAAATGTCAGAAACCTGCCCCTCCTTTTCCGCCATATAAAGCGCGCCGTAAAGTATCGACGGCGTAACGTAATGCGAGAAATAAAGCACGCGCTTTATACGCGCGCGCGCGTGTTCTGTAGTACGTATCTGTGTTCGTATGATAAATATAATTCATCGTATATTCCAATTCACGATCTTTTATTATGCACCTATATTGTTCCCTGTAAAACAAATACAAGGATCTCTGTACCGAGGGTGCTTATAAAAATTCAAAAAGTTATGTGAACCCATTGCCGCTATTATGCAAAACCATCAAAGAGACGGGTTTTGTTCTGAAAATAGAACTCGGTCTTCACGGGATGAAACGTATATATCCCCAGATGATATACCCCAATGCACGCTCTAATTTACTGGACTTTCAGTTTTGTTATTGCGCCAACACGCGCGCGGTAACAACCTAGTTTTTTTTGGCGAGTACAATGGTTTAAAAAAAAAGTCTTAAAATAATGGGCATGCTGTTCATTGTGAAAAATAGTGTTTGCTTTTTCTATGATATCTTGAATTTGCCACGTCGGCCAGTGACCTATTTTACCCTCTTGTCGACTTATATTATAATGAAGTCTATGTAATGTGCAACGCCTTTACATCGTGCTCCATTAATCACGGGTTTCAATACTAACGCGATAAAAATTAGCAACCGGAGAACGCTATTTATATAACGACGAGAATTCCCGATAATTGACATCATGTAACGTGTTGACGTTACTTTCCAGCAGATTTGTAACTTGTCCTTTATGTTGGCGAGAAACTGAATGGATAGTGAAAACATGTTCGCGCCTTCATTAGCAGAAATTTTACAAAATCCCCAGCTGTAACGTAAAATGAAATGACATAATATGAAATTCACAGTTGAATTTCGCGTAATGCACCTACAAAAGATAATTCACGATGTTATTAAATTTATTCTTCATCCCTTTTAGCTTTCTTCTTGACCGAGATGATTTTAACGCGAAATTTTGCTTTTATTTCTGTTTGCAAAATTCGATAAAATTTGTCACCCGCATTTTCTTTCTTCTCCTTGATTGAGAAAATTCCAGAGTAGAGTGGCTGTCTTTGAGAGGCAGCTTTGCAATTATCCCAGATGTTCTATACTTTATGTGCTAACGAATCGCTTTGTTACCGAGCGTAGCAGCCACCGTCGTGTGACAGTCCTGAATTTTGCAACTGCGTTGCAAATTTCACGATGTTCGAGGGGATCGTGATAAGAACTCTCGTTATTATGCATTCGCAAATCGGCAACAAAAGACTATGCATATAGACGGTAACACACCTCGAGATATCATCACGCGAGCAGCAATTTCTGTTTATATTGAATTCCAACTTTGAAAATGCGTGCAAAAAAACTTCTTGCAAAGTAAATCGCTTTTGTTTTATTCTATTTTATCTACTACATCCGTTTAAAGCTAAATGTCTGTATTGTTTGCTATATAATTAATTATTTATAAATCTATCGTTAAACGAGCAAAAAACGTACATATTCATTTCAATGATTTTCCCTTTTGATAAATGTAGTTCTGTAGCATCTTATATCAAAATATCAATTTATGCTATTTCCGTATCTATAATTTCGAAAACCTATCGAAATATTTTATATATTTTTATTCCTGTACGTTAATAAAATCAATTATGTATAAAATTGTGGCATGTTCGAATTCGAAATAAACGTCACTAACAAAGATAGAATTCTTTCAAATACTCTCGAAATTCCGCAATCATTCATTACACTTGTTACGGAAACAATCGTATCAATATCAAGATCGATAGAAAAGAGGGACAGTCGTGCGCTCACAGAATTACATCCCAGAAAAACTTTTGTGAGACTAGCAATTTTCCGCTATATCGAGTTCGTGAGAGCGCGCCGGCGGAAAGTTCGCATCCGGAAGTCGCTACGAGGTGGTGTGGAAATAAATTCAAAATATGGCGTACTCTTTGCACGGTGAATAAGAGTTTCATTGATCCGTGGTGTGAGATAGATTCGGCCGAAAACGGGTCAAAGGATTCGAGGATGCCGCAAGAATCGTTATCATTCTTCAGGCTCAATAAGAAGCGCGAGAAGTCGCGTTTACGGATGTACCGAACAGCTATTGCATCAATACCGGAAATACCGGGAACTTCGTTGGGAATGGTACTCGAGATACGGCTCTGATGGTCCCCACGAGGAGTCGAGGAAGAAGAGGATGCTGCGCGAGATCTTCGTCGCATTCGAATAAGTCGCTTGCGGCGAATTTACGACCGTCCGATCTTCTCGTCTGGCCTTTTTCTCGTACAGCCGACTCTCGATTAAGATTTTCAAGGATAAGAATCCACGGACGAAGAATCCGCGAAGTTCTCCAACGATATCTCGTGGAAAATATTTCGCTATAAAGCGCGCGGAAGTTTTGCCTAAAGGCTACGCACAACAGCGTATAGTATATATATAAGTTTCGCGAAATAAAAACGCCGGGATTGTTAAATATACGCCAAAGTCAGATAATTCCCGAGAATTTTCCGAGTCTCTCTCGTCCGGTACACATCGAACTTTCTCGCGCTACTTCACGTTTTTATACTTTTCTTCGAAATCACCGGACACTTCGCCACGAATGTTGCTCCTCTCGAGAAAGAGAACGATCTCGCCGAAGAAACGAAGGTTAAACGAACGAGAAACGACCGAGTGAAAAATCCGAATGGAAGGAGAACAAACAATTGCAGCAGCAACAATTCCACCGTTCGCGCGTAATCAACGCGTCCTTTTCAAAATGTTTTACAACAAAACCCATTTTCGCGTCAGAGACCGAGAAATGGAGATCGCGCAATACACTAAAATATTTAATGGCTTGTGGCAATTTTTCAATCGCGATATCGGACCATGCCGCGCGTGCTATTGCCGTACGTTATACCGCACGGCTGACTAGTTCGATAATATATAAGTTTTGCTAAGAATATTATTTATACAATCAGTACAAAAAAATCGCAGCACACTCTGTTATAGCTGAAAAAAATTAGACAATCTCCAATTACAAGTAAATGTACAAAATATCGTGGAAATTGCATACTTTTTCTGAAAAAATTATGAAGAATAGCGCTATTTCGTTGCTAAGCTTTTAATAAGTATTCAGTTTATAAATGGCTGAAACTTAAACGATTTTAATAAATTAATCTCTAAATAATTTAAATCTTTGAAATTTAATGTGATCACGCGACGAGGAAAAATGAAAAATATAAACTACATATATTTCTTTCGAAAATATCTAATTTATATGCTAAGCAAAAATCGATTTTATACGTTCGCCGAAAAATCTGCAATCTGCCGAAAGTGCAGGCATTGCAGAAATATTTAGTATAGACCCACGCGGTGTTTGCGGCTATCAATGATCTAAAAGCTTTACGTCGTTTATAAGGATAAACTGTAATACGGCGTACTTTATTTCTCGCATTACGTTACACCGCCGATACTTTACGGCGCTGCGGCGCGCTTTATATGGCAGAAAAGGAGCGGCAAGGTTTCTGATATTTTCATAACAGTGCACGCATGAGTATGTGAAGTTGGGCCCTCATTATTAAAAATTTAAAAAATTAATTAGAATTCTAAAAGCCCCCCTAAGAGTTCTCTATCAAAATATAATAGGAGAGCTAGATCAGTGCAGTTTCCACTATTTTTCTTGTCTTATTGAGTGTGATTCAGAACACTAACATTTTTTACCAGAACTTGTTATTTTTAAAATATCTTCGATACTGGAAGTACGTTTTTTAAACTAAAAACCGCGAAACTCTTCCGAAAAAAGAATCAGGAACTATGCAAGTACTCAAAAGAACCTCAGAACTATGCTCAGAACTATTAGAATTCGATTTGTAAAAAATCATTAAATAGCGCAAGATGCCCACGTAATACGAAAGTCAATTGTAAGCGAGTCGGCTTGTTCTAACAATCGCACTAACAATGTGAGAGCACAAAAGAGATATTCATAAGAGTTGTGCCAGCGAGAAATGTTATTTTTATATTGCATTGCGTATTGAATTATTACGTGAGAAAAGAACAATAGATGTATTCACATCCCACCTCCCTCCCTAAACCTACTATTTCTTAGTAAAGTCTAATAATTTCTAGAAGAAAATGATAAAAATCGATAATATTTTATCAGAAACAGAGCTTGACAATTATCAATATTTTTCAGCAATTTAAAATCTTCAGAATATGGATAATACGTTGCCATTTCTATCCACAAAGCCTATCGACTATGAACATGACGCGGTATAAGATTGCATTGATTTTCGCATATATCGGCGAAAGAAATGTTAAACAGAGTAGTCAGCACAGACGTGATCAAGCTAACGAGATTACAGAAAGTAACGGTTATAATCAGTATATTAATCGGGACACAAACGGTATAAAAGAATATATATAGAACTATGAAACTATTCGAGTTGCAAACTTAAAATTGACATATTCATAATATTAATTGTTTTGGTTTCCAAGTATTGCAAAAATAATTAAATGGATAATGTGTATTGTAAAGCTTGTCTAATCACACGTTAAAGTAATTGCTGATTTGATAAAAATAATTGACCGCTGTTTTTATTTCTTAATCGATAAATAGAAAAAGGATTATACATAGCTGAAGAGAGAGAGAAAGAGAGAGCGAGAGAGTGCACGTGACGCTATCGGGGACAGTCATTCTGTTAAAAACGATCCATTGGACTGACACGAGTTGTACGATATTTTTCTCGATACACACGGATATTTTTATGCACGGACGAACGGCTGTAATTTGATCGACACTTCTTGTTTCGGTGAGCGATCGTTAAAGCGCGAACGCGCGCGGCGTCGTGCACGCGATGCATAAATTGCGATTCGCAATCGCGTTTGTCGGATTATCGAGCGTAACGCAATGCATTAGCTTATTCCGAACGGCTGTACTATGAATCGTTCCCGTAAATATATTAGTTAACGCTATCTAAAATTTAATTGATCCTCTCTGGCTTTTTCTATGCGAAAAAAATAAGAAAAAGAAAATGCGAAATCGGTTAAAGCTCCGTGAACTTTTGTATATATCAGCTATATTTTATATTTTTGTGTACCTCAGAAACTATACATCTATTTTATTTGCTTACTATTTAAATATGAGACAGTATAAATACAAATTATTATTTCATAAACTTATAATTTAACTTAAATGTTTATGGGAATAATCCTGAATGTAGAAAACGAACGCGAATTAATGTAAATCACTCGTATTTAATGACGTACATCACGGTGTGCATCATTCGCGGAATTATGAACTTAATGTTCCATTTCCTCGTTAAAATATATTAAGAGCAATATAAAGATATTAGATCACCGTATCGTGATAAAGTTGTGCGAATCTATGTATTTAATATATAATTTTGATACGCGTCCTGTTTATGTGGCTATCATTTACGCCGAGCAATTATTCGACACTTCGTACAACACTTTGGTTACACGGTCGGGGGACTCAGGACACCAACGTTTTAAAAAAGTAAATAACGCGAAATACGACAATTGCTTAATGTTACCGAAGCTCAATTATGTATGAAATTCAATCTTGACAAAGAAAATTCTGAAATTAATGCGGTGATTCACGAGGCCATACACAACGATGCGCAATAAGTCTATATAAATCGCGATTTAAAACGCGTGCTAAACAAGATAAATGTTAGCAATATAATGGTTAATCAAAAACGGCTGAAAATTTACTCACCGAGAGGATTTGCCGTCATCTTCTTCGTCGGCACCTTGATTGTTTCGGATGCACGCTTTGATAACAGAAAGTCCTTCACAAAGTTTCGTCTCACCTCAATTGTCCGTCACTTCACATATAACACTCCCGTATTATACGACACACGATATATAATTTAGATAAGCAAATAACGCGAAACATTTGATCACCCAATGTTCAGTCGCGAACAAGACTCAAGCTCGACGAGAAAACCGCGCGTAAAACATGGACTGATCCAACGGCGTCTTAATTAACATTAATCTCAATTGTCCGTCACTTTATACGGCACTCCCGTCACACGTTCAACGTATTTTAGACGAGTATATAACGCAAAATATGCCGCAAAATATAATCATTCAATGCTGTAGATGTTTATTCGTCCACAAGACCCGAACTCGACGAGAAAACCGCGCGTAAAAAATGGACCGATCCAACGGCGTCGGCGTCTAAATTAACTTTAGTCTCAATCGCCCGCTACTTTATACGGCACTCCCGTCACACGTTCAACGTATTTTAGACGAGTATATAACGCAAAATATGCTGCGAAATATAATCACTCAATGCTGTAGATGTTTATTCGTCCACAAGATTCGAACTCGATGAGAAAAGCGCACGTAAAAAATGGACCGATCCAACGGCGTCTAAATTAACTTTAGTCTCAATCGCCCGTCACTTTATACGGCATTCCCGTCACACGTTGAACGTATTTTAGACGAGCATATAACGCAAAACATACCGTGAAATATAATCACTCAATGCTGTCGATATTTAGTTGTCCACAAGACTCGAGCTCGACGAGAAAAGCACGCGTTAAACACGTAACGATCCGACATTGTCGGCAGATTCGTCCGAACTGGCAGAAGTGCGCTACTGTGTTGATTTATAACTACGCGAGTCAAGGAGAATACGCATAATAGGCCGACGATCTTCGATTATCGAAACATAATTGCTGTCGCGTAGAATGTAATATATTTGAATAAGAATATAAGAATATAAGAATTCTCGTCGTATTATTTTAATACACTTCACTATCAATACGAGATAGTATCAATGCATATTATTGTACGATATCATCGCCCGATTTTTCTCGGCACTATCGAGACACATTTCGATTTCTTTACGGCACTAGTCCGATTCCGAATTTGCGAGTTTTGTGCGTCCGGATATAGTACACACCATTGGAAATCGCAAAAAATTGAATATAATTTTTATCTAATTATTAACAAACGCGATACAATTTATTGAATAATTGATTTATCACTCTTGATAATATTACGCGAGTTACGCGTCCGTGTGATATACATAAACGAGAACGATGTAAAATTCAACTGACTCTCGCGATAGTCGAGCCGGTACTAAACGAGAAACTAAAAACGTGTAGATGTCGTAGGGAAGGGGATTCTTCCGAACGAATCTATCTGTTTTTGTCTTAAATACACGATAAAGCGAGTACGACTGTGCTTATCTATATTTCGAAAACCGTTGGAAGTAAGAAACGTCCCCCCCTCCAGTCCTCTGACTCTCGAGCGAGCGTGGGAACATTTCGTGATTTATGGCTTGTTTTATTTACTCGAGACTTCAAGCAATATCAGGAAGTATACAAAGAGACAGACATACGATTTTCTGTCTCGTTCTAACTCTCGCTCGGACGAGCGAGAATTTAAAACGAGACAGAAAGTTATATGTCTGTCTCACATGCTACCGAGGCCCGTTTCTGCTAGCGACTCGCCGAGAACGAAAGTGATTTACCAAATAAGGAGAACAATAGGCCATAAATCTCGAAATGTTCCCACGCTCGATCGAGAGTCAAAACATTATCTTATCGCTTATCTTCTTCGGCCGGCTCAGAAATCATGCTAGCGAAGCGACTCGCCGAGAACAATAGGTCATAAATCTCGAAATTTTCTCACGCTCGCTCGAATGTCAGGAGACGTTTCTTATTTCGACGCACCACGAAATAAACATAAGCACAGTCGTACTCGCTCTATTAGGTATAATAAACAAAGATATCTTCTGAGATTCCCCCTCCTTAACGCGCGCCGCACACGGCATATCCTTGACTCGCGTAGTTACAAATCAACAGTAGCGCACTTCTGCCAGTTCGGATGAATCTTCCGACAATATCGGATTGTTACGTGTTTAACGCGCGCGTTTCTCGTCGAGCTCCAGTCTTGTCGACGACTAAACATCGACAGCATAGAGTGATTATATTTCACGGGATATTTTGCGTTATATGCTTGTCTAAAATACGTTGAACGTGTGACGGGAGTGCCGTATAAAGTGGCGGGCGATTAAGACTAACGTTAATTTAGACGCCGTTGGATCGGCCCATTTTTTACGTGCGCTTTTCTCGTTGAGTTCGAGTCTTGTGGACGAATAAACATCTACAGCATTGAGTGATTATATTTCGCGGCATATTTTGCGTTATATACACGTCTAAAATACGTTGAACGTGTGACGGGAGTGCTGTATAAAGTGGCGGGCGATTGAGATTAAAGTTAATTAAAATGCCGTTGGATCAGTCCATGTTTTACGCGCGCTTTTCTCCTCGAGCTCGAGCCTTGTAGGCGACTGAACATTGGCAGCATTGAGTGATCAAATGTTTCGCGTTATTTGCTCATCTAAATTATATATCGTGTGTCGTATAATACGGGAATGTATGTGAAGAGACGGACAATTGAGGTGAGACGAAACTTTGTGAAGGACTTTCCTGTTATCAAAGCGTGCATCCGAAACAATCAAGATGCCGACGAAGAAGATGACGGCAAGTCCTATCGGTGAGTAAATTTTCAGCCACTTTTGATTAATCATTATATTGCTAACATTTATCTTGTTTAGTACGCGTTTTAAATCGAATATAGATTTGTTGCGCATCGTTGTGTATGTCTTGTGAATCATCGCATTAATTTCAGTTTTCTTTGTCAAGATCTAATTTCGTACATAATTGAGCATCGGTAACATTGAGCAATTGTCGTATTTCGCGTTATTTACTTTTTTAAAACGTTGGTGTCCCGACCGTGTAACCAAAGTGTTGTACGAAGTGTCGAATAATTGCTCGGCGTAAATGATAGCCACATAAACAGGACGCGTATCAAAATTATACATATATTAAATACATAGATTCGCCCAACTTTATCACGATACGGTGATCTGATATCTTTACATTGCTCTTAATATATTTTAACGAGGAATTGGAACATTAAGTTCATAATTCCGCCAATGATGCACATCGTGATGTACGTCATTAAACACGAGTGATTTACATTAATTCGCGTTCGTTTTCTACATTCAGGAATATTCCCATAAACATTTAAGTTAAATTATAAGTTTATGAAATAATAATTTGTATTTATACTGTCTTATATTTAAATAGTAAGCAAATAAAATAGATGTATAGTTTCTGAGGTACACAAAAATATAAAATATTAGCTGATGCGTAAAAAGTTTACGGAGCTTTAACCGATTTCGCATTTTCTTTTTCTTATTTTTTTCGCATAGAAAAAGCCAGAGGAGATCAATTAAACTTCAGATAGCGTTAACTAATATTTACGGGAACGATTCATGGTACAGCCGTTCGGAATAAGCTAATGCATTACGTTACGCTCGATAATCCGACAAACGCGATTGCGAATAGCAATTTATGCATCGCGTGCACGACGCTGCGCGCGTTCGCGTTTTAATCGCGTTTTAACCGAAACAAGAAGTGTCGATCAAATTACAGCCGTTCGTCCTTGCATAAAAATATCCATATATCGAGAAAAATGTCGTATAAATGTCGTAACTCGTGTCAAGCCAATGGATCGTTTTAACAGAATGATTGTCCCCGATCACGTGCACTCTCTCGTTCTCTCTTTCTCTCTTTCTCTCTTTCTCTCTCTTCAGCTATGTATAATTCTTTTGCTATTTATAGATTAAAAAATAAAAACAGCGGTCAAATCGGCAATTATTTTAACGTGTGATTGAACAAGTTTTACAATACACATTATCAGTTTGATTATTTTTGCAATATTTGGAAACCAAAACAATTAATATTATGAATATGTCAATTTTAAGTTTAGCAGCTCGAATAGTTTCATAGTTCTATATATATTCTTTTATACTGTTTGTGTCCCGATTAATACTGACTATAACCGTTACTTTCTATAATCTCGTTAGCTTGATCACGTCTGTGCTGACTACTCTGCTTAACATTTCTTTCGCCGATATATGCGAAAATCAATGCAATCTTATACCGCGTCACGTTTCATGGTCGATAGGCTTTGTGGATAGAAATGGCAACGTATTATCCATATTCTGAAGATTTTAAATTGCTGAAAAATATTGATAATTGTCAAGCTCTATTTCTGATAAAATATTATCGATTTTTATCATTTATTTCTCCTAGAAATTATTAGATTTTACTAAGAAATAGTAGGGTTAGGGAGGGAGGTGGGATGTAAATACACCTAGGCTGCGGTCCGATTCACGCTCACAGCGATATCAATCTATAGTCCACGTTACGTATCTATAGATTTGAGCGCGCTGTGAGCGTGAATCGGACCGCAGCCCTATTGTACTTTTCTCATAATTCAATACGCAGTACAAAATAAAAGTAACATTTCTCGCCAGCACAACTCTTATGAATATCTCTTTTGTGCTCTCACATTGTTGGCGCGATTGTTAGAACGAGCCGACTCGCTTACAATTGATTTTCGTATAACGTGGGCGTGTCGTGCTACTCTCACTCTGTCTTGAAAGAAACGGATTTCGTTGGATTGCGTCTAAATGATGAGCCGCATTTTCGGAAGAGCCCAATTCATCGGCTGGCATCTCTTCGTTCGTCAGTGTGTGCGTGATGTAGTAGGTTAAAATTATACTACCGAGAGTAAAATGCTGTATTAACCGTGATAAATTGAAATATTTTTTAGATAAAGCGGAGCACGTTATATATCCGTCAGAATTGATTTCGCGCGTATAGTTAATCCTTCCATAGATAGATATTCGACTTCAAATTAATCCTTCCGTATATTATAGATTGTTTGATCCTTTCATTTCTGAATGATAAAAAATATTCAGGAAGCTCAATTTAGATTTTATTAATCTTTTAGAAAATTTGGTAAAGATTGA
This sequence comes from Lasius fuliginosus, assembly GCA_949152495.1. Classification (NCBI taxonomy): domain Eukaryota; kingdom Metazoa; phylum Arthropoda; class Insecta; order Hymenoptera; family Formicidae; genus Lasius; species Lasius fuliginosus. The sequence goes on along the minus strand of OX424452.1, from coordinate 5,197,391 downwards.
AAACTATTAGCGCAATGTCTTGCATTTTTTAAATCTAAAAATGGAGTGTTTTAGATGTATGAGAGATATTTTAAAGATAAACTCTGAAGTGACCTCTTGACCGTAAAGTTTTTTACAAGTATCCCGCAAAGTTCACGAAATTTTGGTTTTCTTCTTTTTTTTTGTATTTTTACTACATCATCCGTCTTACATTTTTCAAGCAACTTGTTGACACTTATGCAAATGTTGCGACCGCGTGCGCGACGATGCATGCAAGTTTTGTGCTTTGTCATTCTGCAGTAAAAGTTGCAGAGTCGGCGAAACAACCGTTCCACATACAGACGAAGTACGACAGGTGGCTGGACACACTGATTTCATTCCAATGTTCGACACCCCCATGTTGATGTTGTTTCGTACTTTGGGTCTATTTGTACGTGTGTGTGGGAGTATGTTGAGAGCTTTCTGCCTAAGCAGGAATCTTTCCATGATATTTGCAAATTATAGAATAATAAGGCGGACGAGAGAGCGAGATAAAGTTCATGTTTCCACACACAAGTATTCTCCGAGAAAACAATTCCTCGTCCGTGGAATACTCTGAAAACTCCTCTCCGATACTGTTATAAAATGATGGGCGAATTTTTCAAAGTGCATGCGCGAAACATTGCTTTTGTCGTTTTGGTAAACGAGGAAAAATACAATATTACTGCATCGTTCCGCGTCGCGCTGCGCTGCGCCGCGCTCTCGTCGGTCGACAAATTTTTCAAATTACCGTCGTAACGTATTGCTTTCGGCCGACGAGCGTAGACGAGAGAGAAGCGGTTGAAACGCAAACATATTTTTTCGCAACCTTTCCGCCGGGGATTCCTCTGTCGTCATCCTGCGCGGCGACGAGTGTGCGCGTGTAACGAGCAGCGAACGAAAAAGATTCCGCTCGGCGCGTCCGTTCTCCGTTATATAAAAAAGAGAGAATGTGGAAAAAAAAACGAGTGTGTTTTATCATGTACGGTTGGCAGCGTGCCACGACCACGCACGACCTCACCCTGCGGTATTTGTTAGTTTCCGTCTCGTTAGGCGGAAAATCTATTTCTTTACGTCGGTATTGTGAAAACGCGAGTTGCATCGGCGTGCATCCGAGCGCGCGGTCGCAATCGCAACCCACCGCGCGTACTCGTATATAAGCAAACGCGACGAGTGTTTAGGACGATAGGTTTTTTCTTTCCTCTCTCTCTCTCTCTCTCTCTCTCTCTCTCTCTCTCTCTCTCTCTCTCTCTCTCTCTCCCTCCCCCATTTTTTTGTTTTTTTTCTCGATCGACGACCACAAGCCATTTGGATTTTAATCGAAAAGCTGGGATTTATGCTATTGTGCGACGATCGCGATTGTTCGCGCGCTCGGATTCTATTATCCGCGCACGCGATAATACACGCCAAATATAGCGCGCTATTGTGCTAGCGCTGCAAGCATGATAATAAAAGAAATTATCGTTATCGCGATCGCGCTACTACTGCGAAATTAATTGGCACACAATCGCTGTCTAAGGTGTGCTGCAAACTGTTAATATATTTGCTCAAATATAAATCGAACTTAACGTTTGAAAGTATCGATATCCTTTACATGGAAACTTTAATTTTCTATACGTTTTATCTATAGGTATGCAATCTTGATTATTCAATATTTCTATAATAAAATATATCTAATTATTTTATAATTTTTAGAAGATCGAGTATACCACACACACACACACACACATATTTTCACATATATGTATGAAATAAAATATTAATTTATAATTTAATTATTTATTTATAATTTATCTTTAAAATAACGTAAATTAATAATTAATTTATTAATTATATATTAAGAATTAATTTATTAATTTACGTTATTTCAAAGATTCGCATAATTCCGAAACGTATAGCCATCGGTTATTTAAACTGTCGTATAAAGGAACCGTATACGCGCTGTAAAAACATGAAGGCCGTTATTTAAGCCCGTATATCTGAACCTGGCACAAAAGCTTATGTTTTGTCGTGGCGTTTAAACAAAACCAGTGACTATTTTATAATTGCTACAAACGTTTTGTTCTCTACGCTGCTTATCATTTTGCACCGCGTTTCCACATGGTTATAAACACGTCGTAATGGTTTTTACCATGCTAGTGAAAATCCATAATGAGATACGAATCCGACGGATTACATCGAGAGAGATTATCTCTACGTCAAAATCCGTAATGATATGCGAGCCAGTGAAATTACCATGGACGCGTAATTGAATTTTCTACCGCGTGCCGTTGTTAAATTATCTCTTTTTCGACCTACAAACGTAACAACGCAACGTGGTTACCGGCCGAAATGAAATCACGGTAAAATCATATCACTTTCACATCAGCATACGCATTCGACGATGAAACAGGACACAATGTCCACAGGTCTTCCAAATATCGCACGATGATGCTCTTTATGAATATATTTAGAGCAACAACGTACACGTTCGGTGGTTTTAAAATTTACACGACCTTTGCTTTCATTTTGCGCGTTGAAAATTGCATGCGGATACAATTGAAATATTTATACGACACATATGTGCTTGTAAATTCTCTATCAGAGAATATTAATATTAATTACGTTAATTGGAACATTAATTTTCATTTACACACACGGCCGAGTTTTAAATATCTGTATAAAATAGAAATGATGGAGAAAATGCGGGTATACATACGCAGATATTGCTACTATCAGATATGCGATGGTTTAAATTTAAATGGATCTCTCTAACAGCGTTCTCAGAGTTAGCTAATAGTTTGGCATTAGCTGTTTACTTCGTTGACTTGCATCGCGCGATATTGCATGCATCGCGCGTCGAACTTGTGCGTCCCCGGCGCGGGAGTATGGATTACGATTGTTTACGTGACACAGTATCAGAAATTATATCCAAGCGTCGTAAAGTAACAGGTTCTCACGGCGCATAACTGCATGACGAGCATAGCCTGCAGCTCGATACCGCCCGTTGCGTCCGTTTATTGTGTCGCGTCGCTTCTGGCTCAAAGCCGTATGCAGTTCACAGCGGAGTGCATAGTACATGCAGCGCTATAATCCCGAATAGGAGAGATCGTTTCAGCTAGAGCAGGCGGATCGCGCGATCAAAGGGACGGCAAACACAACAGGAGCGAGCGAGAGAGAGAGAAAGAGAACAAAAGAGAAAGAGAGAGAGAGAGAGAGAGAGAGAGAGAGAAGGGGCGAGAAAAAGAGAGCGAGAGAACGCGAAATTGCTGAGCGGGCTTTTGGCCGAATTATTATCGGTTATCAATTCGCGACGTCGCGTACGGCGGAAAAAGGATTTCCGGCGATAGAACGCCGGCGCGATAGAATCGATGTGGTCGCGACCGGCTCGCGGACTCTCGGCCGGCCAAATCTTTTTATCCAGTTATTTTCGGCAATTCAATTCATCCGTCATAAGCCAATCGTGCACGCTCGCGATCGGTGCGTTCTACTCCGCGCTCGCTCTCGCGTCGCGCAATCAGCAGTCGCCGGGCTTTAACGATGTTATCGAGGAACCGTGATTGAAGTAATATTTGCTCACCGGTTATTAGCAATTAGTTGGCATCGTGATTTCCCGACCGAACTCGACTCCACGATTAGATATTCAACCGCAGGGGAGAAAAGGAACGCGCGTATGTCAAAAAACTTTTGCATCACTTTATTATTTTTAGTTCCCGCGCGTTAAGACGGCCTTAACGTCGTTTTTTTTTTCAAAATTGTCGATGTTTTGTGAATAAGTTAGCGCGCGATCATTCCGTTCAAGTTTCTTAATCACTTTCATTTTTCTCAGTGCTGTCAAAATTAGAGAAAAATTATTTTCTGATGATAAGAGAATTATATAATACGTTCAAATTCAAGTCTTTCAAATCTAATCTCATCTATAAAACAAACAGGATTTCTTTCCCCCCCTAGTTCAGTATCACTGGAAGTAATGGCACCGTTACTTAGGGCAAAGTCTCGCGCGCGTATCGCGACTATAGATCCGTATTCAAATTCCGGGTGGCGGTAGTTTCTTCTAATCTACAAGAGAGCACAGAGACAGGGTGTATCCCCTCTTAAAAGTTTCATGCGGTCATTTATACTGCTGCTCGACTCGCGACGTATCTTGTACGTATTTCCATCTTCCCCCTCTAGATATCGCTTCAGACGTGTACGATCCTCGGAATCCGTCTGACATAAATATTCCAAGCTGAGTCTCGGGTTCTCTCGCTGCCGATGAATCAAGGAGAGGAGAGAAACGGCGGGTTCTGACAGCGCTTCAAAATAAATGTTCCTCAAGCGCGTCTCGAGCCAGCGGCTCGTCTTTCTGATTGTCGGCTGTTGAATTATGGATTTGCGTCTGTCGAGAACTTATAAGAATAAATACCGCGAATATATATCGCGCTACTCTCAAGTGCCGATACTCTCTCGGCGCAGGTTCGGCCTTGTGAAAGATTAAGGTCGAGAGCGGATGCGCCGGATATGCTCACCTACCGTCGAAACGCTTCCCGAGGAATTTCCGGAGACATTTATTTCTTATCAATTCCGTAAACTGATGTATCGTATTCCAAACGCGCGTTGAAAGAGCCGGGGAAGGAAAAACCTTCGCGCGAGGATCGAACGAGTATGCGTTTTGACGCCGATATTAATGCGCCACGTGTCAGCAGTTAGCGAGGAGCAACTCTCCTGCTGCTCTCCCGTGGGCCGCATAAAAGTGCACGTTCCGTAACGACGGCGGCGTCGACCTGGACCGTTTGGATCGAAGTTGCGTAATTAATTCCGTCCAGCACGCGAGCTGAATCCTTTTAGCTTCCCGCCTCGGTTACGCCCGTACGTACCTACCGTGTTTTCCGCGAAAAGTTAATTTCTTCGTTGTCTCTTCATCACTCGTAAATGATTAAACCGCTGGTTAGCACGGTTATTAACCGTCCTTGTCGCGAGTTTGCCTCGATCGAGGATGAGGAGAAAATAGGGCGGCGTCAGATTTCCGTGAAGCCATTTCTCGATTATTTATACCCTCGTCGGCGTCCGAGTATACAATGTGGTTGCAATATGTATAGTGTCGTTCCACATGCGGATTCCTTGACCTGATACTCGTTTGTCTTTGATACTACGTTTTCTCTATGTAAATATTGTTACGTGGCTGATCATTGGGACGATGTATTATCGTTGCCTGCGTAAAGCTTATTGTAGCTGATCAAATAATAGAATAGTGTAAAGACATACGATTCAGCACTTTCAAGAATATCTGTCTAGAATATAATGAGAATGGCATATAATGAAAAATTGAAGATAGATGATGCGGCTAAAAATGAAAATAATTTGATCGTTTATTGTCTGGACGATTCGATTACAAATAATAATGGAACAATAACCGACTTTTTTATAGAAAATGAGATTAATAGTTTCTTTAAAAAGCAATTTATGTTATCGTTATACATATATAAAAAATTTGTTGTATCGTCTTATTCATTATTTCAATTTGATTATTTCATTTTTAATAGTTATTACGCTTGGCATATTCTATAAGTCGCGTTTTCTCTCAAATTCTTGCATGATATTTCATAGATCGTAAGTCAATTTCGTGTCGATTATTCTGCTAATCTCTTTACATTCCCTATGGTTAATCTTCAAGTATCGTACTACTATTGACAGTTGTTCGCGTGTCCATTGCTCTAGAACTCGTGTCGCGCCACCCTCTCAAAGCGTCGCGTGCTGTCGCCTACACGCACCTGTCGCCCTATTTTATTCATGCGATCGCGCGATGTGAATCTATGCCGAATAGGGCGGGTGAAAAGACGAGGCAAGATATGCGTACGGCATTCTGTATATCAGAGTGGAGGGCAGTGCTTATAAACGTGACAGTCGATGTTTCTGTCAAAACATCGAAGTCGGGACGTGATAAGTGGAAAGTGCTCCTGGATTGACTTTACCTCTTTCAAATCGCGCCAACTATTTAAGGCTAATAAATTATGGAGATTATTATAGCCTGTGATTTGCTACATAATAAATTACAGTTTGTTCTAAAATATAATGATGAGGGAAAACAACTTTATTTAGATAGAATTTAGGTAAATTGATATCTTCTAAAAGTCGATTTATTTCTAATTTATAAAGAAAAATTATATATGCATAAAAAATACCAGAATATGCCAGAATATCAAAAATTCTTTGCCGAAAATTGAGAATATGATTTAAGGTTTTTTTATATGACATATTAAAAGTTTAATTTATTTCAAGAATTAATTTTTTTTGTTGAAGAGAAATTGATTAATTAAACTGGAGAATAATTTAAATTTAATTTCTCAATGTAATTATTAACAATAATTAACCTCTTTTTTGGTTTCAGTTAATTATTTTAAAATGTAAAAGAAATAAAAGGAAATTATTTTGAGTCTTTTAGATTAATATAATAATCAATTTTTAAGTTGAAATTAAATGTAAATTTATTACTTTGAAAGAGGAAAAGTTTTAAGTTTTATTTTCATATGATAGACACTAAAGAGAATTAAAGATCATGAAAAATTCTCGTCTTATTTTAATGAAAAATCTCGGAAAAATCTCGGGGCGCGTTTCTCGGATTGAATTCTTCGGTCGGGAACACAGCTGCTGTTGAAGGAAGTCCCGTCGAAACGTTTCGTTCTTCATTCGCAATCGTATTACGCATTTCACATTCGAAAGCCGCAAATCGTTGCTATGTATGTAAGGCCGGCATGGCGAACTCGCGAAACACTGCGTAGATATGCGTTTAGCGTGCGTCGCGTGCCGACCTCTAGGCGGAACCCGGCTTCTTTGTTGTCTCCCTCCCCTTCCCTCCTTCTTCCTGGCTCTCCAGGAATCTCTCTAACTCCTCTCCACTCGTACGCTTTCCTGTTTCATACATGCACCCAGACCGAGACGTCAGCTTTACCCCAGCCTTTACTGCAGCTATCCCATACAATGGCATCGAACTTTTCTCCAAGCACGCGGAAGTCGAACTTTCACAGATTTCCGTACGCACAGATTTCCCTTGCTTGCGCACTCGCTATGGCGAGAACTCTAGTCGTGACCTCTTGGATTTGTTTGATTCCTTTACTAGAGAACGCTTTAACGCTGCAAAAGAATATTTGTCTTCGCGTTGTAAACACGCTCACATATCTTGCAACAAGCTGAAGCTATCCCGAATAAAACCAAACATTCAACTTGCATTTGTGGAGAGAGATTTTACACACACGCGATAAAAAATATATTATACCTATGAAAATAAATCAATATTTATCCAATTTAATTTTTAAGACTCTTTCAAGATTTTTATTATATTTAGTTTTCACACACAACGAAATTTTACTTACAGAAAAGCTATAATTTTATAAATCAAAATCTAAATTTTCTATATAATATTTTTGTACCATTCTAATAATTCATAGCACTTATTGCTTCCATTGTTCTAATACTATTGTTACAGAATGTAATTACTTTTCTGTGTGCAACGGAACTATTCAGAAATTATTGCGCTCGCACTGCAATATTTATTCCATCCAAACGTTTCGCGAGAGAAGTTGAGCGTAAGATTATACTTTCGAGTCTGAATTTCGGAATTAAATTACTAAGTCGCACGTCACACGCTTCGTCAGTGATGATCGAGAATGGCAGCACGTCGCTCTTCTTCGCGATAACGTCGTGCAGAGAGAGAATGTATGCGTATGTGCGCGCTCGGCGAGCCTATGCATTTAGAGTGCATATACTCGGCGGAAACGACAGTAGATGGACCATCCGACGCTATTTTCCTCGTGTAGTCAACTGTCGAGTTGCATTTGCGACTCTACGACTTTCTCGACTTTCACCATTCCAGGAGAGAATATTCGCCTCGCCGCGAAAAGCGGAAAATTTCAGAAATTTCGAAATAACTGCGGAAAAGTCTCTTCGCGGTACTCGAATCGCAGATGGCGAAGGAATGGAGGGATAACGAGAGCTTCTTCTTGAAGAAACATCGTAGATCCCTCGCTTGCGAAAGAGCGGCGATCGATAACAGACGGGCCGAGAAGAACACGCAAATTTGCGGACGAGGTTGGCGGCGGAATCAGAGGGGAAGACAATGGAAAATCGCGGAGAAAAGGGACGAAAATAAAAGTGACGATAGGTATACTCTCTCCGAATACTCCGAAGTCGTTCTATCCTCCGGCCTTCATTCATTCGGGGGAATGTTTCATGGAAATTGCTTCCGCCGCCGACGCGTCTGCTCTTTACGCCCCGGGACGCTCTGGCCTGAATTTGCATCGTGACTTTATTTCGCGAGGAGAAGCGGCCCGTATCTCACGCTTTAACAAGCGGCCGCCTGCTTTCGTCTCGTCCGCCGCGCCACGATCAGGCCGATGAGGCTCATTCGTGCAGACGAGCGGATTGTAAAACAGTTGAAATAATTCGTCCTACACTTCGTTAACGCGCGATCGTGCTTTTCATCCTCGCGTGATCGGACGCCTTCTTTTTTCGCGGCTTAATAGGGCTTATTTATTTTTCGAAATAGCGCTTATTTATTTATCGAAATTGTGTTCGAGTTGAGACAAGAAGGGCGACGACTGACATTATGGTCGCTTTGCTTTTTATGACTCTCGGCACGAAATTCTTGCATTAATAACACGCAACATCTTTCATTTCAATATCTTTACTTAATCCTTTCAGAGTATCTCTTCATCGTAAAGCGACAAAAATGTGTACGCGATAGTAAAGTTTTAAAAAGTTAGATTAGAGATACATGAATTTTTTTTTTAACTTAAACAATTTTTAATTTTCTCTGATGAAATAAGTAATTTTACTTTAATTACTAATCTAATATCCAGAAATGGAATAAATAATTTATTTTAATTTAAATTTGCTAAACTGATTAACGATTCACACAGCTGTGAGAAAATTCTTTAATCGAATATATTTCGGATAATTTATTAATATATCTGATCGGCTTTTCGCCTGTTATCCAGTATTCTATTAATGAAATGACGACTCATTAATCGACGTGTCGCTGAGGACACACTATATAATTATCAGTAATTCGATGTACATAGATGTACATAGATGAATCATGTTTTAATAAAGCATGCGCAATTAAATCAATACGAAGTTAGTAACCGAACCACCGTTGAAATGTATGTAAAACAGTCTCATTGCTTATGAAATTTGAACTTAAATCCAAATGCAAATCCAAATCCATAATTCAATATTATAACATTCGCCGCATCTGTATTATTTAATAATTTATCTTAATGAAAAGATTTATACAACTTGGGGATTTTATAAAAATATCAATATACTTATAAAAGATCTCCGAAGTATACATATATAAGAAAAAAAGAATTGAGAGAGAGAGAGAGAGAGAGAGAGGCAGAGAAACTAGATTTAGAAAATTAGAAATAACAGTAAGAGAAAAATGGGACAGATACGATTGGTTGTTGCATTAAGAGTAGATATCTCGCGTCGTCTTTCGTAATAAAAATCTTTCGCAATTTCTGTACGCCCGCGGCGTTCTGCAGCTGCACCGCGATTTCATGGCACGGAATGCCCGTGTGCTTTCGAACACACAACGAACGCACGAAAACAGGACGGCATTGAATTTCTCAGAGCGAGGAAGCATGCCGCCGTCGTCTCTATCGCGTATGTACGTTGGAACTTCCCGTTGTTTCCCAATCCGAGCACCCGCTCGGCATTCGAGAGCGACGTGTGTAAGATGGGAACGGGCGGAACAATTAGGCACGGCCATAGAGAGCGCGGAATGGAGCGGGACGAGCTCATAAAGGCGCCTTGACGGCGCGCGCGTGTGCATCCCTTGCGTGATTCTCGCGGATAACGCCGGCGAAATTTCCCTTCTAGAGCCTGCGCGTTCGCGGCATTCACTCGGAAAGAAACAAGGCTTCTCTTTGAGCCAAGAGGCCGGCCTTGTGCCACATTCGTATCTTCGTGATATGTTTTTTTGCCTCTAATGAAGCTGTTCCAAACTCGGCGAAACTTTGTCGACATCGCGATGCTCTCGATTTCAACTCGAGCTGTTTCGACTTTCATTATTTTTTTTTTTTTTTTTTAATCATTAGATGACTAACAAAGATATTTTCAAGGCAGTTTCTTTATTTTTGGCGATTTTTTTTTTGGTCGTGTAGAGAAAAAATTAATTTTATGTCGTAACAGAATATTTTAGAATTATGTCTCTTGAAATGTCTGACTCGTTATTGACTTTTATCACTGTTTTGTATCCGAGTTGGTTTGGCAGTGCAATTCCTTGTACTAGAGCATTCGTAAAAAAAAAATACGTCTCTTATTTTTTACAACGTATACAAAGTATCAAACTAAATATAGTATTAAACTAAATATAAATATTACAAACCTTGCTTTATCGTATTGTTCCCTTCGTAAGAACGAGGCAAGACGAAGCTCGCGGCGCTTCGTACTCGGCACAACTAATTAGACGAGAGAATCGAGCTGCATAAATATGTATAAAAGCGCGTTTTTCCGACCCACAGAGATCTCTATCGAGGTTGAGGGCGAGCAACGCGCTGCAGCGAGAAAGAAAATTGCCGGAAATAGCACGTGTTCGAATTAATGAAGCCTCTCGGAAGAGCTAAATGTACTACTCGATGTTGTGCATTTTGCGATAGGCGCATGCAATTACGGCGCGTATCGCGCGTTGCTCATGAAAAGAGGGCTCGTAAATGCACGAAATGATTCACATTATACTGGCACATTCGGTGGTTACGTTACCTCGTAAATGCACCAGCGTCGCTGGTACATACGAGTTACTTCGTGAATGTTTCAAAATCAATGAAAATGCGTTCAGAAGGCGCGCGCACGCCAGCTAGCTTTACGCGCCATTGAAATAGCGCTGTCGCTCTGCGATGAATTCTATGGCGATATATGAATGTATGGCGGTCAGAAAGATTCACTTCCGGGTCAATGCGTGCGAAAAGACATTTAAACTCGATTTAATTTCAGTCGGTTTAACCTCAGCAATACCGTTGTATAAATGTCGTATCATGCACAATTCAAGATCATTCTATTATCTATTGTATTTATATAAAAATATAAATACAATAGATATGAGAAAAGAAATCTATATATGTATATAGAAAGTAACGCAACTTAAAGATTTAAATGTAATAATTTAATTCAAAATTATTCCGTATTTAATTACGAAATAAAAACGTATAAGCGATAAAATATCTCTTCGAGATTTTGAAAATACGGCCGGAAGTTTGAAGATTTTCTCATAAAAATGCACCGATAATCCCGCGATAGAGAATATATTCGCGCGCGTGATATGAGCTTCGCACAGCAAGAAGTTCATTTGCCGAGCTTAATTACTGTAAGAGAATTGAGTCGGATCACAAGGGAATGCGAAGGATAATAAGAAAGTTCGTTGTCCCAATAGTTAGTCGTCTCGTCCTGAGAAGAATAGGAAGAAGAAAAAAATTCGGTCCGGATATGCTAATGCTCGATGTAACTGGAAACGACTGTCACCTCTATTAGTTTATTAGTCGAAGAGGCTGCTATAAAGAGTAAATTCGGTAAAAGATAGCCGGAAATTTCTTAGTGTCGCGAACAGGTTAGCAGACGCTATTGTATCAGATTAAACGATTACAAACAAGAAATTGTTTTTTCATAGCACAATCATAGCTGAATATTTACTTCAAAAAATTTTGTGAATAATTTATTGATACTTTTGACGTTTACATGCAACAAAAATAAACGAGGAGAATGACCTGAATTAAAAAACTCTAGTTGTATGGCTTTTGTAAATTTCATGGTGTTTGAATAGCGTGAAGAATGAGGTAGTTTGTGTAGTCGAGTTACGAGTGTAGCGAGTGTGACGAGCACTTTTGAAATTGAATCAGTTAGTCAAAAATGCATATCGATTTTATTTTACATGAGATATATACCATTGCGTATTTGCATTTATTAAATACCAAATGAAACAGCATTAGTAAAATATCAAACATCTGAAAGTTCATTTTAAAATTTTGTTAAATTTTGCACTTTATACAAAAACAATATTAACATTTAACATTGCATCGTAGGTCAATTTAAAAGTATTTCGAGAAAAATGATATTGAAATTCGAAGGTTAATAAATTTATTTTCTCCTCCTCCACTTCTTATTAATAAAATTTTTATAAGCTTGAAAATTTTATCTCCTCTCTCTCTCTCTTTCTGTTACACAATATTTGAAAAGTAATATTACTTGAAATTTATCCGTGGATCGATAACATAATCACAAATTTCTAAAAAATAATTTAAATTTCACGAGAAATTTCTAAATATTATGAAATTGAAATCATATGCAAAATACACATACAAATAAGAATTTTAATACTTTCTCTCTCGCTCTTCTCATTGTTATCTTTAATGATATAACATTTGCCATAAATTTCTCTAGATAATTCTGTAATGAACATGTCTCAAAGGCAATAGTAAAAATGTAATTGTAATTGCACTGGGACGCCAGTCAGCTTTTCAGCCAATACTTATTTGAATGCATGGAACAGAATATCTCCTGACTGAGAGCCTTCAGATATCAAAAGGAATCGTCTGGCGAATAGACTTTCTTACAGAAATTGAAGGAGGTGTTACGAGATGTTTTTTTAATATCGCTTTCGTTTCTTGATTTATAGACGATAAATATGTTTTCTCTCTTTCTCTTTCTGGGTGTGTGTGTGTATTAAGTTTTAGTTTTTAATATCTTTTTACAAAAATAAAATAATTTTATACATGAAAACAATATTTAAAATATTTGAAAAATTAGAATAAGAATAATTAAGAATATATTTGTCTTTTTATAAATATTAAATGGTTCTACAAGAGTTCTACAAAATTAAGTTTAATAATATATAGATTGAATTATTAACATACACATACACACGTATATTATTTGTTAGAAGATAGTTATTTTAACCTTTATATCTCGATGTTTTCTTAACATAATCTTTTCAAAATTGCGATTTCTATGAATATTACATTCTACAGAGAAGTAGTTTAATCTCATTTATTTATTGGCCAAGATTTGTTGTTTATTGCAGCCTTAAAAAATATCAGCATTTTAAGAGGACATCAAACTATTCCAGAAGCTTTCGCATCGCGATAGAGATCAGTCACGATACTGTAATTGTAATTGCATTGAGACTGTTCGACACATTCAGCTCAGAGCAGGGCAGATTTCTCGAATAAGACTCGTCTATCGCTATCAAAGGGTATCGCCTGGTAAATAGACTTTGACTAGGTTCAGCGAACGTGTAATAACGTCTGCAAGTCTTTGATGCCGCACGATCGAGCCTTCTGTGCGTCCGTGTTCTTTATGTAACGAACTCCTGTTTTCGAATTTCTCCTCGATTGAGCGCAAACGAGAACATTATTTATGAGAACATACGTAATCTCGTAGATTTCGTAGAATTATATAACAAAATTTCCCTTATAAAATAATTTTATTATTATCAAAACACACACCTGCAACTAAATTATCGTTAAACACAATGTCTAAATTTCGATTAATACAAGATTATTCGAAAATATACTAAAAATGCTTCAATGGAGACAGTAACATCTAGCCGTTCAACTTTCGTGACACATCACGTGTCGCAAACATTTTGCGAAAGCGTTCCATATAGTTACTCAGAAACGAAGTCAAACGCGACACGGGAGCGTGGAAAATTAATGTCCGCGGAATCGCACACGTTCACCGAGCTCGTACTTACGAGCGATGCCGTATTTTTTCGATGCAGCGAACATACGGCGCGCGTGATAGGGACATGAATTTATTCGCGCGCGCGCTCGCAATTAGTTGCGCACTACCTTTCATTTTTCACGTCGCGCGCTCGATCGATCATTGTTCACTTCACCCGGTGATCTCTGAAAACTGATAGAAACCTGCATCCATCATCGATCCATCGGGAAACTGTCGGCGAGGCGAGGGACCGCGTATGTCAGCCGTAAATAGTTTTAACGTGAGAGAAATGGTCGGCGTGCGTGACACGAGAGCAATGCATCTGCAACGCCGGGCCGGTTGACTGTTAAAGAAAAACTAACTAACCAACTTGCGATTTTAGCTGAGTTTCAACACATGTTGACAGACGAAAATGTTGATTAGCAATAAAATATTTTATTGTGTGACACAGCGATAAGCTTAACGTAAAATGCGCAATGCTTCTATAATCCAAGTAGACTTTCCGAGTATATTTATTAAACTTTATGCACATTTCTGTTATAGATTTCTAAATATATCATCAATTTTTATAAATATAATTTTAAAATATATCAAATTTTTATAAATAATTTTATAAATATATCATAAATATATATGAGAGAAAGGAAGAGAGAGAAAAGGACTAACTCATGGGTTTGTACGACTCCTTTACGCTAAAAGCCTTTTATATTAATCAGGTCAATCATGTTACGTTCTCGGTTCTGGTGATAGGTTGTAATGACGCATGATGTGACACCACCATCGGTTAATGGTGCGTAAGTTTACGATATATTAGAATGTAGATTTTAATATTCCCGGAAGGAGAACGAACCGACAAGATAGTCTCGAACGTCGCGAATCGTCGGCTTCCTTCCTTTCATTCCTCTTACGTACGAGATTAATTTCCTCAAACGAAATTTTGATGACATCAAGTGAGGCTCCATTCCTCCTTAATCTCGCGATCCGTATGTGTTCCGAATACTAAAGTGGAAGAGAATTAGATAGGGAAATTGAATTGTTCGCACGGATCTATTGAGTCTTCCTATATTTTACGCAATCAACAAAACATTTTCTAACATTCAGTATTTGTGAACAATTTAAATATTATTTTTATTTGAGAAATTGAAAGTATATATAATATACATATACGAATATGTAACATAACTTTGAAAACGTGTCGCCCAAAACTTCCCTTTCACATGTAATCTTCAAATATTAATCGTCTCTAGCTGATTGCGCCGCACGTTACATAGATCAGAGTCATCAGAGCTCCGTCACGGTCCAATTTTCTCTCTGGCAAACTGTCGTCTGGGGTGTAAATGTGACTGGATGTAACGCGTGTGTTGCAAAGTTCCGAATGCACAGGCGGAGTGCTCGCGAAGGGTCAATTTCATTCGCGACTATCCGTCGAACTCTCAGAGCACTCTCCGTGTAGCTTATATTGTATTAGCGACACATCGCTCGGCGAATACCGAAGGCTGTAATACGATTTTACGGTCACCGAGCCGCGAATACGATTTGTTGGCCGCGAAAGAGGACTTAAACCAAAGGATGACTCGGCCCCATCGCTTCTTGTAATCTCTCTCCTCTCACTTGTGATATTGTCGTTAAATGTAAATGTCAGATATAACCGTTGCATTATCGCGCCGCAAGTCGCAAGCACAACCAACCGAAATTTCCACTCTGACTAAAATTCTGACGGGAAACGTCATTGTTTGCAATGACACGGGCGCTCCCTCGCATTTACGCACGCTGTCGGTGGTGCTTATTCGGCGGCCAATAAAGGCCCTTCTCGCACTGACAAGTTCCGCAGCCCGCCGTACTGTCTACTTTACATACGGAGAATGAACTTGACGTTGTAATGGATGCGTTGCGCAAACGCGCGTATTGATTCGCGCCGCGTTGAATCCCGAAAGGCCACTGGCCGCTGTGGATAGAAAAGCCGATGTCAGACACGTGGTGATTTTTAGATTGAACTTTAAGGTTACAAGATGTTCCGCTCTTAGACGAAATGTCGCGTTAAGACCATGACACGTGAAAAGGATATAGTCGTAATCGTAAGGTCGTAAGCAAATTGACCAATAACAGTTAAGCATTCTCACAACGTAATAAAAATGTTTGACTGTGACTAAAACTTTTTTACATATCATGGCCTTTAGCGGTTCGAGCTTTATGATTATCTAATGATATTTTCTAGTAAAAGAGATTTGTATATTCAAAATTCTTCCAAAATATAAATTGTTGATTTATTAGTGATATCCTGTTGATTGTTTTCAATTACGGAATTATTATGCTGCACAAATGGAATGACATGTAGTTTAGCGGAGAATAATAGTGATACGGCTAATTGCGAAGACTATCTTAAAGAGGTTTTACAAGCCATATGTAAGTTTTTTATTCCATTTTCGGAGAATCCATCCAAAACTTATACCTAATATTTCGAAATTACTTCATTTACGACGAAAGTACAATTGCATACGAGAGAATATGAGCGTATTTTATTTTAAAGTACGTCAAAATAACACGTGTCGCGTTCGAGAATCTTAAGAAAGATACGGAGAAATATATTTCGTAGAAGAATTATAGATAAAAAATTGATTTACGATATATATTGCCATTAAAATAATCTATAAATAACTAAATTAAACTACAAATTATTAAGATAAACTGTAAATCCTATTTATTTATAATTTGCGATTACGGTGCGTTAAACTTCAATTTTAACAACTCTTTGAGAGCTTGTGGGTCTGTATAAATATCAATTCACTCTTTTTCCGTTTATCATGTAGCTAGAAAAATATATAATAAAGTAAGTTATATATTTACCAGCCGACGGCTGCCGCGATCTCGCGGGACGCTGCCGTTAATTCCCGACGGAGTGATTTCAGTAATAAATCCGCGTATTTAACGCCACTGGCGAAACCTTTGATCTCGCGCATGAAACAAATTTTAATTCTCTTTAATCCGATGTTCGCAGAGAAGGGACGACGACCGTTTCCTTGGATCTCACGAAAACCATCGTTTCTAATTACCGTAACGTTCGTTAATTTTTCCACCTCGACACACTCTGTGTATCACGCATGTTCGATAGTGTGAATTTCGGGGCAGCAGTCTTTAGCGACTCTCGTCCAATCATAAAACGTTAACCGCACGAAACCTCTCCGTGTCTGATCGCTCTTGAGAAGGATAATTGCTTTCTTTTAGCTTTAGCGCGAGCCTTATGCTCTCAACTCACGCACGCATCCGCCCGCCGAGAATTACGCCCTCCTAAATTCGTACACCATCTGATTCCGCTTAATTGCCCAGCTCTAATTAATTGCGTAATTTATCGAGTGTTAAGATAAACCCATGATTTAATCCGGCAGGAACATCGGTTCGCCGCGAGAACACTCGACAGCGGCGGAAATCTGAAATCTACTGGCGTTTCATCGATAACGCAAAATCATGACAGTTTCTCGAGCGAAACTCGGAGTGATTAATAATATAATATAATTTCTCCTTATTTCGTGACGGCGAAGCATGAAAATATCATGATACGAATCTCAAAACATCATGACCGTATTAATGAAAACAGACATGAAGAATGACATTTCTCCAAAATAAATTTCCAATCTCTTTTAATAATTTCCAATCACAGTTAATAATATGTATATAATTTAATGAGTTGATACTTATATAGCTTTCTGTTAATAATAAACTAAAACGAATCTCACACATTTCACGATATCGTATTATTTATCGTTCTAGAAAAGGACGAAGCTATTTTACGGCGTCTTGAAATTTTTCTTTATGAAGCAAAAGGATTCTTCTCTTTAATATCTCGTAGGAACAATCGATCCTTCGGCGGAATTCGCGGAGATGTTAAATCTCGACCCGCATAGTCTTACCAGACCGCTCGTTAAATTTCGCTAGCTCCGTGGAAGATCTGAATCTGGCAACGTTCCAAGTCTATATTTCGACTACGGCGACCCGCGTCTGAGATGAGGCAAAACGAAATAACTCCAATGACGCGGGAACCGTATCATAAAGCTACCCCATCAATGACGGATAGAGACATTTTGAGATCCTAAGGGTAGAGTACACACACACACACACACACACACACACACACATAAATATGTACAATATGTAGTTTGGAGTAATTGAAAATACATAATGTGTGTTTTAGGAAAAAAGTATTATGTTATAAAACTTTTTATATTCTATGAAAAAAAGTTTAATAGATAAAAGATAAACACACAATCTCTTTATTACCTTAAAAATATAGATATAGAGACAAATCGTAAGAGAGTGCACTTTCGTTGAATTATGCTTCACGATAAATTATGAAAAGTACCTGCCGCACACGAGAGAGAGAGAGAGAGAGAGAGAGAGAGAGAGAGAGAGAGAGAGAGAGAAAGTGAGTCCCTGTAGTAGTTTGAATTGACAACGTGATACTGGCTCGGTTAAGAATTCCGCTTGTTAAAACGGAAGTTATCCGCCGCTGGAATTCCGGGCTGTCGGAGACGTAATTTGAATTAATAATAAATGTAAAGTGCTATGCCGGTTCTAGAACAACTCAACTGCGGTATTGTGTCGGGATTAGCAGCACGAAAAAATACTGTGCAGATATATGAAAACGTTTATCTGGTACAATTTTGCATGATAGCGCAAATATATAAATTACGAAATTACTATTTCGCTGTATTTACCTTGAGTTTTGTATCTGATCTTCTAACATTATATCGCCCGTTACTAGTTTTCGACCTATTTTGAACGACTCGCGTGTGTTTATAATACAGCTGCATGTTCGTTACGTAATTAAACATATTTATGGATAATGAGCAAACTTTCGAATTTTAACGATTGTGCCGCAACAACTCGCTGTAACATAAATTAGTAGCAAGAATTATTTAGTAAAAGTCTTAAAACGTTACTTTAAATATTTCTTTAATCAATATTTTTATAAGTAGATATTTTTTCCTTAAATTTTAACGTATTTTAGTTTTAAAAACTCAGTTTGTGAAAACTTAATTTTGTTTCTAAAAACACATTCTGCACATTCTGAATAATAATTTATTTCTCACATGACGTAAATAGGATTAATTATAAAAGTTATGAAAAAAGACTGTAATGACTTGAATTGAATTTTTTGTTGATTTGTTATATCTTTGTGAAAAAAATGCAATCGTTGATTAGTTTGATAGAATTTACTGTTGCACGTGTACATTGAAAGAATGTTACAACAATGTGGTTAAGTGCAACCTCGAAAATGGAACACTAAACATTTGTTAGTGCTCGGGCCATCGGGATGTTTACGTGCAGGAGTTTGCTGCAAAAAGATACGAACTGTTGGCGGGGTGGAAGTTATAGATTTCTCTCAGCTTCTGAAAAATAACGAGAGAAGAATCGGCTTTCTTTCTTGAGAAATGTTTGTAGGTCGGAAAAATAGAAACCGACTAGCATCTGTTAGGATTTTTCATTTGATATTTCCTGCTTATTATGGGAATGAAACGTTTGCTTCAGTTAACATTATCAGAAATAGAGGGTGATCATAAATTCGCGTTTATATGCTTCACGTAATGCAGCAATTTTTTTTTTGGAGATTACATTTTGTTCATTTTTCTCTGTGAAAGTTTGTGCGCAGATTAATTTTCTCGACGTAGTTACAAAGTCTTCTATCATTCTGTCAACACACAAAATCAACCTAATTTAGTGTAATAACTCTACGGAAGCCGACGTTTATGCTCGACGAATAAAAGTAAGAATAAAAAAGCCGCGTTAAATGCGTGAGAATTACATTCCAACGTTTCACGTTCAACGACTGAGAGAAAGTCACTCGTTCGTGGATTCGTTCGCGATCCGAGGCGTCGCGACGTTAAATCACGGCGTCTCGGGTAGAGTGGGTGGAGAGAACGTATGACTCACCCTCTTTCTCTGGTCGTGAGCGAAAAAAAGGTGAATAAAAGCAGAGAAAGACCCGCGGCCTCCCGTTTTCGCGCGCAGCACGACTCCGTGTCCCGCACAAGGGCCGATTACTGATAAGCTCCCCGGACTCTTCGTGCAACGATCGCGATAAGGGATTATTCGAGCCGGCTTTAACACCTATCGTAGTCTCGCGAGGGAAGCGTATGCACGGTATGTGCCACGGTGTATTACATGCAATTCTCCGCTTTCCCGAGAGAAAAGATTTGTGCTCGCTGTTCCTCGTCTGACCGACATTTTATTTGCTCAATGCCGAAGCAGAGAAACACGCCAATCCTCGGCAACGGTGCAGCTTCTCTCGGTTGCGCGACGTCGACCCTAAGACGGGTTCCTTTCAAGGGCTCCTTCGCACGGGGATATGTCCCGGTAATTACATTTGCGCAAGATAGGATTGCTCTTGCGGGTCAGTCATGCGCGTCTTATTACTGGTCGCATTCACACTCTGTATGATGACGCTCCGCGAAGCGTAATCCGGTCCTCCCCTAATTAGAAACGGCATACAATCGCGTCAGAGAGACGCGAATCAATTCAACGAAAAGGGCAAGCATCCCGTTAGTTTAGTGTAAATGAGTTTTTTTTGCGGATTCGCGCGATTATTTTTCGCCACCCTGTGATTCGCGCTTTTTGCACTTAATTCATTTCTTAAAACCTTTCAGAGTGCCGTCGTCATTAATACATACACTTTTATACAGATTAATGTCGTTACGCGATAGAATAGTGATGGTCCTTAATCGAAGGCGAGCAGCTCTTTAAATCACTAAATAGTTTTGCAAATATAATTAAAAGTCTTTGAAGGTCTCTCGACTCCTTTTCTCTCTCGCAGGTACTTAACGTTATTATTCTGACAGGGCATATATACGCCATCAAAATAATCAAATACGTTCGTTAAATAAATTGGCGTGACAACATCAATTCTATATCATGACTGCGCTGAAAAAATACTAACGAGAAAGAGGCACTCGAAATAGCCAACAGCAGTGAATGCGTGTCAAATGTAACTACATTTTTTCCGTTTAACTTGCGAGCGAAACGTTTGCTATTCGAGACGAGTGACGGATATGCCAAGTAAAAAAAGGAGGAAAGTTAGTTAACTAACAACGAAATACAGTATTTCTGCGCTAATTTGTCTCTATTGTGACCGCTCGTTAACGACTAGGTATTACGTTAAATTACTACATATCGTATTTCCAAAGTGTTTCTCTTTGTACCACTGCAATTAGTCTGTCACGAAATCAGCGAAACGTTTTCTCTCTAATGTTTAACGCTACGATTGAATCTTGTAAAGAAAACGCACGAGAAATAGCATTTTTAAATAGCAGTATCTTTTAATTAAATTAAAATATTGTAAGCAGATTTTTGATACATCATAAATCGCACATCTCATTAAGTTTTCTTTTCTGGAAAAATATCTCTGCACAAATGCATGTCTTGGTAAAACAATTTCTACAATCTATAGTCCGTTAATATTATCGATTTTACTGTAAACCATTTTGGGGACACAAACATCGTGGTGTCTTATTGCTAATCTACACTTGCCAATAGTTTACTTTATTCACGTGCAGTAAGCGCGTATCTCGAGGGCTGGCTGGATACTTGCCAGCCAGATTGCTGGCTCAGCATCGAATCGTTGAAATACTTTACGTCGTGCAGCATCATCTACGGTATTACCTGTGCACGATTACATAAGCGACGATTACGATGTCCATTACCGTCGTCGGAGTTTCAACCGGAATTTCGTGAGGGCAAAGTAATGAAATAACGCACTGCGATAATTGAGGCATCTCGCGCGGACGTTTATACCTCGCGTTTACGATTCGGTCTGCAGCGGTGATAAAGCCCGTTTCGCCATATAAAGAGATGAAAAGACATGTAACGAAGGAGCTGGATAAACAGTCAGAGAAACGGCTGCAACGTCGTGAAACCGCCCTCTTCCCGCTTGCGCTGACGGAACATCGATTTACACGTCGCGTCTTCGACGTGGCATCGCAACGAGAGTTTCGCGCGCGAGCGACTGAAGAATCCACTCCTTCCCTTGATTTTCGCATTGACTCCTGAGATTGAGCGATTTGCATAATTGACTTCGAACGCGAACACGTGAATATTGCTGTCAGCGCCAACGTTTTCCAACGATTCTCCTCGCGTTTGACGATCGTATCGATCCTTTTACACATTGTCTTTAGCGTGAATGACACAGACAGCTTTATAAAATCGATGAACTGTACATATATTATTATATTGTAGTAAACAGCGTGGGGATAATCTCAGTGTAGCACAAACGTAACATTATAATAATTAGAACGACATCTCTATCATACTGATATCATAGATAGTTGCATTAAAGTGCAACACGAGTACATTAAACATTCAGTTAACCATGTTGAAAAACCACAAAGATTGTGAAAAAATTGCGCTCTTTTGACGCATGAGTAAAATTTTATATGCAAATCATTTCTCGCTATTGCTTATGTTACTCCGTTTTTCCATATTCCAAAGTAAGGCGCGATCTCTACCTCAAAGGCCAACGGTTATTTTTGCAATACGTGTGTTTCGAAAATAGCGACTGCGTGCCATGCGTTAACACTAGTAACAAGAAGTAAATCCTGAAATGCAAAATTGTTTCACAGTTCTATTTGCAACGGTTCGGAAAAATGTTGTTAATTGCCACGATATGTTATATTGCTTATAATACATCGTAGCAATTACGGCATTGCCTCAAGTGTGGATTTTTTTTCTGAATTTTAACAAAATAATTTAGCAAAATTTGTCATTGCTCCACGATAGCCTGTGATGGACGTTACGCTGATCTCGTGACCATGTAATGTGTCAATTATCAACATAACTTTTTAAAGTTGCTAAAAAGCTTTTCTTATAAAATTACAAGATACAATATAAAAATATTCGCAAAGAATTTTATGCTACTTTTCAGTTTAAAGTTTGCACATATCAATTTTATGTGTGTATATACAGTTTCGTAGGAAGTGACTTTTTATATAATTTTACGACTAAAATATTGTCTCTCGCCATAGCATTTACCTCCGCAAATTTTATTATATGATACATATATTGTAATTTTAAATATTATAGAAAAATATGACATTCTTCTTACAAAAACTTTTCGAACTGTTTGAAAATTTGAAGTAAAGTTAATAAATGTTATTTAAAAATCTTAAAACTCATCAGCGCGATTCTTGATACTGTTCGATACGAAATAACAAAGGCTTTACGATGATGGTACCCTCAGGAATCTACCGACGGTCAAAGAGGCAACCTAGCTCCAACGATACGAATCTATACTATCTCCCGATTCTATGATCTCTATACTTACACTATCGAAAAGGCATATAACGATATAAGAGCTTGGTGAAACGAAGGATATCGATGAAAACAATATTCTTCCCCGATTTCTTGAAAATACATTTCGCCATAGTACGTTCCGGTTGATGTAATGTAGTCGTACTCTTTCGTATCGTTTAATTTATTTTTAATGAAATTTAATGCAAACTTTAAAGTCGATAATTTTCATATTATAATCACAGTTGATGAGGAAGTTGGTTCTTGTCTGGCTGAAAGGCCATTTATCATAACTTTGATTATCGAACTTTCGCAAAGTCAATTGGAACCATTCAATGTTTGCTGTCGAAAAGTTTTCCACAGATTAATTACCGATAAAAATCACGATAATAACGTTATTTGTCGAGATCAAGTTAATGTCATGATAAAAATATTGAGAGAATGGTTTTATTAAAGTTTATCTTGCATGACTGTAATGCAGGAATATCGTTAGATGACAAAATATTTAACTGCAACTTTACCACAAGAAGCAATTATCTCTTTACGGTTTTATAA
Organism: Lasius fuliginosus; assembly: GCA_949152495.1. Classification (NCBI taxonomy): domain Eukaryota; kingdom Metazoa; phylum Arthropoda; class Insecta; order Hymenoptera; family Formicidae; genus Lasius; species Lasius fuliginosus. Next base: position 5,173,895 of record OX424452.1, on the reverse strand, counting down.
TTATATACTTCATCATTTTATACAACTATAGAAATAAGGTTAAATCTCTCCAATGCTTATTCTGCTGATCATTTCAAATCCTATTTTATAAGATTCTGATAAAATATTCTCACAAGATACTGAATATAAGGCAGACATTTACGTAGAGTTTCTATTCTCTCTAGAAAGTATCAAGAAAATCCCTACGATGGGGCATTTTCTAAAAAGACTCGCTCTCTTCTTTCGCTCTTAAGTTCGATGTTTGGTTGCGAGAAAATATCAAGTAAGAAGAGAGAAACAGGGAGTGTCGATGAAGTTTGCAAAGAAAATCCGTATGCAGCGCCAATGAAATCGATTTTGCCTCGGCGCGATTATTCGGCGATCCGATAGATCGATAGCATCGTTTCTTTATAGGTTGGTATCGAGCTTAGAGATAAAATCGCGTTTACGTTAACCACTTGCCTCTCGGAAAGAGCAGACTCGCACAGCCACGTTATTTACTCAGATTTTCCGGAAAGTGGTATATGAAGAGAAGCGAAAAATCGGTGCCTTTCTCGCACACTCTATAGCAAAGCGTGATAATGACATCTAGATAGAGATGTCATCGTACTTTCGAATTTTCGAAATTTCCTATTTGCCTTTTCAGCTATTTCTTCCTAAAAATTCTTAAAAAGATTAGGAAGATTAATATCTCTCTTCTCTCTACTCCCCTTCTCTGTGTATTCATTATTTTTCATACATATCAAGTCGTTATATCGTATACAATATTTATTATTATCATATCGAATTATTATTAATTATAATGTATGAACGTGAACGCTTTATGCCATTTCTTTATTTACTAAAATATTTTAAAATATAATATTAAAAGGAGAGTAACTAGAGTAATTCTATAATTATAATTATAGGAATTACCGTTTTCCATTTCAGGATACTAAAATATAAATTCTTTGTGAATTATTTATATAAATGAAGGTAAAGTTATATATTTATTAGATTGTTTATTCTTGAACGGAAAAAAAATTCGGAAGCGACAAGACGTTTCGAGAAGAATTTGCATCGTTGCAATTGTGTCATGTAACGTTTACATAATCGTACTCATCCTCGTACAATCTTTTGCGTTTCGACGTGCAGCGACCTTATCTGCGCCTCGGTTTAAGGATACATCGGGTGCCTTTCGTAAGCGAGGCACGTCCCGAAGCAACTTATAATTGACCGAAGGTTTGTCCGTGACAGTTCTCGTTTCTATATCTCCCGTTCGCCTCTGTTCTCTCATCGCGTCCCCTTCCTCCCTCTTCTCTCACGCTCTCTTTCCCCGCATCTTTCCATCATCCGGCCTCTTCATCCACCTTCTCTCTTCGTGCCACGAATCGACGAAATTGCTTTGCCCCGGTAGACATGACCCAGGGCACTTTGCCACGGCAATTCCCGACCACGCCTTACGATCCGTTAAAAAAAAGCCGTCCTATATAGACGGATTAATGATGGATCGTCACAGTTGACTTGTAATATCGAAATATCGCACGTAGTGTCCTGTATATTTTCCTTCTCTATTGCTTAAATTATCGAATTTGATTGATGAAAAAATATGGAGATTTTCGCGAAATTTATTCAACTGAAGTTCAGTGAACATTGAAAGTCATACTAAAAGTGACGCGTAAACTTATCCTCCGATGCGAAAGCTTTGCAATCATAAAATCGAAATGAGGAGATTACATCGCAGCTATGACAATTTTACGGGGAATTTTACGTTATCGCAGCACTTTAATTTGACATCTGCTACAATGCGGCACAATGGCTCGTAATCTTGCCGCATGCTCTGCTGCAGCGCTAAATGTGGCATTTCTCATTTCACGTTGACCCAGAGATGCCAATACTTTTCAATTTTTTATTGGATGTATACAATAAATGGCTAGATAGAAGCAGTTATAATTAGAAGACGCAATTGAATTATATTTTTTGTTCAATATAACAATTTTTCGATAAACAATATCGACACGATATATTTTTGTAATAACGTACACTGAGATGATTATTGCAAATATAATTACATTGAGAAAATACCATTTATATTGTTGCTTCGCGATCGCCGTGCGCAGCAATCAAGTTTTTCAAGCTTGAAAAAAAAATACGTACTCAGAATTAATGAAGGTTTTCAGGTTTTCGATAAAAGCGCTGTTAGTTTGATCGCAATCGAAATGTATGGCGAGTGTTTCATAGATCGATAAGTGCTTATACGATCGTTCGTGCAAAAACCCGTACGCCATGCAGTGACAATGCGTCATCCGATGTACGATATGAAAGACACGCTTTTTTCGCGTCGCAAAGATTAGAGGCCGCTGATTCGGTAACGAGAAACTCTCGTGTTCGGCGCGACTATAATGACACGCGACACGCAACGCGCTTTGCAGGATTTGATACTCTGGGATTTACATTGTTCGGCCGACAAAAATTCCATCGGTCGACAACTATTGAAAGCGCTGCAATCCGCGCACTGATCTCTGCGAGATGAAGAGAAAATATTGCCAAAAGATAACTATATTCTTTCTTTTTTTAGAAAAAGAAAAAAGGGGAATGAAACATTTTATTTCTTATGAAACGATTCTCCATAATTGAGTATCTTTTAAATATTATTTTGTATTCTTTATGATATGAGACATGATATTAAAAAATTATCTTTTTTATTATCAAAAAAATATTCTTTCTTTTTTTTGGACAAAAAAATGTTGAATTGTTGATAGCTTATCAGAACATCTATCGCGCGCGTGTTCACACACGTAACTTTAGATTTTTTTCTAATCGTGTAGATAGAATTACGCGTGGAAAAAGAAAACAATTTTCGTGTTCGTCGCGCAATAATATACACATAATTCTAAGCTCGGCAATATCGTTTTCAGTGACTCTAATGCGAACTCGTGACGTATGATTCGTGTAACGAGGACGCGGCCGTATTCACGAAATTTGCAAGGCAAAGGAGCACGCACACACATACGCAACCCGCACACATACATACATTTACTTACGCTCAGACGAATAGTATTGTGCGGTTCTCACAGATGCGAAATCTCGTTTATTAAAATTCCTTTCGATCGAAGGGGACCGATCGGGCGGGCAGTGTCATCCTCTATCCTCTCTCGCGTTATTGAAAGCAATATTTTTGACGTTAGCCATTGTCGAAGATCCAAACTGGAAGTGTGTTACCGCGAACATGAACGTTCTGCATAAGCTCGCGCGCCTGCTCGAGTGTATGTATGTAGTACACGCGCGCGTCAATATGGATGAAGGCTATTATATCTGTCTGCCTTCCCTCCCTCCCCTACCTCCCGTGTCCTGTCCTCGGCATTGTTATACAACTGAAAAATGCAATAAATCTTGCACCATTATTCTGATTGCGTATATACGTTGAAATTGCATTCTCATCGCTGTCGCGCTCTGATGAAAACTCGAGAGAATCGTTATTCGATCCCCAATCGATCGATCTTATTATGAACGAATTACTCTCAAATTTATCTCGATAATATCATCGAGACTCGATCGCATTCCGCGAACGTGCGTTTAAATCTGTGCGTCTTCTACATGCGATTTACCAAACAAATCTTGTTGATAGAATTTTGATTCAAGAATTACAGCTATAATCTATATATTTAATGCGGAAAAAATAATAACGCGTTGAAAATTTTTGATGACACAAATTCTTGGAAAATTACGATTTGAAAAATATAGATTTGAATTTGACTAAGCAATTATTCTCTTTCTCTCTCTCTCTCTCTCTCTCTCTCTCTCTCTCTCTCTCTCTCTCAAAATTTATATACATACATACATAAAATAAAATGTAGATTTACAAGACGATTAATAAGTATTTGCGCCAAATGTAATGATCGTTCTAACTGACTTAAAATGAATATATGTGTGGCGGAAATAATGAATATATATATATATATATAGCACTTTGATCGCTCGCCATCGATATGCATCAGATCGCACTTTAGATCAAATCCGCATATTCGGTTTAATCCGCGCATCGATCAAACTATAAAACGCCATTAAATCCGTAAACAATATTCGTCTCGTGCATCATTTACTATCTTCATCCGATTGTCCGCGTTTGTTCTGTGTAACACTTTACACAGATATGAATGCGGATTTATTGCACGCCTTCGTTATCGTGACGCGCTAATTCGCCGAGGATTGACTCTGACATCGCGTTCCGATAACGCGAAATCACCAATAACCGCTAACTAATACTTGGATTGGCAAATCTAATTACTGTCGTTTTTACATAGATCTCATATGACGATAATTTCATAAAATTACTTGTTGCATTTCAACGCGATAGCGCGATATGATGCATTCAATACAGATATTGAATCGATTGAATATTTAACCGAATGCAGACTCGATTTAAGTGTCTGTTAAAAATTTTCGCGTGATTATCGCGGTCTCACTATTCCTATTCGATATAGTTCGATCGATACACTGTTCGTGCGATAATTGTCTCGCCACAAAGCGACGAAAAGATCATTTTGTCGCGCAACTCGAGGAAACCGCGTTGCGGATTCTCGCGTCTCTGTCTGATCTGCGGGATTAAGTGGATCGCGGTTTCGCACACTCGCCTCGAAAAGTACGCGCGATCCCGCGGCTTTGCGTACTTTTAATTACGACGGCGCGGCCGTGTTTATCGGATATTCCCTTTGACACAAGAAATTGGAAAAGTTTCGGCGGACGTTTCCATTCGACAAGCGCCCGAAAGTTTGCGTATCCGCGGCCACTCCACTTACTTAAAAGCGACTCCCCTCACCATCGCTGACGTCTCTGTTTGCGAACGACAATACCCATTGCGGATATCCCGCGCTGTCGAAGCGACCGCCGTTGCAATAAGAGATGAATTCGGCCGAATCCATTCGCTTGGAATCGTCCTGGAAAAGAATCCCGGATTCGTTGGCCCGGAGAGGCCGGTCCAGCCGCGACCAACGTTTCTGGTTCGCGCGATAAGGAGCTTAACTTCTCTTTGGTCTACTTTATCCTCGAGTTCGTAGCGAGGACGTCGACGTAAGCGCTTGAAGTTGATCGCGCGAAATGTTCCACGATGATCCACTACGGATAGATATATTTGCATACGATTTAGTTCGTGAATTCGTTCAATTTATTACGTTTTCATTTGTTTTATATGAATACATGTGTTAGAAATAAGATGAAACGTTTACAAAATTTTCACATTTGTTTATGCGTTTTATAAGGATTCTATATTCAATGTATATTCTGCAGCATCCCTCTCTCTTTCAACAAGTTACAGAATGATATTTGTTTTCATACCAAGACATCAAACTAATACTCCATGAATGAAGGCGAACCGTCTTGCTCCTAACACTTTCATTCCTTGTCACTGCGAAGTTACGGCGCATTGAGTTAATACTCGATAAATGGATGCAGCATAATACCTTACTTCTAATATTCCCCCTTCGTCTATCGTTCTAAAGTCGATGACATTGGCGGCTCTTGTTCCGTGATAACAAGTTAATACTCGTTGAATAAATTCAACCATCTTGCTCGGAATATTCCCTTCCTCTCGGTTTACAGAATGACATGGACTATTTGATGTTATAGTGAGTTAAGACGTGCCAAATGGAAGGTCAAACATCTCGCTTCATTCAACAAACGATGAGATGTGTTCGATCTCTCTCCTTCTCGCATAGTTGTCGGTCCATTGAAGAATCTCGCGCGATATCGTCGCGCGTCGGCCCGATTAACGGCTCGTTCGAATTTAATGCAAATGTAATGCGCGGAGCGATGACTGGCACGTGCCTCTTATGGCGCGTTCGCGCGTTTAAAATTGCCGTCGCGTGCTCCCGCAAGGTTCTTCTTCCGAAGCGGATCCGAGAGACGAGCTATTTTAGCCACTGCCGGCCCGAATCTGCATCGTAATAGGTCCGCCTTCGGCCAGAAACGACCCTTAAATCGCTGATAAATGCGTGGACACGCGACGGATACGGGAATTGGAGCGGAGATAGGACGAACGCGTGGGACAGGCGACGATCCAACCCGCAAAATTTACGGACGACGTCGATCGCGATTGCGTAACCACAGCATCCCCGCGCAATATTCGTGTGTACACGTTGATTCGCGCCGTTCTTTATCAATCGAGACGCGGGAACGACGGCGAGGGAGAATCTCTTATGAAGTCGCCGATGTAGTCGAGACAACTCGACGAGTTGGTTCGTATAAGCAGCCTGCTCGTGTGGAGGATGTAACAGTATATATGGAAGATATAGAATATTTCTCGCAAATAAAGCTTATTACCAGCGAGGGAAATTTATATTTTTCCAGCATCGAATCTTAATATTGCAAGCTCGTTGACAGACTGAAATTAATAAGTTTATTTTTCTAGTTTACTTTCTAAATTTATTTTCTTAATGCAATTTGTAAATTAATGATTTGTATGCGAATAATGTGATTCACGTTTCGTATTACAAATTGTATACGTTTTATCGTTTATACTGTCACACATATTTTACCATGTCCACGATGATTATGTCAAATGTGAAAAATGTAAAATTCGCGCTATATCATCTAATAATATACTCTCATTAGTGAATATCATTCTACCTCTACCTCTTGTTATGCATATGTACCTAATAATTTGTTTTTAGATATTCGTATATATCGGCAATCGCTTTGAAACGCATTATCCGAGTTCAAGAAACCACAAGCATTTGCGGGCAATGCTTAAACGAAAGAATTAATCTACTTCTCCGCCGTTCCACTTTACGCTCTTACTCTCCTTTTAAAACGGCCGCTGTTGCTTCTCAACTCGTCGAACCGTGAAACTCCCGCGAAACTCGTCCTACCGCAGCGTTCGCGAGTTTACAAAATAGTAAGTAAAGGCCCGGTGCTTTGTTTTACGGTTTTGCCGAGATATTTCTCGTTTTCCTTATTCATCCTTGCTAATGAAGCGTTTAAAACTGCCCTCCGTCGCGTGATTATGCCATTTTGCGTCGACGTTTTTAATTACTTTCATTTCTTCGCGGATTTCACTCCTTAAAAATGTCGCTCTGTAATTTTACCTTTAACCCCTTCGCTCTTAGCTTTCGCAATTATGAATGTACTTTTTTATTTGGAGAGATATATTTTTTAAGGCTACTTGGTAGATTCGCATCCTAGCATCCCTTATGTATATATTAATAATTTAAAGGAGAGATAAATTTTATTAATGAAGCTTTTCAAGAAATTGTGTATAATTATTTACTTATATTATAAGAATTTACTTATAAAAAATTCGAAATTTCTTTGAATAAATAAAATTCTATAACGAAAGAAAGATTAATACTGAAAAAGAGAGATAAATATATATATATATATATATATATATATATATATGTATATATTTCTCTCTTTTTTTCAGTATTAATCCTTCTATTTTTACAGAAGATTACAGAATTTACTTATTTGAAGAAATAAATAAAACTAAAAAAATATATATAAAGGGAACAAAAACAGGAAACGTGTATTCATTGATTACAAGCTATCTCTCGCTAATGTCGATTGCACGCAGCGCTCGCAAAAGCAATTGTGTGACGCAATATTTAATACCTTTCGTTCGGAAGAAGTAGTAGTCTCGATGTAATTTTTCGATACTGCAACTCAATGTAATAAAAGGAGAAAAAGGAGAAGAAAAGGACGTGCTTGCGCCTCTCGGTAGATCGAAGAAAAGCTCCGCTTTTACACATATGAGAGTAGTGTTGGAAAAGGACGACATGCGGGGCAGAACATAAGCCACTTAGATTTTAGCGAGAGGTTTCGTGTTACGCGCAAGACTTACGACGAACCTTTTTAGCGACATTTTTAGCGTGTTACCGCGAGATGCATCTGCAAAATATTATCGATATCCTCCAACCCTGTAAACTGAAATATATGTTTATATCACATTCAACACATTTTATAATGTCATTAGCCTCGAAAGACGCATTTTTCAATAATTTTTCAGAAAAATAATTTTCTGGAATTGTGATACGTAATAACTTTTTTTTCTTTTTTCATGCATTTTTAAATCTTTATACAATGATACTAATTAATTACAATATTAGAAGCAATATTGAAGTTTATTAATCCATTTTAACTTTTAATTTCTTTAAACTCTACATTTTTGCATCTCTCTACAAAAATTTTATTGTTATATATTATGTAAAGTTAAAATTTACGCTCTCTCAATTTTCCCGTTAACGATGACAATTGGTATTCCATTTATCCGATAGATATGCTATTATATTGGTAAAGTTAATCGATGTCTTCGAAAGCATAATGGTTTTCCACGCAATGGCAATCACGATGTTATTAAATAACTCGTCCGGATTAATATCGTGGAATGAAGCGAGTTTTATGAACTTGCGACGCGAATGATGAATTTAATTTACATCGGATAGATTACTATTCCGAAAGAATACTACTTTTATAGCGTGAAATAATTATTTTATAGTTTTTTCGAGACTATTATTCTCGTTGTTATCTATATTTGATTGCACATCCTGGGGCTATTTTCGGTCAAAAGATGACTCAATAGAACCAAGATGGCGGCAAATCTTGTTCGGTCTAGAAAAACGCGAGTGAGCGCGAGCAAAGGCGAATCCTCTCCACATTCTTAAATAGAAACTTTTCTCTCGACTTTTTCTGGATTTCGTGGGGGAAATTTCGTGCGTGTCTCTCGAGGAGACACGTCCTGAATCCGAAGACATATCACTTCGTTCGAGTTCTCCACGCGACTGAACAAGCTGAGAGGCCGGGAACATAAGCTACTTGGATTTCAACGAGAAGTGTTGCGTTACTTTCGCGAAAAGCGGACGCCTCGACGACATTCTCCGCATTTCTCGTTTCGTAATCTCTTCGAACGGATTGCTTCCGTAGCTAACAAACACATTCGAGTGAACGTTGCGTTTGTCTTGAGGAACTAAACAAACGAATCTACCTCCTGATAAACGCTTTTTCTCTGTTTCTCATTCTTTGTCTCTATACCGCGTTTCTTTGTGAATATTACATAACGACCGCTGATTTGTAGTAAAACTTTATCTTTATCTTTATCTAGCGATATCGTTGTACTACCTTGAACATCTTTGAGAAGTGATTGCAAAATTCTTTGAGCAAAACATCGAGATGAAAAGTTCTTTGTACATTGTGCTTTAGTCTTGTGTTTCTTAGATTTCTTTTCTTCAGTGGGCGCTCGCTACGCCAGTTTTGTTGGAAATGGAATAACAAGAAAATAGTTGAAATGTGACTTTGGGAGACCCCAAGTTTTTGCATTTCAGTTGCACGAGACGTAGCTATCGTGACTTGGCGCAGAGTTACGTCTCTGGCGAAAGAGAAACCGTCCGAGAGAGAAAAAATTTCATTTCTACGATTTAATTATACGGTAGATGAAGTGTATTTTACAAGGCGAAGTGGAAATTGTTTATCTAAATTTTTAATTTACTTTACATTACATCGAGACACTCTCTTTCGTGTCTGTTTCTTTGCGGCAATTAACTTGGAGCGGTATCCATTGTCAATCATCATTTAACGAATAATAATTTCTTTAACTTGTTTGACATAAACCAAGATTGTAAAATTTCACGTGGAATTTTAAATTAAATTTCTTTACGGTGTGTCTGTGACTTCTTTTGAACAGTAGTACTATGTTAATCGAAGTAGGTCAACGCGCGTGCGCGCTAGTATGCATGAAAATATCTGGACCAGTGATGTTCGTCGTTAGAATTTCTTTCGAATTTCGCGTTAATATGGAAACTAAAGTCGAGCGCTGACGAGACTGACAAAAAATACGACACGGTTGAACAAACGGTGAGTGGAGAGGGGCAGTCATCGACGAATGATTGGTTTCGGCGCCGCGGACCATTAGCAAACACCTGAAGCTTCTCATTCCGCCGAAGTTCCTTTGCCTCGAACTTGCAGTGGAGAAAGAAGAGCAGTCGGGGTTAACAAACTCATTCTTCCCGAGCTCGTTCTGACCCGTCCTGCAGTTTTTAAACGTTTTTTGCCACCCGCGTTCGTCGTGCCGGCTGCAATCCGGCGAAAAACCCGATTAACAGCCTGCGATTGGAATCGGCTGCTTTTTGCCTCGCATTGTGTAACTTTTCGTGGTATTTCGAACGCGGAGAATATCGGCGATTCGATTCCGCATTCGGGAATTTCCGAGCGAATTTGCTTTAAAACAGAGAAATTTACGATTGTTAATTTGTATAATATATCAGTCGATTATTTGTGCGCGAAACATATCGATGCAAGCGGAATCATTGCGTTAGAAAAAGATAAAATAATTTTCTATCGCGTTTTTTGAAAACGGAAAATTTCTAAAAAGTGTTGAAATAAGGTATCGCCATTAATTTCTGACACACAATTAATTTTCACTTTATTTAAGTATTAATTACATTACGCAATATACTTAAACACAAAAACATTCGATTCATAATTGACGCTTTTATTATTACGTAGCCACAAGCTACCGTGTTTATAAAGTACCAACATGAGAATACAGATTCTTCGGTAGCATCCCTTCGTAAATTTTCTCACTTTGCTAAGACCTCGTATAACGTATATAAAAGGTTTCTCGGAAGGGTTTTTTACGTTGCCGGTTACCAAGAGTATCGTTTTCTCGGAATAAAGTAATCAGTGAGACGAGCGGTTGGAGAGAGATGAGGGTGGGCTGAAAAAAATTGATGAGGGACTGTTGCAGGGAATTTTACGCCATACCGGCAGATCGTTACTTTGAAAAACAGCCGCACTTGGAAGGATGCTGTAAAACGCGTCTCAACGTCTATTAAATATCTTTAATGAGATGACGATATTGTGTAGTATACCAAATAATTTTTTTTATTTTATTATCTTTTCGCATTCTTCTTTATATTTTATTTTCATCATTATTTCTTCGCATTCATTTTATTATCGTCGATATTCAATTTGTTTATATTCGATTTCAAATGCAACATTTAAGAAATAATATGTAGAAAAGACGGAGAGCGAGAAATTAGCTATCTAAACTATTCGCGCGCGCGACGTGCGATAATAAAATTGCATAAGGATAAAATCGTGTCGGAAGATATTACGAACGAATGTCCTTTTTACGTATTTGCATAACTTCCTTAACGAACGAACTGTGATCAGTCTGCCTGTAAATCTTGCAATTCCCAGGCATCGATCGGACCTTCGTTCCGGCAGAAATCTCATCGCAAGGATGTGCCTTCGTGTAATATACCAGGAACGAAGTAGAATTCACGAAGGGTGTTCTATTAGAGTTCGTTCGTCCATTCGCGGCAATCGACATCTCAAACAGCGTCCCGGATCTGAATTTCTGTATTCGTGTCGGCTCAGTTCAGGTTCGGTCTTTAAACTCAGCCGAATAAACCCGAACTTATCCCGGTAATGGGGACCCGTTCTCGCGACGTTCCGTCGAGCGAGAAGAATCGATTTCCTTATCAAAGCGCGGCACAAGCGAGATATTTATACGGGGAGAAGCTAATAACGCTTTGGTCAGTTCTCGATAAAATTCTGTTTTGTAATTCTGTCTTTATACTATATCTCGTTTTATCGGTTTACTCATAATTTATCACATTATCGCATCGAAATCAGATTTTTCACGAGTTTTGAACGATTATTGATATACCATTAAGCTATTTCACAGTTATATACACATGCTTTAATAATTCCCTATTTGTCACTATCAAATGTTTATTGTAATGTGAGTTCTCTTTTTTAACTTGTCAAATGTCAATTAACTATCATCAAGTTCGCTATATTCGACTTTTAAAAAACTTGATTATTTAGGGTAAACGACAATATCGAATGAGTTCAAGTTTTGATTATTCAGGGCTTTTAAATTTTACTTCAGCACCAATGCTGCACGACAAGATTTCATTAATGACGACGATAAATAAATCTTATTAACGAGTCTTATTGTTTTCAGCAGAATGCGCGGCCAAGAATGGGAGAGCGGTGGTGGAGCATCATCCGTCCTCTTATTGGGAGCAACCCTTTAGTCAGCCTTACTTCGACAACACGACAAAGAGGGAGACCACAACTACCGTCGGGCAATCCGCTTACCTGCATTGTAGGGTGCGCAATCTTGGCGATCGTGCGGTAAGTCCCAAGTTTATCAAGAGCTCGTCGTTGTAATAACAGCGCCTGAGTTCGGAAACTTAGCATTTCGCTACGCTGTGATCGCGAGTCTGTTAAACATCGCAAACGTTTTACGATTTCGATTCCGAAGATTATTCTCACCTTATGGGTCATTTATTTATATTGCTACATTGTTCGAGAATACATTTATTTTTATCAATTGACCTCAAAAAGTATTTTTATAGATATTATTTATTTTTCAAATGTGATATTTTTCTTGGGATTTGCACATTTTTTCGCGTTTGTATTTTCCGGCGTTTTATTTATCTCGCAAAAGCGCAAAAATTATCTTTGTTATTTTTCATTTCCAATGAAATCTATTCTCAAAAATTCACTTTATACCCTTTTTACAACGTTGTTGCAGCAATAATATTATATTATTATGGCAATGTTATTTATTTCGTCACTATTCCAATTATGCATGATTTTAACGGATGTGCTTATTCATGAGAAGATTAAAGACAAAACGTATAAATTGAGAATACAAAATCTGAAAATACCGTAAAATTATTTTGTTCGAATTTTTGACGGACAATGGTCTTGCCAATGCCGCCAGCGTTTTTAGAAAAAAATCAATTAACCGACTAATCGTCTTATTAGGTAAATTATGTAAGGCTCGGTGGACGCTTTAACGCTCGATTATACGTCAACAGGTTCTCGCGATTAAATTTTGCCGTTGTGAGGGGACTCGATGGAGCAGAAGCAGCGACAAACAAATTTGTCATTGCGAAATTAAATCGCTCGTCCGATTATCGCGAGATCCCTAATTTTTCAATCTTTTTATATTGCGCAGTGTATTTTTTTCAGATTTTATCGCGACTGATCTTTGGCTGGCATTGATAAATTTTCGTACGCGCGCGTGCTCGACGTTCGCATGAATCCGTAGTCAAATAAATTTGCAGTTACATGAGCTGCGTCGGCGAGGCATTAATCCGATCGTTCTGCGACAAACTTGGCTGATCTCTTTGCTAATGCACTTGCGCGACTTGCAGTTCGGAGTTCATTCTTCATTTATCCGCGTGACGCGACGTCGCCTCGCGCTTTTACAGTAACCTAGTTCACATCTTTGCACACCGAGGCCTTTGTAATTCTTTTTCGCAATCTTTTTTCTTATAACCCCTGCCCCCCCCCCTTCCCGTCCGCGCAAACTTTCAGAGTGAGTATAACTTTTCACAGTCCAACACGCATACACTTTCTTGCACATATTTAGAAAGTTACGGGAAGACATTAACATATGATCTCGTTAACGTCGAGATACCTCTCTGGCTATGGCCATCGTACTGTAGAATGTCAGTTTTAACGAAATTCTGTCCGAGATAAAAAGAAGTAAGAAAGTTTATATTTGATATTTTTTAAACATTTATTAAATGAGTATAATCAAATTGTACCGTAGAAAATTATCTCTTTGTACGATGCTTTTAATGTTACATTGCTGCAAGAACAAAAGAGCAAATTTTTGCGAAAAAAGTAATTCTTTTTTTTTCAATTCTTTAATAACGCGTCCAAATTTTTTTTTTATATAAAATATACACTGCTCACGTTTTGTTAACTTTCGACTATTGTTTGTACATCATTTGCACAAAGTGGTGAAATGTGGTGTACGAGCGAACGTTATAAAAGGTTAAAGAGATGGAGTATTGTACAAAATATATAGTCGCGATATCTATTTTTCGGGCAGTTTGGTGGATCAGCGGGCGATTCGGGCCACTGTTTAACCCGGTATTCATCACTCGCGGTCCTAATGCAAAGTAATTTCGCGGGTAAGCGCATAGGTCACCCGGGTGAATGGTGACATTACGCGTTATCGGCCGCTGCTCATGCATCACCGCATGACGCACAGGAACCCGTCAGAGTCCAATCACCGATCGTAATCGCCGATAAATCAAATTTCTCTCCCAGCCTATCCCCTTTCCTTCCTCTCCCCGGCGGGAATCCCTTTTAACTCCCCCGTGCCCATTCCGTTCGCCATTCACAGCCGGCCCTCAATAACCCGCGCACCTATGTACATACATGCGTCTGAACGTTTATATCTGCGATTGTAAAATCAACGTGATCGACGCAGATTGCACCGTCGCGATCGCGTGTCGCCTGAGGCTCTAACTTCACGCGCAAATTATGGATTGTCGCATAACAGTTGGTATCAGTCAAAAGCTTTCCTTCCTATATATGTAATTTGATTGCGTTCACGCGTGCACGATATCATTTAGATTAGACTATCGGAAACTAAATCGCGATTAAGAATTTTAAAATTTTAGAGTCTTCTTTTTTACGTGGGAGTAAGATGTAGTTCAACGAGAGAGATCTTCTTTGTTTCGATATTGTCGTAAATTTGCGAAAAGCACGTTAGGAAATGCGCCGTGAGATGAAAATTGCTTGAAGCAACTTATCAAACTTCCCGACTCCATGTCTAGTTTGGTGTATCTTGCTGCAGCAGCAGGTGTTTCTTGATTGCGTAGGTCTCATGGATCAGGCAGCGGGATTTACATATCCTCACTGTCGGCATCCTAACGTACACGAACGATCAACGTTTTCAATCGTTGCATAGCGATGGCAGCGACGAGTGGACCCTGAAGATCAGTTCGCCGCAAGTGCGAGACAGCGGGATCTATGAGTGTCAAGTCTCGACGGAACCCAAGATTAGTCAAGCTTTTAACTTGAGCGTAGTAGGTGCGTACGCGTGTCTCTTTTTAAGGAAACCTTGACAACTTTTCAAGCATTAAAAAAAAGTAAAAATTATAAAACAAGTTATACAATCGAGATCACACACATCACTTTTGTGCATAAATTTTATTTAAAAGTAATTTTACAATGTGTCCGCGCAAATTTCGTTGATAAAGATAGAGAAAGAAAACTGTAAAGATAGATGGCTGGATTGTGTTTTAAAGTAATTATGCAAGTTTCATACTGCGCTCCAATATCAGTTTCCGAAGTCATTTGTTTCATAAGTGAATTTTTAAGCGGCCGCCTTCGACGCGAGTTAATTGCAGCTTTGCGACAGTTTAAGGAAAATTTGTGATCATACTTATTGGTTCGGGCTTTACTCGTCGATTCGACCGAACGTACTCCGGTCAAAAACTACTTTAACTTTGTTCTATTCCCGTGTGCAGTCTCGAAGGCAAAGATCAACGGCAATTCAGAGCTTTACATCAAAAGCGGGAGCGACATCAATCTGACCTGCATCGTGCTGCAAACGCCGGAACCACCATCCTTCATCTATTGGTGAGTTCGAGCGTTCTCCCTTGACGATAGCGCGATTGAATTTGTTCCACGTATATTTCGACACGACCGAGTTTTGCAAAATCCAAATCTACAGTGACCTCCATTCGACGGAATTTGCTTTAACGAAAAAATTTCAACGCGGATGCCCGGTAAAACGAATCTCCGATAAAGTGAATCTCCGACGGAGTTACGCTCCTTGAAGTTATAGTTTTTAGAGAATCCATAGATCACTCGCAAATGCGCTGATCCGCATAAATCCTCTCGTGTCTTTTTACATTCGCGCATAAATACATACTACATCGTAATATCCGTGCAATTTATTTGTATATACTTTATTTAACAACTTTATAGAAAGTAAAAATGAGCATGTTAAAAAAACAGCTGTTTTAAGATTGGCTTTATTTTATATTCTGTGCTACACTACTAACGGTTCGAATTATTCTTGATAATTTTACAGGTACAAGGGCGACAATGTGATAAACTACAGTCAACGCGGGGGCATTAGTGTCGTGACGGAGAAGCAAACGCGAACGTCACGTCTTCTGATCAGCAAAGCGCTGCCAGCCGATTCCGGCAATTACACCTGTGCGCCATCCACAGCCGAGTCAGCCAGCGTCCTCGTCCACGTGCTCAATGGTGGGTGAGTCGTGAATAAAATCATCATCGAAAATATTTGTCGAATAATTATTGCCGAAATGTCGCGATTATACTCCGTATATTTTTCTCGCAATAATATCGACAGGTCTTTTGTGAAAGAATTTTTTGGGGGTATTTTCTCGATGCTGACATTTCAAGTGCAATTTTAAACGGTCATATAAATAGTGTCAGCTCGGGTAAAAACACATTGTAAATGTTATAATTTGTGCATGAAAGACACATTCGAACACAGAGCGATATTTATAAGAGTATCGACGTGTCACTCCACAATAAGGTTTTATATTCGTCCACTGTACACGGTATTTTCGCCAAATTATCATTTTCTAACTGGTTTGAAAGTATAAATATGGGAATCACACACGTAAAATAAATCGTCGCGCGCGTGCCGTACAGTTGTCCTACAGCTATCAGTATAATTTTATAATTTCTTACCATTTAGATCGATTATATCGAGATATGAGAGAGTAGTTTATAACCAATTGCGATATTTGCTGTTAAATTTAACGAAGGTTCTCGTAAGGTTCGCCAGAAACGCAGAAGTATAAAGTCAATTAATTAATTCCGACAACTTTGTGCTCGTTTTAATCAAGTTTCCGGCGAAACGTTTTCAATATTACTCAAGGAAGTTGCGGACTGCTTGAAGGGATGCTAAAGAGAAACAATTTCTATCGCGTCTGAATAAATAATACATCAATATAAAATGTATGCGCGCGTACGTGTGTGCGCGTATATGGCGAGAAAGTTTAGACGTACCTACATTCGATCCCGACGCAGGATCGGTAAAATAAATTGGAATTTTCTGCAGTAGAAGCAAGCGGCAGAATCACGCGGCAGAATCACAAGAAGCGAAATTAAATCGCTCGACTGCGCGTCATTGATTTTCTCTTAACTCGCTCGATTGCAGCGTGCAATCTGATTTATTTCTGGTTTATTTTACGAATCTTGAATATTCCTTTGAGCAAAACATGTATTTTTGTAAATTACATAATTCGAATCGTACAAGAATCTTAGAGAAATAAAAATTTCTATTTAACTTCTTGAAGACAGTTCGATAACAATGAGAGAGAGAGAGAAAGGGGGAGAGAGAAATTCATTATACAGGTTTAACAATTTTAACAATTTAACTTTCTATATTAGTTGTAAGAACACCAATTATTACGCATCCTCGTAGACGAAATTAATCTTGCGTTTGCCGTTATTCGTAAGAGATTTACAAGTAATTACTGCGGGGAAAGCCGTGCGAGAACTTGCCGGAATGAAACTCTCGTCAAGCAAACTATATATGTACTCGCATCTAACGACAAACTATGAAGTGTCTAACTAACTCCACCGTTTCCTCATGCCCTCTCAAGTTTGCGCGCGCGGAGTCATCGAAATTAGGTCCGCGGCTTCGTTTGAGAACTAATAGGTACGATGGCCCCGTGATGGTCGAAAAACATCAGGGAATCATAACTTTGATTAAATCGCGCAAACGAGTAAATCATTTCGTCGAAATTACGAGATGTAATATATCCCCGAATTTTCTTCGTCGAACAAAGTGAATTAAATCAGGGTATTTGGCAGGCGAATTATTAATAAGAGGCTCTAATCGAACATCTGTGTGACGTTGTATTTGTCAACGTCCTTGCCATCTCTCTCTGCGTTGCTCGTCCCTAAATTGTCAAACTCATCATCGCTACTTTCCTTAGGGTCCAACGTAATGGAGCAAGGATGAAAATTACAGAGTCGCGAAAGCCCGGTCATCCAATTCGGCTGATTCATCCACTATCGCCCTCGTCTAGATAGCTATCGCATCGACCTCGGACCCGTTCGCAAAATCGCGTACAACGTGCGTACGTACGAGAGTTTAGAAATAGCGGTCAGAATTTTCTCATCTCTCTGACATAGATCTTTTGTCGGCGGTTATATTGTCCATTGAGAGTACACGAGAGAGGGAAGGGAGGGAGCTTTACAGAGGCCAACAATAGTCTCGCTTTATTGCGTCAAAATGGCTTTCCGGGTAACGTCATTTAAATTGTCGTAACGGACAGAAATACATTTTTAGAACGAAGTAGCAACTACGAGCGTGACGGAGTTGAGTTTTTCTTTTACGACGTTTCACCGAGATTGCCGCGAAGCGAGTACACGTTGACAACGAATCGTGGACACGCTGTCGGGAGACGACTGCAATCGGACTGCAGCGCGACATCTCGATTGCGAGAACGCGCGCGCAGGAAAAGTCACGGGGGTGAGACGCGGAGTAAGTGTAATCTGACTTTACGGACCGGGCCGTAAATCCCACGGGGGATTCAAGGAGGGGTCGGGAGAAGAGTGTTCTACAGATAAACTAAACGGTGAAGGCTGTAAACGTGCGTCGTCGTCGGTCGTATAGCGCCGCGTCGATGCGCTCCGCTTAGCGCGCAGCACTCGGGATCGCGGGTCCCTCTGCGTACGAGCGGCAATAAAAACCGGATATTCTTGTCGAGGAACAAAGAGGGGATAAAAAAAAGGTCGGCTCTTTATTTTTCGGCGATGCGCCGCGCCGCGCCGCGCATCGCCGTGGAAATAAATCCTTCGGACCCTTCTGCCCTTTTCCACCTCTTCGGGCTCAGGGGGATAAATCAGTCGAGATATTGTCCCATGCAAATCCCTGCTGGGTTTACTCGCCAAGGTGTGTGCTCTCTCCCTCCGTCGTATGTACGTTCCTCACGTCCGCACGTCTCATCGTGGCACGCGAGCACTCCTGAGATATGCACGTCAAGTGGCTGCTCGGCTGTGTGAGAGATCGCACGAACTGTTATATGTTAGGTAATATCTTCCTACGCTCTCTCTCTTTCTCTCTTTCGTTTTCTCGTTCTCTCCGCTACTTCGATTCCCGTGCAGGATAATACCGAACTTATCGGAAGTAATACCGCAGTTATCGGAAGTACTACCGCAGTCATCGGAAGTAAATCGTGGCGGGCGTACACAGCGGATTTGGGGCAAACGTTGTTTGCGGCCAAGAGCCCCGCTTCCGAACGTTTTGGTTAACCCTTTCAGTGTCGTTCTACTCTTGATATTACGATTATTCTGTGTATTTCTTGAATATAAATTGCAGTGTTAATCGCGGGAGACACATAAATGGAAAAACTTCCAGAGTCGGCGACCTGAACTGAAGTCGTAATTAGTTTAGACCGACTTGTAGAGAGGAACGATTTTCCGCATCGTGATTCTTTCTCTCCGCGATTTCTTCTTTTTGCGCGACAAAAATTTCACGCGGCGCGGAAGGATTGTCGAGAAATGTCCGGTGCGACGCAGCGTGGAAACGTAAGTTCTTGTAATCTCCGCGGGACTTATCAAAGGACTTCGTTACTGCGTGATGTACCGCAATATCCGTGAGTTAAATTGTGGAAGTTACAGGAAAGCTACTGTGTATATGTGTGTGTATGTACGCGGAATACGCATTTATCCCCGGCCACAGTCTGAGAATGGTTGTACACGAGGTTATACATAATGATGCCGCACGTGCGCAGAGACACGAGTAATATCTCTTTCTCTCTCTCTCTCTCTTTGCATTTCAACTTCAACTTCCCCCAGGAAGACTTCCGATCGGAACAATAAGAGAGGGATAATGTCGGCGCGAAGATTAAAGTGCGAGATAGCGCGTATAACTCGCATGATCTCGTAATAATTCGTGCGCGCGAGACCCGCGAAATTTCTGTAACAAGTTTCGCGGCGTGTAATAACAAAGCGGGTATATTATACGTAATTAGGGGAGGGAAATATGTAACTCCATGCGGAGGATATGCGCGTCTTCAAGAGGGTTCCGTTCGAATTCCAAAAATGTCTGAATATATAACTCGCGATCGGTCGCCGAAATATCTGCCGGTTCGCGGCAGGATTCCGCATCGATACCATATGATGCCGCGCGCGCGATTTTGATTAAATTATGTCTGCTTTACTTATCATTGCACACGTGGTCTAATACGCGGAACGAATAATTTTGCAATTGCATCGTTGGACAATATTGCTTCTATGAATTCGAATTTTGACACGTGACGCACTGTCGCGTTTTGCGCCTTCGGCCGAGTATAATTATGATCATTAGGACATAGACAGAACAAGAAAAGAGACGAATAAATCCTTTTATCGAAGTTGAATAGATGGTATAAACAATTGACACAATGGAGAAAATAATTAAGAATCAGAGAAATATATATAAAATTTAATTTTTTAAAAATTTCTATAAGCTAATCTATAAAAAGTGACGTAAGTAATTTAATCCGCCCATTCTATCTCAACAATGACGCGTTCGTGACTCTTAGTAAACAGAGCTATTAATATTTATATGAACGTTCGTCATTAGATCGGTGAACACGTGCAGCTCGCGCGAAAATAATAACGTGCAATTTATCAGCGGGATTGCAACCGGGACAGTAGATGTCGATACATCTGCGCGGCTTCGGTTAACTTTCCAGCAACCTGAAACGCTGCCAAGTTCTTCGACAAGGCGTAGAACGATAAATTATATATGCTCCCGTACCTTATAGAACTCGGTTATCAATTATGAGACAGGATGCTATAAAACTTTTCTCTTTTTACGTAAATACAATCGACGCGAATCATAACTCTTAACGTTCGTTTGATAACTATTAAACTTGATTAATAATCAATATATGCATTTTTTTATGAAATACGGACCTGTAGATTTGGAATGCAAAATATCGTAGCGCTTAATAAAAAATGTTTTTTTTTTATCAGAAAAGCATGAATTTGATGAAATAAAAAGGAATGTAAGGAATATTATGAGTATCTTATAAGTATCATATTTACTCATTTTAATCTGATGTTATAGGGGAAAGAATTATATTATTCACTTTTATTTTTGATCAAATTTCTGCTAAATACAAACTTTTTTAAAAAACAGAAACATTGTTTTAAAAAAGCAATGTTTTTATTAAGCACCATTAATTTTGAATTTTATATAGCATTGTATATAGAAAATAAATTATTCGGAGCTATTTTTCCGGAAAAAAATTGCACGCGTGCGCGTCATGCAAGCTTTATAAAATCTAATGGAAACATTTACTTGATGAAGTATTTAACTAAATCATAACGCGCGTTGTATAACATTTTAATTTAAATATTTGAATCGTCGCTTTCATTCTATTTTGTAAACTTTTTTCCAACAATTATTTATTTTAAAACTGTATTAAGTTCACTTCCGGAAAACAAATTTTCAATCAGAATATCCGTATATAAACTGTCGCGATGTAACAATTGTAACAGGATTTTTCCGAAAGAGTAGATGTATATGTCACTATTTTAAAATTAAATTCACGTCCAACGAAATATGTTATTTCTGCGAAAGCGGTGTTTGCGGCCTTTTATCAGGATGCCGTTTACTCGCGTATCAGAAATTATTCTAAGGCGCTAAGGGTATGTAGATCTCTGTAAACACTTCGTACTACGTGGAACGATATTTCCGCATGACAGCTTAAGGATTTATCAAGACAACCGACACGATTGCCAACGCAAACAAATCCTCAATTTGCCCCGACGAGCAATCGAGGTGACAGGACCGACGCACACGTAGGGCCCTTATGCACACGATCGCGTGTGTTCAATCGTGCGTATGATGCGCCCTCGAAGCCGATCGTTGGATTTTAGCCCGCGAAGTACGGCGACGAAGTGGAGTTTGTCGGGCTATAGTCGGACGTGACTCCCTCTCGACAGCGCAAGAATAAGAAAAGTTTCGCGATCAAACGAGACGAAACTAATACAGAGCCATTATCGGGAGTTAACGGCATTCCGTGCCGTAACTGCGTACCAGGATTTATTGTCTTCCGTCTACGATCGCAAACAACGACGAACAAAAAGAAAGTAGAGAGAGAGAGAGAAAGAGAAAAAGCGGGGGAAAGGGGGAGGTTGAAAATTCTTCCGCAACCATCACTACGTTAGATTCGTTAGATGGACAACGAGGTTCAAAGAGGTTCATGTCCTACTTCGCTTCTATTTATCTTCCTAGAAGACAAACTTTCCGCGAGGGTGCTTCGTCGCACCTTCCTTTATGCGCCGTTTTATTACTTGTCACTCTTGTTGCTTCTTACGTGTCAGCGTCTTCGAGCTGTAAGAACGGTCAATATGTCATGTTTAGGCTTGAGAGCGGAGCTAAAATTTTATTCGTCGAATTTTTACATATTTTATTTTTATGTTTAATTAATTTTGCATAACCATCATTGAACTTCGTTTT
Source organism: Lasius fuliginosus (assembly GCA_949152495.1). Classification (NCBI taxonomy): domain Eukaryota; kingdom Metazoa; phylum Arthropoda; class Insecta; order Hymenoptera; family Formicidae; genus Lasius; species Lasius fuliginosus. The sequence continues at coordinate 5,151,676 of OX424452.1, read as the reverse complement.
ATCCTTCCGAGCGACAGTAATCAGGAGTTTCCGCCGTCTATTTTTCTATTTGATATCGATCGATGTCAGTACCTGCTTTAGGAAGGAATGTGCCATCAAGAACAACCGAACTTATCAAATTACAGAAGATGAATAATGTGAAAATGATTTATTTGCTGCTTGCGTCGAATACTCTCGTACTACTTGGATATTCTATTCAATAATAATCGAATAACAGAGAGAGAGAGAGAGAGAGAGAGAGAGAGAGAGAGAGAGAGAGAGAGAGAGAGAGAGAGAGAGAGAGAGTTTTTTTGTGACGTTTGTTTATTATTAACATTACAATTAGAAAATTGATCATATTATATTTACATCATTTAAAACGATTTCAAAATACCGCAAATTAATGTCAATTAATGTCACAAGCAAAATAATTCGTGTATTTAAATTGAAAAATTGTCATCCTGTCAATCTTGCCTTAAAATATTTATTGAGTTTTTCGATACACCAGCAATTGGTAATTTTCGTGTAAGCTTATACGATCTCGTCATCAATTTTAGAGGTCGTAAGCAAAGTCGAGGAGCGATTCGCCAGTGTTGAATTACGATAAGTTTACGGAGACGAATTATAGACTCCTCGATTTACCTTCGACCCTTTTTTATTGCGTCATGAAATCGCATCGTAAATACGGTCGCCTCGTTTTGAGACATAGTATGTGCTGCGACTGACAACGAGTTATTGGCAGTTTGCAGAGTAGGGATTTGCTCAGCGCATTCTGCCACTCGTAATCCCTCATTCTGTCGCGAACTTGATCGACAGGCGACACTCGCGACGCAATAATAAGATGATTTCGGGGAGCTTTTTCGTGCCCGGTATTTTATGTTATTTCTTGGGTGCTAAGGTTTTTATAGACATTAGCCTTACTTTCATTCCCATCGCTTTATTACGTACGAAGGCATATGTTCGAGACATACATTCAATACGTCATTTGAAAAACGCCAAAATAATGTGACATGCAATTTTCCATACATTTTTTTTTATCGTTTAATGATATTTACTACGGTCGAGTAAACGAGATAATAATCAAATACTTAGAATACTATATAATGAACAAATAATCAAAGTAAACTTTAATTAATAGGTTACAAAAATTCGCACACAGAAAATATAATAACTTCTGGGAAAATATGCAAACTGTTACAAAATACGCAAGCATCATTGAATTATAACGGGGCTTATAGAGAGGATTATAGGAAAACGGTTTATTCGAGCCGAACATTTTGTAATCTCCGATCGCGATTTGACGCGGAGAGTGCGAAATACTCGTCGAGGGATGATAGAGTTAATCTCCGAGTGTTGCCGCGTACTTTACGTTACAATACGGGTTGCCCATTAGCGTAATCCCCTTTTAAACTTTTTAATGTGCCTCTTCCGTTTCTTCTTTTATTCGCGACAAAAAAAAGCAAAGTAGTTTCGCCATTTGTAGTTAACAATCCGCAACGTCTAGAGACCGTTTCAAGATTTGCTGCAGAAAGATATTATTTTGCTCGCTTTATATTTTGTTATATGTACAATAAAATATTAAAGATATTTGCATGGGAAAATTAATAATTTTTAGATATATTTAGTTATATTTATTATATATATTTATTATTCCTTTTTATATTCTTTTTATATATTTATTGCTTTTTATTATTCATTATTCATTCTTCAAATCTTATTGTGCTTTAGCTTTCCTCTTTATGCTACATTTAACAGCGCACCGTAAATGGAAAATGGCTAATGGTTTTGAACTTGTCGGCCCATGCTTTTTTACGCCGGATATCGATTTCTGCCACACTTTGTTTCGAGTGGCAGCGCGGAACACGACGATTCCGCGACAGTTCGAGTTCTGTTGGAAACACGCTTTTTTCATTAGCACCTTGGACCACTGCCATGATTTTGGCCTTATGAGAGCGGGCGCGGCTTACGGGCGGTGTTACGGGAAAACAATTTGTATTTCACGGAATCTGCTGCCGCTACGGATTGCGCTTCGATGCGGCGAATCGATCGACGTATTTTCGGGATAATCACGACGATCATCTAGCTTTTCTCGACACACTTTTTTTTTTTATTATCTCGCCTCGTCATTACTCTACCGTCTATTTTAAGCAGAGGCCAATGTGGGGACACGAAATTAAAGGCAGGGCGGGTCTATGTTCGATTTGCGTGCGAGATAGTCGTTACTGAAATAAGTTAAGTGATGGATGAAGGCTTCTGATCAAATCAACGAATCGAGACCTTGTCGAAGATTACATTTATCAGCATAGACCTTGGTATTTTCTATATTGGCCAAATATCCGATTTTTTGATCATTGTTGGAATTATTCAGATAGATAATTTTTCTCGTGTCCGAATAACTGGTATCGAAGACTAACAAGGACTATTAAGAAGGCTCGCGAATTTTGAATAAGTCGCATGGTTTGCGAAAGTCGCGATATAAATAAATACCAATTAGCTAGAAGAGTATTAAAGCTTACGGTAAGTGAAGTGCCAAGAGTATATTTACATGCCCCAATTAAAGTTGCTTCATCTCGTCGCCGTAACGATTGCAGACGTAGTTAAGAAACTTTTACTATTTTAACTTGCCTCTTCGGTTATAGTGCTCGAGGTCTTCGTACCAAAGGCTATCCTGTTATGGTACGAGGGAGAATTAGCCGATCTGTTCTTTATCAAATGATCTTAAGACACGGCATCGGTGATTTAAATTTATGCAGCCGCAATTTTGCCCGTAGACGCGCTCATGGAGCACAGAAAAACGGGAAAAGCGTTTGTCGATAACACTTACGACGATGTTCTCTTCGTTTCGATAGCGCCGTCCGTTTCGATAATGCTTAGAAAAGGATAAAATTCTATCCCTTGGCACAGCCTTGAGGTCGTTCCTCGCACGGAAAACGAGGAAATAGAAGACGTAACGAGCGGCTTTGAATATCCCTTAAAAGTTCGAGTCGTCAATTTAGAGGATTACAGCTTAAGACAAGAAAGTACAAATTGCAGGAGGTTTCAGTCTCATCCCGCAACCACTATAGAAAATACAAAAATTTTTATACAATTAATTAAAAAATTCTGAAGAAAAGTAATTTCTTAAAGAATAGAGAGAATAGGAAGAGCTCTTTGAAATATATTTAGATATTTTGCAAAAGAAAGATATATGAAAAGGAATTGAACAAGAGTCTCGAGTGTTGTCTGAAAAGATATACTGATATTTACCTTACATTTATCTTATGTAGAGACGAAGGTAAGCCGCGGTTGGGTTATCAAGAGCATGTTGCCGGTGCACCTGAAGGAATGCCTACGACGCGTTAAAAGCAATAAATGACCGTGCACCAACGCCGGTAGATACGGCGCTCGCATAATTAAAGCCGCGACACGACGCGATAATGCGAAATCGACTACCATATTTTGTCGTCGAGAAATGGATCTTGTCGGCGCCGATCATGACACGAAAGAGAGAGACCTAGTTTCATCTCCTCGTCCACCCTTCCGCCGTATGTCTCTAGACGATTCGAGAGAGAGCGTTGTCTTCTACACAATATTGATTACGTAATACATTATTGCATAACACGTTATATTTCATATTCGTAAAGAGATACACACACACACACACACTCGCGCACATTTTTCTATTGAAATTACTCGTGTAAACTAGTTTTCGAAGCTCGTTTGACTACAATACTGACAAATTGATAAATTTAGTGATTTATTTACGTCAATTTATCGCAAAATATTAATATAAATATTAAAACGGTTTATTAATACTAATTTGACGCATTTAATAAAATAACGATCTAATGAAGTAATAAACTCTAATTTATTGATAGTATCGGCGGAATTAAAGAGGAAATTCGATGAATGCCGAAACAAACAGTTATCTCGCCGCGCCCATTGCATTTCGCCATTAACTCCCGCGATATCAACGCTGATCTGCTTAACGCCAGCTGTTGGACATGGAAGCGGCGATATTAAAAAGGATAAAGGCAAATGAAAACGGGCCATTGCGCGCGCAACGGACGGACGGAAAAACGATGGCCGATAACCGCCGCCGAATTACGGTATCGCAACTTAACGTCGCTACCAATAAATGTTTTGAGTACGTCGATATTTTGTCAGTTAGCAGCGATGGAGAGGAGGCATTTCCTCCCGCATATTGACGTACGAGCTATCCTATAATGCTATTACCAGGTCCCGACTCATTTCTATCGCCATCCAGAGAAAACTGCATCGTTTTAACGAGCCGTACTTATTTCTCGATTGTTGTCGGCCTGTTTTCGCGATTTAATAGGATCAACCTCGAAATAAGACTCTTTTCAAAGCCATCGCTATTACGTTTATATGATTAAAATTATGTAAAAAGTCTTCAATCTTGTCATTATATTAATATCTTTAATAATAAGTCTTTATTTTTTAAAAATCTTTATTCTAAAAGAAGTTTTTTTAGATAAAAGATCTGTACATTATTACTATCGACAAAAATTACTGGAAAGTTTGATTTGTATATGCAAATTTATATTTATTACTTTCTGTGTATGTATTCTCAATCATATTATTATATATGATATTTCTAGATATTTCCCCAGATAGAGAATCACGTTTTTATTTAAAAACATGTGCGTCGGAAAAAAAAATTCTCGCAAACATACGTTAATTAAAATTTTGTGCATCCTGCAGTTTTACGCTTACGAGTTTTGCGAGAATGGTTTTCCGTTGTAAAATACATCTGTCATCGGCGCGAATTGCGAGCAGGCCAAGGAAAACATCGCGTCCGCAAAGAAAGATTGGACGGATGATTTCGAGCTGTGAGCCACGCGAAGCGGAACAGAGCGGAGCGAAGCGAATACGCGAGATTAAAGGAACAGATAGAGAGGGACGCGCAAAGCGGAAAGTGCGCGGAAGCGTGGAAAGCGACGTCGATATCCAGACGAGGTACCTAGGTCGGGGCAAGTTCACGATACAGTGTCGAGAGACGGGGGAGGAAGGGAGGAAGGGGGTAGAGGGGTAGAGGGATAGAAGAGGGGGCTCCGATAACTAAACCAATTATCCCGCGATGCCGATGAGGAAGTTTTAATCCGTTCGCCCGCCATTGCCACCACCGTGAATTTTCCGGCGTGGAGACCTTTTTCTTCAGATTATCCCTTCAGACTAGCCTTTCCGTCGACATAACTTTCTTTGCCTTTGTTCTCAAACGATCCAAGTCTATGATCATTGAATCGTTATGCTCGACCGAGCTGCGCTTCGAGCTTCTCTCGTATCGTTGTAATTCAAATGGCTATTCGATACACTTGGTGCGTGAAGCAACGAGGATTTAGTACTAATATTCAATGAGATCAGAACATGAAGCGCACACAAACGACAAAATACACGTTTTACATAATTCTGTACATATTTTACGAATGGCACAAAGTGTATCAGTAATGTGTAATTTGAGAAAACTTAAGAGAATTTTAAAAAAAACTTCTTTTTAACAAAAAGAATAATAGATTAATACTTTGAACAATAGATTAATACTTATTAACAAGAGTTCAGCACAAAGGATAGATGCATCATAAGTATACATGATCACTGTGCGTCATTCGATTTGTTAACATAACGACATATTTAACTGTTCGTCAATCAAGCAAACGGTCAGCATCCAGCGATACCAATGGAACACGTTTGCTGTTTTGGCCATACCGCAATAGCTCAAATTACTCGTATGTGCATTGTGTCATTCGATAACTGTGAATACGATACGTCGACAGATGTTCCGAAATCTATACCCGAACTCGAGCTACAGACGGCTCGCTTTTGTGCATAACGCAATATCGTCGAGAAGTGGAGCGGAAGATCAACAAAAAAATTACAGATACGAAAAAAAAGAAGACAGTACAAAAAGATAACGCAGGGGTTTTTATCGAATCGGGATAAAACGGTGCTTCTCCGGTATCCTTTCCGATATACATCTGGTATTCATGTGTCATTTTTCACTATTCATAGTTGAGTAATCAGACTTTAATGCCGCCGCGAAATACCCGACGATCTGGTCGAAATAGATTCGATGGAGATTGATCGCTCCGACCATTTGTGGCTTTGCTCTAAGTCGTCCAATCGGATCTATCTGTGTCCACTCGTGGCGCAATGCGCGAAATTAGATCTTCGTTCTATTACATCGCGGCGAACAAAAAGAATTCCGCCAGATGCAGCCACATTTGTCACAATTTGCACGAATTCTCTCTCAAAATCTTCCTCTACGATGTCATCGGCACATTTGAAGATAAAATAACAGTGAAAATGAGGATAAATGTGAGAGAAACATTTTATTATTCAATAACATTAAATCTTTTTTATTCGTATTACGCTTTATCAAGCGTAATTTATCAAAAATACGCAAAATGCTCTTGTCAATTTTAAATTAAATATGAATTTCAATAACTATCGTTATTTTTAGTATGACGCTGCTCTATCACTATTTCCGATGGTCTCTGTGGTTCGAATAACGTGACATCTGTGACACTCTGCTTTACAATCATTCTGTGCAACGTAATAATGTACGTGCGATATTGAACATTTTTGATTTCGATTATCGCGTACGAATGTATCGGAGTATTTGGAGCATGTTCTTTAAGACACGCGTGTGTAAAATCTAGCGAACATGGATACCTTCATTTAAGATACCGAGATGTGTGATACGTTACGCTAGGCCAAAATTACGTATGCGTTTCTTGCATCTCGACCTCACGCGACTCACGCGTGAGCTCTCTGGTGAATTGCCCGGTTTCGGAACACGGTATTTTACGTGCCGCGATCGATTCGCCGTGGAAACTAATTCTTTATGCGTTAACTGCAACAACGAACTTCCAGCGCGTTTACGGCACCGCGATCGTAATCCGGGAATCTGGGCAGTTTCTCTCGTTCCTGAGCACTCAGCGGAAGGAGAAAGCGCCGGATTTTGCGTTCACATACACACGGACTTTTATTGCCTCGCCTAAACAAATTGCACTTCGCAAGGTAATCATTTCTCTGAAGGGATCACTGATCCGTAACCTACATTCGTTTCTGACGTAACGTAACGAGTCTTGATGATTTCTCTCTCGGCATATTCAAATATGAAAGATATCGGTTTTTACAATCAACGGAAACGTCATGTCTTATGACGGTTTTCTAATTGAGTTTTTCTTATTCAAGTAGAAATATTTCGTTATCATGAATTTGAATATAAATTTTACCTTCTCGGGATCAACTACGTTAAAATATCACTAGCAAAGAATTGCAAGATTTCAAGTTGAGCAAAAGCGATATATATATTTTATTTCAATCAAGTACTTTAAAAGAGATTATATTCTTATGCTCATATTCTATTTAATTTTCAGTCTAGTTCGATATTTTAATATTTTAATTCAATGACGATCAAGACGAATGAAGAGAGATTCTCCTGAAGCTCGAGTTTTATTCGGCATCACGTAGATTCGTTCTTGCGCACAGTGAGCGAACATACGCGCGTTTCGGGATTATCGCGGGAATGAAGTTAACGGCGGTCGGATTTTTCTCCTTCCTGGACCCTCGCGGCGCTTACCCCTTTCGAGATGAATGGCCCGGAGAAGGTCAACGCGGACGTTACTAGAGTTCGTTCGTGACACAGTGTGCATGCCCTCGCGGTGGTTACTACATTGTATTAACGCGCCTATTCGTCGTCGGGCCGGATGCTCGCCCACTAATGTCGCGTAAAAAACGGGCAATAATTCTCGGCAGCTGCCGCACCCCCTTTACGCGCTGCGCTATATAAGAGCGTGCCGCTCTCCTGCTCCTTCTCCTCCTCGTTGTCCTTTTCTCGTCCCGGCACTCGCGCTGCTGCAAATCAAGCCGCCTTAATGGGATTATCGCGGCGCAACCCGCACTCGCCGCGATGTAGCGGGGAAACTACTTCGACGAGTTTTATGATCGAGATTATTTTCATAAGGGCAGCCCATACGGTGGCCGGGGGCAGGCAGGGAAAGGGTGCCCGCGCAGGTAGGTAGATATATTTTACTTTCAAGGACGAGAAAAGAGAACGTGCCCCCCCCCCCCCCGAGGCGCACGCCCGGAAATTCAACTGTGATTTAAGCGACCGCGCGGCGGCACTTTGAAAGTTTTGGAGACATTATAAAAAGCAAACCGAGGGAGAGGGAGAGAGAGAGCCGAGAATAACTCGCGGTTTATTAAGCAGCGTGGTGCGATTAAGAGAAATTTTGTGCTGTACGAGGGACGGATCGATGTATTCACTCGACCGACGATATTTCGAGCCTGTGATAATACGAGCACGCGCTTTGATTACACTTTTTTATTACTCGGAATACTGAATAATAATTTTTGGAAAATTAATTCACGCATTTGTGTGCGACGCAAACAATTTTCATTAATGTAAAAAAAATTTAATATGCAATTTGCAATTTACATTGGACATTGACGTGAAATTTTTACGCGGTAATTATGTTTACGGCAGCGAATAAAGCTGACCGTGCCAAGGTAATTTCAAAAAGCCTAATTAATGTTATTCAAAAATGCATAAAATATTATTCCGCGGTTAGAATGTAGGCATATTATATCTTTTAATCGAAATTTTATCGAGTTTTTCAATAACTTTTCTGCAATTTCCGGTAAATGTCGTTTAGCCCCTGTTCCCGCATAACCGAATCCATTTAACCGATGGTTACATATTTCACGTATGAGGGACAATGCAAGTGTCGTGTAATGAAATCACGCCATTTCGCTTGCGCGCTGGTAAAACGGCTGACTTAAAATCTAGAATTTCGCTGACTGTGCACGATTTCACCGAAAATTTTCGGTTGCTTGATTTCGCCATTACATACGTTAAATTTACATGCGCTACCGTCGGCGAGATATCACTGCCTTCATCAGTCACGAGTAAACATCGACAACAGCTGATTTGCTAATTGGTACCATACATCTCTGAGCCTAGCCTTTGAATATCCGGACACACATAAAGCCGCTAATATGGCCGCAAATATTGCATCGGTAAATTGCCAATCTCGCGATTAATCGAATTTGATCGAATCTTTAACTGAAACTTGATTATTTTAGATGTCGAAGATTATTTTTTTGACCGATTGTTATAGCCGTATAATCGATTTCTCGCGCTACAATGCATCTGATATCAATCCATATAAGGTATTTTATATGATTGTGTTGTAAATTTTGCAAAGATCTAAATTGATTGAAAGTACTCTTGAATATCTGTATAAATCTTAGGAATTATTCTGTAGATTATGAATGTTTAATTTGATAATTTATTTTAATTTATAAACAAGAGTCCTTCTAATGAAAGGGTTAAAGTTTAACTATGTTTAACTATTTACAATATTACACGCCAGACATTCAACCTAACATCGCTCTCTATGGTCGCGAACGATCATTGCATCTGGATGTTGCAGTGCCAAGGCACACCCTATTTCATGACGAAAGCAATAGAATTTCCGGCGATTCTGTACAACGTTTATTACATTATTTGCATAAAACGCATTTGCTCTAAAAAGACCAAAATCAAATAGCGCGCAAGTGACCGAAAAGCATACACGATATTTCTATTACACGCGTTTGATTTACGATCTAACGAATCCGGCTGCGCGAATGTTAAAGTCAAAAGTTACGAAAAATTAAAAGAAATCGAATTCGTGATGCGTGCAAAATTACACGTAATTACACAAATCTCACTATCAGTGCACGCGCACGAAAGAGGGAGAGAGAAAGAGAACTCTCGATGCTATTTCGCGAGCCGAGAATTCGCAAGCATGCAGATCGCGTCGTCGTCGATATCGAGATTAGGTTTTCTCTTCTCGATGCGATTACCGTCAACCGCTGGTTAATCTATCAACGTCAGCCGCGTTGTTACTAACGCTGATTCAAGAGCTCGGCCAATATTACATAGGGTAATGTTATGTAACTGGGCGCGATGATGGCACACGTAAAAGTGCCGGAATTATCGCGTCTGAATGAATAATAAAAGAATTTCGAACAATTTTGGTCGGCTTTCTCGGGGATATTTAGGGAACCATAGCGTGTAATAATTTTAACCGTGCTCTCTCGATATTCGAGACGGTCGGTATTTTTTATAGTCCGCAAGCGAAAAAAATGATCGAGACTGCTGTTGGAAATTCGCCATGTTGCTATTCCGTGTATATATGATGTCTCATTCGAGTTTCGTGCAATTTTAAAACGTATTTATCTCTGTCGATTTCCGCCGTGGTTTATTTGCTTATCCGTCTCGCGTCCGCGAGTACGTGCGGCGACGATTACGTTTGTTAATATTAAAACGCGCTATTAGCATACTCGCGATGCAAAATTGTGGTGTACGGATTGTAAAAAAAAAAAAAAAATCCGATGCACTCGGATTAATAATTTACCTTTCGTTTAATCCTCTCGAAAATGCAAACATTAAATACCGGAAAATAAATGAATCGCAATAGTTAAACGATACTCCGCACACTCCGCGACATAGTATAATGCCTTATGAATAAAGGTAATATAGGCCACCTCATTCTTGCACTCTCATATGAATCTCGCTTCGCTGGATTTTTTTTTAATATAATAAAATGTATTTTTCGTTAAAATATAAAGTCTTTTGCTTCGGTCTTTCAGTCTTATGATACAAAACGGTCTGTTAGCTTTAGAAGTAATTGGATACAGTCAAGTAATCGCGACATTATGATAAATATATGACATTATAATATTTCTCAACGGAAGATATTGGTAATCATTATTTCTTAATTTCGATGATACTAATGAAAAGTAGATTTTCTGTGCCAATTATTTTCTAACGCTATTTTATCAATAACATGCTCCAAAATATTAAGCACTTGCAACTTTAAGCTATTGTATTTATTTATTGTTTTGTATTTATTTAATATTTTATTTCCATTGCGATCAATAATGAAAACATTTTGAAAAGAAAATTATTATGCGAATAATTATTCTGAAAAGTAATGCATAATAATTTTTATATTAGTTATAATTTTCCATTAATGCCGAGTTATTGCATGAAATTATATTTTCATTACATTTAATGATGTTTATCGTGATGCTTTTAAAACCCAGAAAAGCCAGAAAAGAGATCATTTATTTGTAGAGTAGTAAGAGGAAGATAAATGGATGAGATTCTATATATACACTCTCTTGTATAATAAATTAAAATCCTAAATACAACTCCACCACAACGCGCCGTGCATTTTGTGTTTGAACTTATGTAAGCACTCAGCGCTGGCGCTGCGTTACATCAGCGTCTTGTAAGGGTAGTATCGTCGATGCCGCTTTCCATCGAAAAGCCCCGAGCAGTTTTATCCCCCTTGCTGTCGATTTACTTCCGCGGGTCGCTGCTTCGCGAGTCGCTCACTCGCTCCCTTTTCCTCTTACCATCGCCTTCTCTTTCTCTCTCTTACTTTCTTTTTCCCCGAGACGCTGATGCTCGTTTTCGCTGAAAAATGAGCGCTTTTTGCGGCCGCGCAGTCGTTCGTCGAATTGCGAGTCGTAAATTAGCTTGCGCTCCAGACGGACGGAAGAGGAAAAAAATACGTTCCAGCACAGAAATCCATCTCGTCGGATGGATACGCGCAGAGAGGGGGAGGAAGGAAGTGTGTGGTAGCTATAGGTGCGCTGTAGAGATCGAAAGAAATTCGACCTTTCCGCTCAAGTGAGCCGCTTGATCCTTTTTCGTTGATCTTCTAGCGCGATATCTTGCATCAATCTCCGGTCAGGTTTTAGTATGTCCTCTCGAGCTCGATCAGCGTAGGACAAGCGGTTGCATAGATGGCTACAGGTAAAATTTTCTGGAGAGATTTTTTTCAAAGAAAAGTATACTTCTCGTACACGGTATCTGAAGACTCATCGTGATTTTACAGTATTTTTATAATATAGATTGTACTTTAAAAATTGGCTTGAAAAACATTAGAAAATTTAAAACATTAATTTTTCAAATATATACTATATTTACACGCTACGTGAATTAAATGAATGAAAAGATAAATTTATAGAAAATTATTATTAGAAAAGTTTTTTCTATTTTTAGATTGAATGTGTTTGTGATGTCACATTTTTCTTACAACTTTCTCTCTCGAATTAGTCAGACATGAAATATAATTCTTATTGAAGTATTAATTCTTAATATTATGCGTTTAGCTTGATTAGCCAAGCTTAATGGAAAGAAACTCATCGCGGTATAACTAATTGCCCGTGCAGTGAGGAGCTCTGTGTGATCGCACTTAGATATTATTAAGAAACTGCTTAAATATAATGCACTTAAGTATCTTGTGCTTCGAAACGTACGCTGCGATAATGAATTTTCGCGATACCCGCGCAACAACAATAATAATCCGTTGCATTAATAATAATCTTCAATATTGTGCCCGAATAAGACATTTACGTTACTACGTTCTTTCTATGTAAGAGCTACGAGAAGAACTCGTAGTTCGAGCAACTTCGAGCCTCCGTAAGTGATTACCGGTACAGCACCTGAGGGTTCTCGCATAAGGTTCTCCAAGGATCCGCTGTTATTGCTTCTCCTCCCCCTTGTCACGGCGAGTTCAGTTCACGGAAGTTAGTTCTAACGCGTCGGATACGCGCGACTCACGCTTGCGCCTTGCGCTGTTACGCTGAATGCGCTCGTATCAATGCAACTCGGTTACTGCAAACTCTTGCGAGACGCGACGCGGAAGCGCCGCTGGCGTCAACATTTAGACTGAATCGTAGTTTCTCGGGAATCTCGCTGTTTCTTGCGAGCCATCCGGGGGACAAATAGTAACGCTATTGCAATATCTAACGTAAATGCCCGCTTGAATATTTGATTTATCTGAAATCGATACGCGGCGCGACGGAGATTTCGACTTCGCCCTGGGCGAACATTTGACCCTACGTCTGGGAAAGCCCACACGAATATGTAGTAGAATCTTTGGTAGAATTTTTTATGTCACTACACTATACGGAAAAAAAATATTAGCTAAATTGTAGATGTCTCTATATTGTAGTCGGATGCCTTGATAATTTATATTAAGTGGCCGGGTATAGGACGACAAACACAGAGAATAATAATAATTAAATAATGAGATGTCCAACAAATAATATAAGAGTGCTTGTTTATTGCGAAATGTATATATGTATGTCGAGGATGCCGCCACCCGCTCGTTGCTTGATCTCAAGTTCGTAATGCTCGCCGTTCGATTCTCAAGTTCGCTGATTCTCAGAAAAGGTATTATCCGTGAGAGAGAATCTAATCCAAAAATCACCGGTATTTATACTGCTTCCCCGAATTTTATCCCTTCCTCTTAAGGTCAAGCCAATCGCTAAGCGACAAACAGCCCGTGCTCCGGTTTGTCAATTCGAATCCTCGTGTTTTATTGATTTTAGATCGAGTCCCCGTTGTCACGTAAACACACAATAATCGAATCAATAATCGAATAATATCAACCAAATACAGGAAACGTGAAGGTGACACGCTAAGTCACAGGCGGAAATAATAATCGCTCGATACATACTTTTTTAAAGAAAATAATCGCACGCCTACAATATTATATCTGAAATTTAGTTATCATGCCTAAATTTTAGCTGTGGTAACTAATATTTTTAAGCTATAGTTTAACGAGGAATTTCCCATTAAACTATAGTTAAAAATATTTTAAGAGGCATGAGATAATTAAATTTCAGGTGTTATAAAGGGACATCTAAAATTTAGCTATAGTAGTTAATATTTTTTTCCGTGTATTATTATTATTATTATTTATTACTTTTATCTTACGTTGTATGCTTAAAATGTAATTACGTCTGCTGACCTATTTCATGAAGGTTGAATTTACTCTGAGATTGATATAGCAATTCGATAGACATTGATTGTAAATGTTTAGATTCATCAACAATCAGCCATACACATCCTTTCGTTTATTGCTAATTGTAGCACAATTCGTAAAACAAATATATAGATACACGAAATTCCATATATGTACATGCTTCTCTCATCGTGATATTCTCAAATATTTATGTATTTGTAATAGAAAATAATTAATGTACGAGCTAATGTGTTGTTAATTTCGTACAATCGCAGTTAATTATTCGTGATTATTCTAATAAACGTATGGCTTTGATTATCATACGCATGCGGAAATGTATTTTAATATAATGCTCTCAATAATGATATGAATACTGCACAATATCAAATGCAGTTAAATCAATTTATTGTTTATTTAAGTTGATATATTTCCTCGCGTTTCTTTTTTTTATTCGCGCTTTAATCGTCCAAATATTTAATGACGACAGAAACATATATATCTCAATTTCAAATTTGTCAAAGAATCCATGATTAAAATGAAGAGGACGGACGTCTCTTGGATCACATGCTGTATACATTCTTCTCATGCACACAAGTTTCTCGAGGAGAGCAGAGAGAACGAAGCGCGAGAGCGAGCGATGTAAATTTTCCATTCGCCGCATCCCCCTACCGCGTAGTCTCCGCCTAGTCTGCAAAATAATTTATGTGCATGCGGCTTTCTTGGGTTTCAGGGGAGCATCCGGCGGCCATGCAGCACGGCAACTCTAGCAACAGCGGCGCGGCCACGAGGACGCTCGCGTTACTCCTGTTGCTCCTGCACGCCGGCTCCTTCGCGAGGTGACTGGTCGATCACGAGGCGCTGCAGTAAGGGAGTACGGCCGACAGTTTCACCCAGGCGAGATTGAGGGAACGACTACGAGGATGGTGCGAGGTTGGTGAGACCAGAAGGGGAGGGAGGCACCATCCGCGCGCTAACCACCACCTGCTGGACTCTATATAAATCAGCTCGATCTTCTTTCCGTATTGCGAACGCCGGGATAGTAAAGTGCGCGAAGGGGAGGGCGAACGAGAGAGAAGATGTTGCGCGGGGACTGAATAGTAAAAATAAGCGCGTAAATAGTTCGTCAACTTTACTCTCGCTTCCGAAGTGCATGAGTCCAGCCGGTCCTGTCCGCGGTTTTCCTTAAGGAATCTCCGTGTTTCGTGCAATCGCGGGACTTAAGTATATACTTACGCGGTAAAAGTACATGCTGCAACGATCGTACTCGTCGAACTTTCTATCGCTACTGCGAAGATTATCGAAAACGAAAACTCGTGTAAACTCGACGACGAAGGCGAATTCGTGAAGATGCGACGACGAACGAACTCTTGCGTGAACGAACGAACTCGTAGAGTAGCGAGTGTTCGAAGGACCAACGAACCGAATGATGCGCTTCGACGAGAACGAAATGATTTCTCTTACGTCGACATTTGCGCGCGCGCGCGCGCGCGACGACGGGATTAGCATTTCTTTCCCTCCGCGCATAGATTATATATGAAGATCTATCGACGAACGCAGCTGACTGTCGCAGATTCACAGAGGTAAGAATCAACGTGTTTTCGTCCGCCCGGTCAGAGACCGACCGGCGACCCAGATACGCTCGGCAAAACCACCGCGGGGAATTTCACTCAATTTCTGGTCGCCGGATGCGGTATCGCTTCTTCCTCGAGGAGAACAAATATTTTGAGGTTCGTCGGACTTGTCCGTGCTCGCGAAAACTTCCGGGATGTATATACACGCTGCGTCATACGAATGTCTCGTAAAACGCCGGATGTGCACTCTGACATGCTGAAACTTTGCGTCAACGGGTCTCGGATGCAATTTCTTTACAATCGTTTACGGATCATCTTTTGTATATATGTTACAATTTTATGTATCTATAACAATAGAAATACTTTTTTTTTTTTTTTTTTTCTATTAGAACAATTGAGATGCTGTATATCAAAAATTCGTGTTTTAATTTTGATAAATCGTATTTTTTTTCTAGCTCAAAGTGCACAATTATTATTTTACGCACACATTCAATTTTTGTAAAACAGTTAATTTTGATCTATTATTATTTAGGAACAGAAGAAAGTAAATTACGCAGATTAAAACAAATACGTTATAAATTTATCGAGTGATAAATAAATGTATCACTCTTGCACTACATTTAGAAGATCGCAACGTTTTCCTCAGATTTAGCACTCTTTTAGTTGATGTCGCATGCTCGAGTTTCATCGAATAAATATTTCCCTCAATCGTTCCCGCGGTTTATTACGAACTAGCAAACGGAATCGGCTACGACAATAATCGGTTTTCACTTTTCGCGAGAGAGAGACGAAAAAGCCACTGAAGTATCTCTGAATTATGCGGTCCGGATCGCACGAAATTCGTAGCTTGGCAAGGGTGGACGCCTGCAGTCTCGCCCGGCGTTCCATTTGCATCTCAGAACGCGGAATTTACGAGCCCGGGGGTCGTCGATCCACGCTGCGGCCACGGGACCGTCCGCGTATCCGTGTGCACGTATGATAGACCCGATAAGTTATATAACTAAGCTCTCGACATACCGTCGTTCGCGAGAGGGAAATATCTCGGTCTGGTCGATACAGGGTGAGCTGATATATAGTCTCGATTATGCTAAGGCAGCGCGCTTCCGACCCGCCCGTTTAATTATAGATATTAGTTTTACGGGTGACTATTTTCCCTCATAATTGAATCAAAACTGCTCAATTTTATTCTTTTCGATTTTATTCTTACACAATTTTTATTGCTTATTACATATAATTTTTTTTTATTCCTATTTATATAGATTGTCACAGCTTAATCGTTTAATTTATCGCATCTCATATATATATATATATATATATATATATACATATATATATATATAAAAAATTAATTACATTTCATCCGAGATGATCGAGATTGTATCACGTCGTCCGGTCGGGCGTGCGGTTGAAGTTAAACGCAATCAGCTGACGCGCTCGGAATGTTCTTCGGATAAAGTTCCATCCAAGGTTCAGTTGCGGCATCCGAAAAGCCCGTCGTCCTAGGAAATATATCGGCCGCGAAAGTGATGGAAAGTTTCCCTCGGAAAACAAGTGATCGGCGATGTGATGTCGCGAATTAATTCGATGCGCGCGCTAATCCCTCGGCAGGATCTCGTTGACTTCAATGCAATAAAAAGCTCTTAGATCTATCGCAACTTTGATTAAATGTATCTGAAATCTGTATTTGAAGCTTCTGGATATCTTGATCCGCTCTTTACCGCTGAGATTTTCCATCACCGCAAATAATTTCATTCGAATTATCGCATGTCCGGGTGCGCATCGTTTTTAATCACATCAAGATCTCGTGTTATGGGCGTGGAATTTGTACGTCGATCGCAGTGCTAAGCGGATGGACGGATTGACGTAAAGGGATGGCTACAGCTATGAAAGCGAGAATAGGATTTCCGGATTTCCGGCAAAGAGACAATGCGCGTAGACGCTCGGATTCGCGCTCGTTAAGATAATGTTAAGCTTTAAGTGATTAACAAAAGTCGTATCGTACTGGTCTATCCGTGTATACGTCTCCATAGATCTCCAATCGCAGTGGGTCGGTCGTAGCATATAGAGAATCCGATGCGTGTTTGCGAACGTAATTGCGTTGTAATGATACGTAAGGTAGGTATGACATCATTTTGGATAATAATGTATTACTGCATACTATTTTCGAAAGACTCACATGACATCGCTCGATAAATATTTATAATACGCGAAAACACTATTGGTGATTGGAAAAATCGAGAAGAGGGAATTCGTTGATCATTTATCTGGATTTCTTTTTCGGTGAGCGAGTAGAAAATTATACAAATAGTGCAAACATATCGCAATACATTTCGTACGTATTGAATTTGCTGGGAAAGTATCAGATATCTAGATAAAAATAGATACACACAATTGCTGACTTTACATTTTTGTTTTTTACTATGAACAGAGTTGATTAAGTTACCTTTCAAAAATATATCTTTATTTATATTACATCAATCAATTCAAAAACTTTCAGTTAACTAAAAAAAAAACAAAAAAAAAACAAAAAAACAAAAAAAACAAATAAAATTATAATGATCTAGAAACACGTTGTTGTGATAAAATTGTAATTTTACTGCACTTTTATCAACCTGTGACAAGTGAATCCTATTACTTAAACTCTCTCTTTGCCATAAATAAAGGATAATAAATCTCCTTTCAGAAATACATTTTTATTGGCACATTTATTATGACAATTATCTAGAAAATTTGACAATAATTTGAAGACAATTTTCACAACACAAAAATGAAACGTAATTACACTATAATGTAGGTTGTGTTTATTTCTGTTACTTCTATCTATATATCTTGGAATTTTTTAAAATCATCTTTCATTCTCTCTCTCACTGTTCTTTTTTTTATATTACAACTATCAAATGAACAAACGTCACACTGACAATATAAAAATTTTATAGATAATGTAATAATAAAAATAGAAGAAATTTTCTCGACGGTCTCTGTTTGCTCTATTTTTCTATCGGGCAGAAACGATTTTCGTGCCGAATGTCGTTTTAGAAGCTTGATACACGTCGGATATGCATTATCAGCAGCGCGATCGACCCATGAATAGCCGTACTGTACATACCTTTTTGAATGTAACGATAAACGATCGCTGTAACTCTATTCGACTAAGAACCACGATGCAATTCTTACTAATTCACACTCTTAGATCAATCGAGTGCTTTGTCAGCTAAAACGCAGTCGTTACACGAAACTTTCGTCATCAATGAACTATCATCGCGGATAGTCTCGCGATGATCATGGTTTGCCAAAAGAAATTTTGGACGCGCCTTTGTACAAGTGAGTTTTCCCGCCAAAAGAAGATGGCAAATTAATGAAAATCTCGGGAAAAACGGAAAGCCTACGTCGTAATATCAATTGTTAAATTTAATTAATATTAATTGTTTTATTGCTATGATTATCGTGTTAAACAACATTGATTGGTACACACACACAAGTTGAGATAAAAAAATTACTTAATTTTTGTGCAAGTCGATCATCGGATCAAAAATTAGAAAGCGATTTTCGAGAAAAGTGATTAACGAAGATGCAGCACACAGCCTTGTAATTAAAAAGGATCGTTTTCGATTGTGTTATCGTTTTCGATCGTGTTATCGTTTTATGATTTGCTCGTGTGAATCAGAAGTGCGTGAGAAGGATGCGAAATCTGTCATTTAAATCTTTTCAAACCTAACGATCAATCTTTTTATTCACATTTTTCTCCCGATTTAAAGGGCCAAAGGAGTACGAGAATTTATTTTAAAAATTAATTCTTCCAAAGAATTATTTTACAATATCTTCTGACTGAAGTACAGTAGAAAAACTGCACTGAGGTGCAATCTTTTGCTGGATTCGACAGATTGCGATGAAATTTTGCGCACCTCTGGAGACGATCAAGAGATCTCCGTTTTGACGAACGAGATGAGACGGCGCGACGTGGTTGTATGTTCCTGGAGAAGAGTTCCCGACGAAACGATCGTCGCCAATCACGAGAACGAGCTCTGCAAAATCACCACTACCATTTCGCACACGCACACACACATACACATACACACCCTGTCTCCCTCTTTCCACACTCCTTCTATCCTGC
The DNA here is from genome assembly GCA_949152495.1 of Lasius fuliginosus. Classification (NCBI taxonomy): domain Eukaryota; kingdom Metazoa; phylum Arthropoda; class Insecta; order Hymenoptera; family Formicidae; genus Lasius; species Lasius fuliginosus. The sequence goes on along the minus strand of OX424452.1, from coordinate 5,132,198 downwards.
TACACCGTCCCCCGTGCTTTTTTTATACGCCAAACGAGATCTGTCCTCGTTAGTATTTGTAAATGGCTTTCGCGTACGCGCGGGTGCCGCTGATCCTGCTTCTGTATATTCCGAAAAAATATAAAAGCGATACGGACTCGGACGCGGGCAACGATTAATTGACTCGCGTCCGAGTCGCGAATGAACGTGAAGGACTGGTAGCGAGTAAGTTTAACCCGATTGTACGAGATCAATTACTTGTTAGCACACGAGCGATCAGCGTACGCTCTTAGCGACACTACTCGAACGATGTTAAACTAACGAACATACCGTTAATGTATATATATATAAACGAGCAGTACCGACTTATCGTTTATGTTGGATCCAATTGTACCAGAATTCCTAAGGCAATTAAAAGAGAAGAAATAACGATTATTTGTGGGAGACACACGGAGATTCTCATTCCGCGAACCCCCCAGCTGACTGCGACGTGTCGATTTTTTTCCCGCCATTTAAAAACCTGTACGCGAGAAATTGGATCATTTATTTGCATAACGTTCTGTCCTCGATTTCCATCGTATTTTTAATTAAACGATCAGATTTTTGATCGAATTCATTTTATAGGTTTAACCCGCTCTGTGTACAAAATGCGGATTGATACACGTTTCTATATCACGAAAAGCTTCTTTATTGTGCAAAAATTAAAAATGCGAATTTTATTTATTTTATTTATTTCATATGCTTTTTTTATTCATTTATTTATATTTCACTGATATTGTTTTCCAGTAATGACGGACAGATTGATGCATTCGTCTTACTACAACTGCACTACTACGCATCGAAATATCGAACGTATCTCGATTCTATCTCTCATTTTAGATATTTCTCCTCGTCTCCCAAATCTCTTAAAAATTTTCACGTAACAGCAATTTTCGGAACACAAGCATAGAAAGAAGAAGCCTCCGACGAATGATGGGAATAGTCCATGTCTTGACCGCTGCGCTGACCGAGTTCGTGCATTATGGGTAAGTATCCTCTCTCGTCCTTTGTCTATGAATGTGTACTCTCAACATGATATACGGGGGTCATTTGCATCCCGTGAGCCAGTCTCATATACAGCCGCTGTCGATAAACAGCGCCCAGGATAGCTGCATAAACGCGCCTCCCTATGCGCGCCTCGATAGGTGCGTCGTGCATTCAGGTGTGCACGGTCGATGAATACACACGCCGGCCGTTCCTCATATCTTATGTCGTACCTACTTAGTGACACTTAAGCGGATACCCCGCAACCTGCGAGGACCCATTGAAGCAGGATCGCTGGCCGGCCCGGTCGGTTGCCAACAGGAACAATTTCGACGTAAGCCTCTCCCCCCCCCTCTTCCCCCCAATCAGACGGGCGCGACCAGATTAGGATCGATCTAGGTCACCACGTGGACACGCTCGAGGAGCAAATATGATTGCGCCTGACGTTAATCCGCTCAGCGTTCATGTCCGTAAAATCAATCGCGATTTGCAGCGTAGTGTTTGCGAGCTAGAACTCTTTCTCGATGTCTCTTATCGAGTATCCGCTTGTTGGCGGTTTTATAAAAGTAGCTCTCGGATTTTTAATCGAGTGACCGAGAAGTTAAGTAATTGCGCGGCTCTCGAAAGATGGAAGAAAAGTTTCTTCCTTCTGTGTAATATTGCCTGTATGATTCGTTTTTTGCACTTTGAGAAAAGTGAGAAACAAAATTAATAATTTTAAATAATAATGAGATTAAGAACCTAACTCTACATCTTAATAACTAAATTAGTTATATATTAATATATAAGTCTTTCTCTCATGATTTTAAATTTTATAAAATAAAATAGAAATTTGAGACATCTATCGAATATTGTAAAAGTGCTAATCGACTATGAAAGGAGATATTTTTAAAAAAATATGCTTTTATATTTGTGCGTTAAATGTAAACATAAAGAATGCAAATCAAGAAATATAATGTAAATTTACCGTTGAGATATAGTTGAAAAAAATATTGATGGAGTTTCTCGCTCGAGCTATATGTTTCGATTCGATCGCGACTGACCGTCATGATGAATGTTAATTAAAGTAGCGAATTGGTTTGCCCTCATTTCTCCGCTAATACAATGTAATGTTTCATAGTTGGCATTTGTTGGATTTACCGGTTTTTATTACACTTTGTAGCACAGCAATAATTCAACTTTAGCCGACCACGAGTGAGGAAAAGCAATCCGCGTCGATTCCACTCTCGAATCATGTTTCACAACAGCCAACAACACTAGTGCTAAATCATAGTAGCTTAAATACGTTCGTAAACAAGTGTCATAAAGAGTGAGAATGAGAGAGAGAGAGAGAAGCGTGGCTATTTCAGGACGTGCCGCAATCGTAAATCCACTTGGGCTCGTTTGCCTCGTTCGAAATTATATTAATGCTCGAACGTATTCCATTGCAGCACGTGCTGAATTTTCCAAAAAAACCTGCAATACTACCGTAATCCGTTGCGACAACAGCTTTTTATGATGTCGCTCCTGCCGTTGTCACGTATTGATGCGAGACGTCACAATTAATAATTTTCTCGCAAAGCGACAACGGTATCATAATGGCGTTATCGTAGATGATACACAAAGATAACAAAAAACGGATTCGGTGGTTGAATCGTTTATCCGCAATATTTTTAATATTTTCTACGCAGATAAAAATGATTGTGCAACGTTCAAACGAGCTATTTATCTTCAAAGAGCTGTCAGTCGATCATGAATGGAGTATTAAAGTAGTCGATGAAGCATCGGGAGATATACGATTAATTTTCTTTTTAAATTTCGTGATATTTAAATTAATTTAATTCATCTTTTACGAGATAAAAGGTTTGTTTAAAGCAGCAATTCTTATTTAGATTTTGCCGCGAGCGTTTTTATTGTGCAATGCTTTCTTCGTATAGAGTAAACTTGCAGTTTCTTGTGTTTATAATTTTTAAAGAAAAAAATATCTCACACCATAGATATATGTTGCAATTTTGCTACTCTTGGATCTACTGCGAAATTAAAAAATGCATATCTTTAGACGAGTTCAGAGAATTTCAGAACGAGAAATATTAAAGCAAGTAATATTCTTAATGTATACAGATAACGCCCTCGGGCCAGAAGCGACAAGTTGCAACCTATTTTTCGTAGCGGTGTCAGTAGAAACACGAGCTCCTGGCAGTTTCACCATTAAGAATTGGACGTAGAATATGACATTTTTCTTCTCGCAAAAAAAAAAACTTTTATATTTGAGTTTCTAATTATTTCTCAATTTTTATTCCGTTTGATATTATTATTTTACATAAAAAAATTTAGTGAAAGAAATGAAATTGCATCCAAATTAATCCATAATTCCGTGGATGAATTTCGCAAGACTATCAATCCCAACCAATGTCATTAATCGAAAGAGACTACTGGATATGGAGGAGATTGCTATTGCAGAGATGTATTATTCTCTTGCCGCATTTGTGCGGTTTTAGTTCTAAAGTCAGATTTGCGGGCTAGGTTACTGGTCCAAGACACAGTACCATGGTCTTTTGATCTATCTGAGATGCGTGCATTTTAGAAGATGCGCTTGGCATTCCCCATCGAGTTTACATCACAATAATGGGCAGACACGTGGTGTGCTATACCCACACGTCCGTGACTATACTGTGTTGTATGTGTACGAGGTAATTATGTGAACAATGCACATAATACACGTATGCGCGAACAAAGGATATAACTCTATACAAAATTAACGTCCGCTAATTATATATCCTCGCATTCTTCGTTCGAAGGCGAGCGAATCTAATCGTCAGTCTTCGTTATCGTAGCATCATCGTTGAAATTAGAAACAGAAATAATATTAAACGTACGAGAAATGTTCATTTCCCGACTATATGTAATTATGTCGTACATATTTTCTTCGTAAGTACTCTCGTTGCGCTGCGAATTTAATGAAGATATCAGCTACGCGTATAATGTTTGCAACATTTGGTGCGCGCAAAATTCACGTAAATTATTAATTTCGGCTATGAATTTTATTCGTAACGTACAATCCGAATGGAATATCGGCGTCTATATATAATATTCATATTCATGTCAGCGCAAGTTCGCGGAAATCGTGTAAACAACTATGAAAATCCACGTATATAATTCTCCCTGTGTAACTCCCGTAATACAATATCTGGAAGTTTGGAATACCGCGTTTAATAATAATTCGCAAACGTATTTTGAGTTTAAACTACCAATCATGAGGAAAACGATCTTCATTAATATGCGCTTCATCGATACGTATTGCTTTACAGTTTTTAATTATCTTCGTGATGTCTGATAAATATCTTCATAACAATAACATTTTTATATTATTATATTATTACAAGAAATATATTTAAATTTCATATATTTTTATCATGAATTATATGGATTCTGAATAATTAATCGCGCGCACTCGCGATAAGGATATATAAAATATAATACATATGTTTTATATACATATACATATATATATATATATATATATATATATATATATATACAACGTGTATATCTTTAATTAAGATATACACGTATATGTAAGATGTTTGTATAACGTATGTAGATATTTTATTAACAACAATATAATTACTCGATATAATTACTTGTTATTCTGCACTTGTTGTGATTATCGTCGGTAAACAGCCTGTAATATTTAGGTTTGCTGGCGAAAGTGAATTTTACATTTGCATTCAAGCATTGACGTGTTGACGAGAATTGTAGATGCAAGATTAACTTTCGTTGCATCTACAATGCTCTAGTTTTGTATATATTGTCGGCGACCAACAATAAACTACAATATCTGTTGTAGAGTGAAAGGTACTGCTACATTTGCTAAATGTTCGCAAAATGGAAATATTTTATAAAAACGTCATATTAATGGCATAATTAAATAGGGTACGTAATTGGGTCGGCATTTGTGTTAAATATTTAAGTATCTCATTACGCTACATAGGTTACGCATACGCGCCTCGCACAGGTGACACTACATTTTGAATTCATGCGTGTACAATGTTCAACATTTTGATTTAAAGGCCCGGTTATTTATCATCGTGATTAGCACCGGAAAATGAGCGATGTGAAAGTCGTGTATTAACGTGTGTTTTGTAATGAAATTCTTCCAATGCGAAATTCAAACTGCAATGAAATTTTAGTATCTTTTTTTTGCATATAAACATACCGATTCTCCTAATTAAATCCTCAATTAAGTTCCCGACGAATGCTCATATTGCATCATGTATTCCGCAATATCACTCGCAATCACACTGATAGCCATATATTTACATATAACGTGATTGTTAACGGATATTCAATGAATAGATTTATTGGCTGTTGCACTGTCCGACCTTTTCATATATGTATATATTCGATACATGACTATCTAGCGTGGTAATTAGCGATTCGTGGTCTCATTATGACAATACACCCGTCGCTTGTCAGCTGCTCAAAGCGGCCGGATAGCCAAGCGTCCGCCCGTACGAAAATAATTAAGTCAAAACTCTGAAATAATGTTTCGCTCGTAGCGTATGAATATTTTATGTTTCGCCAGGCTGAGCACACGCTGCAACTCGCACATAGCACGTAACCTAGGACCCGTAGCTTAGAGCGAAACGCTTTTTCTCGCTGAGCATACAGTTTTTCTTCGTTGCAGAAAGCACAACTGGATTTATGCGCCGCATTCGCATACGTTGCGAATCGTGTGCGTAGTTCGTCGCGCATTCGTGCTTTTAATTATAAAAAACGCAACGTGGCGACGAAGCAAGAAGGCGTTTTATGGTGAGCGGATAGAGGATTGTAATCTTGCTTTGGTTAAGTGCGGAATAAATTTGCGAGAACTTTCTTAAACGTCTTTAACTATGTAGACAGATTTATAGTTCGAATAAGAGGGATCCCCTATTGCAAAAATTATTTTCTTTATAAATTTATTTATTGTGAAAATTATATATATATATATATATATATATATATTTATATAAATTTATTTTGCTTCAGATTTTAGATAGCTTTAAAGATTTCTTCGCAAGATCTATATTTAGATTGAAAAGATCAATGTATTTTCCTACGTACACAGAATTATCGTGATAATTTTCTTATGAATGCTTTAGTTTCTTGCAACCTGTTAACGCGTTTTAACGTCTTCAGCTCGTCGGAGAAAGAAAAAGGAAATAGTGAGTGCATTCCCGGAAGCTGCCCACGGAATATTCATGACGCGACGATGTAATCCCGAGCGTGAGAGCTCGGATGTATCCTCGAAGACTGTACTATGCATATTCTAGAGACGTTACGGCATTAGTCAGAGAGTAAAGGCGCGAGCCTGTTTATCCGCTTGTCCGTTACGGCGACAATTTCCGCGAAAACCGAAAGATCTCTGAAATCCGCTTCGGGGACGACTAACTTGCGACGTTAAGTAGCGCGAAACGAGATCGAAGAAGATCAGGAATGCTGTTCCCGTGGGATGCTGACGCGACTCGAAAAGCACGTACATCCGCGATATATCGCTGAAGCTAAAACCCGGGACGCTCACGTCGGTCGCTCGATCCGAGAGAAGGCGGCTTTTATACGGGGAAAAAGACCCGCGTAAAAGTGCGTTAGTGGATGAAATCACAATTGCTTAATGAATTTGCGGGGATGACACGGCGGAATTGGGGTCGGCGCCGCTTAAACTGCGCTCGCATTAGCTCGTTACTCCCCCTCGGGAAGGGGCTCTCTTGCTGTACGGGGAGAGGAAGAAAGGATAGGTCAAAGCGAGGAACGAGTGAGAGACCATTACACCGAATTCGCTCCGGAATTTGCATATATAGCGCGACGAGATCGAGGGTGGCCGCTGTGGGACGAGGATAAGTGCTTGTCTTTGAGCGGCTCAAACCTTAGGATTATTCAATTAATGAATTCATTGAACCAACGAGGGCAGCACGCTCCGAACGGCTATCCTTGGTATCTCGAGCTAGATTTTGCACATGTGTTTTAATTGTGCCATATTTATTGCGGATGAAAAAAAAAACTAAAAATCCTTTCGTTATATATATAAACATTAAAACATTCTATAATTAATTAATTATATTATTAAAAAAAAATATATAATATTGATATTATTAATTTTTAAACATTTTGTAATATTTTATGCTTTGTGTACGCTTTATAATTAATTTTCCGTCTGTTTATTGAGTTTTATATTGGATAACATTAAAAAATAATGTGAAAAATTATCGTTAATTTAATAGTTAATATTGGATGATGACCACATACACACACACACGCGTGCACGCGCACATACAATTCTGAACATAATATAAGAATAAAGTGAATAAATAATCAACCATTGTATATATGAAGTAACGTACAATCTAATGAGAAATAAATTATGAATTGATATATTATTAATTTATATTAATTAAATGAGGAACATCGAGTAAATATCATTTAATATATTCCTCAGCATAAGTTAATAATGAAATTGCATTAACATTTAATCGAGGTCCTGGCAATTGACAAGTCGGGCAACGTACACACGTAAAGACTCGGTTATATCGTTTGCCTAGCTTATTATTTCTAAAAATTATGGAAATTTGTTAATTGCTGTCGGATATTATTTACTTCATTTGATCAAAGGTACAATATGATGAACGTCACGAACAGAAAGGCAAGTTTAGTTTAGCACCGTGTAGTTTTAAATTAATTATTTTATCTACTTAATAACATTATTTTTACATCCAGCATATAATCACATTCGCTTGTTATTTGTCAGACAAACGGGAACTCGCGTTTAAACGATAAATACGCGTCAAGATATAACTCAACAAAAAAATGGTTTTTGTTGAACTCGTATTTTAAACTTGCGAAGATAAATCTCGCGCAAACTACGTATGCAGCTTTTTTTGTATAGAGTAATGATCGATAACGTAAACTGGATATATATATTTAATAATTTCTTTCAAATATCTGTCTAACCATATTGAGCCATATTAAGTCTGTATAATATTTTAATCGACATATGCGAAATAATATATATTACGAATTGTCAATTCCTTTAATAGCATATCATCGGCAGTACAGAAATACTATGTACAGAAATCACAGTACTTTCATTGCCCTTTATTGCTAATCCGTGATTAATTTTATACGAATCTTTCTGTACCGATTTGTAAACCGTTATTTCCTTTCTTAAAATATCTTTACGCGACATCAGATGTGAATATAATCAGTAATAGATGCGTTTGATTGTCGAACAATATTGCGTGCATCGATGTGAAGCCCGACGAACTCATAATTTCTTTTTCGGAATTGGCATACATTCGGAGAATTGGGTGCTCCAACAATGCCAATGGGCGAATTAGCACGGTTATGCACACGGCTGTAAAAGCCATGCGCCTCCAGCGAATATCGTTGCATTAATCGAACGACCGCGGCGCGAATATTCATTTGGCGAGATAAAATTCATCGTATTGAGAGACTTTCGTCCGGTAATTACGCAAAGGAACATTACCGGCTGAAATTGCAGTAGCAGCTAAATATCGATGCTTTATGCCACACGATGCACGGCCGGTGGCACAACGATTACGCATTTTGTGTCGCTAATTAAAAGAAAATAATTTTATCTGTCAAGCGATGGATAAAACTTCACATTGTTATAGTTTTATTTCTCTTTCACATAGCTTTTATCGTTTAAATATTATAATTAGTATTTGTATGCTGCATTGATTTAACAGCAATTAACGAATGTATCAATATTTTTTTCATTATTGAAATGAAAAGATGTAAAGCTCGTATTAAATGATTCATGAATCGCGATAAAACTGAAGACAGAATTCTATTTATAATTTTATGCATTGCATATCCTAATATACATATGTACATATTCTGATATATATTTGTGTATATATATATATATATATATTTTCGTGTATATATATAGGATATATGTGTGTGCGTTTTCATTTTTAAATGACATATAAAATTAGAAATAGAATTTTGTCCCGTATTTTGTCGCAAATTATAGATTGTGCAAGGTGGCCTTAATATCTATTTGAGATTTCGTCGAACAGATTATACAGTAATATAATATTTTTTTATTATCTATTACGTGTGCAATCTTCTATTATTCTTTCGTTATTCAATATATGCGGTATAATAATCAATTTAGTTGCATTTTGGATCGTCGCCTTTTCTATTACCATCGCCATGGGAAAATTTCGCGACGAATATAAACCTCGGTATTTACCTCGCAACTCCGCCAGACGGTAATATCGTGATTGCTTCGGAAAAATTGGCTTACTCGCCGAGGGGACAGATTACGTACACAGATACACGATGGCGATGAGAAAGAGACGGCGTGCGGGACGGAAACGGAGAAACCAATTAGCATTTAGACGGGTTTCGCAAAAAGCAGGAAGAACGGGAATCCGGAAGGAAGGGGACGCGGAAACCGCCGCATCTTTCGTTCTCTTCCGCCTTGCGTGCGGCGTTAAAGCGGATCATCGAGAATCAACGAGACGATCCAGAAGGAAAATCTTTAGCGACCGCGCTCTCGCCACGAAAACCGATGGTCTTATCTCGTTCCTGGTTAGCGATATAACGGCGAATTACCCGTGGAAACGAAATGAGAATCTTCGCGAGTCGGCGACTCGGCATGGAATCAAAGGCGCAAAGCAAGCCAGTCACCCATGACGGTAATAAGTTGCACAGGCAATTAGGTTTTAATCACTCAGATAGTTCGGCAAATGGTGCGGGGTATTGTACTTTTGACTATAGTTTACGAGTTTCGTTTTATAGCTACTTTAGTAATATAGACGGCGCAACTTCTTTTCAGATATGTTTTTATTTAGCAAGAATTAGAACATTTTACACGGCTGTCATTCTCGAATTTTTATATTTCACGTGTGTCGTTGAACCAATCTTGGGCTAATTTTGATATTGATGGCAGAACACATTTTGTTTTATTGATTTACATATCACTACTGATATGCGGCGCCAACATTTTATGTTAATGAAAACTTTTTCTAAAGTTTCCATCAAGCTTCTTTGTGTTAATGAGAAATGTATGCTATAAATGAAAATGTGTTTCAAATTAAATAACTGTTTTTTTTTCTTTCTTACAAATTGAATGTGAAACTGGATTTAACGAAAAAAATTAATTAAACGAAATACTAAGTATTTTATGAAATTAATTAATCATACTGTAATCTCAACATTGAAATCGGGACATTTCTTAGCTTTGTTGCACGTTTGCCTAATTAATGAATAGCGATAAGGAATTCGTGGAATTATTCGCAGCTGTAAATGTTAATTATATCGGGCGAGTATAAAGCACGTTGCGGACGTGATAAACTGGCTTGTCCGATGGTCATCTTAAAATTGCTCGACAAATGTTTCGGCGTCGACCATTAAATACGCGGTGCACGAGCGGTTAAAGTCGCCGCAAAAAGGGATCCCTGTTTAGCATCTACCGCGGCCGATACAGCACGCAAAATGGTGTGCAAAATGCATTAACTTCCCCTACGCAAATTCCCAGAACTATAAATTATAACGAAGTAATTTCTGTACTGACCGCGCGCCACGATAGCAGAAGCGCCTTGGGAGCGAAACAGGATAATACGAATCTCGAATTCCGCGTGCGGATGCATGAAATGATTTGAATCGCGCGGCTGTCGCAGTTTACCGTAATATCGGCGCGGAGTTAATAATTCGTTATCAGAAGTTATTCTCGCGTTCGCCGAACGAAGAAAATCGCGATGAATCTATTCGATCGCGTTTGCTAATTATCTTTCGTCGCAGTAATTTGTGCTAATCGCATTCCCCCGCGTAGTCGTCGGAGTTCAATAAGCGCGCGAGAAAGAAAGAGAGATTTGTTAGAGATTTTACTTTATATTATCACATCATATTATCTGTGCCGTCTCGACGTCTATCGATGTCGAGAGAAAAAAATATATATTTCACACGTTCTTGTCTATGAAATCGTGCGCGTAGCATCGCGTACATATAATGAGTACATAAATTATGCTGTAACCTAAACGAAAACGTGTTTCGCACCCGCATTTACGATTTCAGAAGGCGAGGAAGATGGCAATACGTGCCTTGCATTTAAACGGGAACAAGAAAATTATAGCGCTCGCGTAATGTCGCGAGGGATGTTCTACTTTTGCTGTAAATACAATGTTTTCGTAAAATGGCCGGCCTCGAAATGGTCCTCGGGAATCCTATGTTTTTCGAGGTGCCACTCGTAGATTGCTATGTAAATGTAGCGGTAAAACGTTCCCCTCCCCCTCAACTGTCAGACGAGTTGTAAATTCGCGAACAGACGGTGTCACAGTGTCTCGCCTCACTTACTTCCCTCCTGTGTAATCGAAAATTTGCGAGCGGGGTACCGCGTAAATTTCGTCCGATCGAGATAGATTGATTTGCTTGTTTTTCAAAAATTGCATATCAAAATATGTGTTATTTTACGAGAGATAAAAAAACTATGTGACATGTTTTATGGAACTTTTATTGTTCAGCAAAAATTACATTCAACGAAGAATAAAAACAAAGGATAGAAAAAAATTAAAATCAAAATGGGAAGAGAAATTCACGAAGAGAGCATTCTTCTTTCTTTATAAAGAGAGAAAATATAAATATAATTTTCTCTCACAGAAAGTTCTTTTATACGAATCAAAGCGCAGCGTTCTTATGAAAATATAATATAATACGCACATAATAGGATCCAAGCGTTTTTTTAATATCCGACAATTTTTAATTATTACGTTCAGCCGCGCGCGTTTTGCGTCGTTTCCGGAAACGGTGTGGGAACTCACTAATTGCAGCACGGAAATCTCGGGGATATTACGAAAAACTGCGCCGTGAAAAATTGCACGGCAGCCTTAACGGGGGGTATCTACATTTAAATCGCACATGCGAGACAGCGCATCGCGGGGCCGCGCGTTTCGGCCATGATAATCGGATATACACGGGACAAACAATTGGACACCGACGATCTACGGAAGCATGCCGATATGCGCGATTCAGCACACGCGGTCGCGGCCGCACTCGACCCGAATATTTAGTTAATAAGCGACGCCCAATTGAAACTAAAGTGCCCGGGATACGAGTTGTTACGAGTACAATTATTCAGCGCATCGACACTATAAACCGTGCGCTTGTTGTTGCCTTCCCCACTCGAATGAATCCGATTTCTGTTTGATCGGCCCGCCCGCTGCTCGAATCTCGTTATTGACGAGTCATTGGACGCAACTAAATGCCAGGAAAAAGGAGGAACGGAATAATTCTCATTAGAGGGATTCGACTTTATCATTTGTACAAATTTGGATGACACGCGTTATTAAAGGCTGAAGATATTTATTTGTTGAATAAATATTTAATCTCTATTATATATGTAGCGAGACGAATTTCAAATTAAAATGTGTATATTTGACTGTGCAAAAAAACGTACAGAGACGACTACATAAAACTTGCTTTATAAATTACTGCTATTAGTCACAATACGATATTCACAATTTATTTCTATCATATACCTCTTTTAGTTTTTATCTGTTCAGTTTTTATTTTTATTATTATTAAATTTGTAATCTCAAAAAACACGAGAAAATATATTTTTAGGAGTGACCGGTTAAATTGTTCCTAAATTCCATCCGAAATCCGTTTTTACCACATTTTTGTATATTATGCAAAAAAAAAATGTCAAGAGTTGTGTTTTCCATTGAAATATTATATCTCAATTTGGATGCAAGTCGCACACGCGCGTGATGTTTGAATATATCTAGAATATTTTATTCAGCCGCATCGATGATGTGTAACCGCATCAAAATTTATATTTGTTTAATATGTGACGTATTGAACGGAATTAACAATGGCGGCTGTACATTATCCTTCGCTAATTGTTGCACGGTTTCAGAGTGCTTAAAAATTGCGATTATTAGCACTCTTACGATCGAAATCGTAGGATTAATGAAACGCCGGATTTATCGTCGGACTTTTCACTATTCGTACTACTTGAGATCGAATACCTTTCGAGTGGCTTTTCTCACATGCCGGATCGCGTTACTAAAGCAATGCAAGAAGACAAAATGACAACTGGAATGCGCGTTCGCGCTTATTATACTTATTCACATTATTATACTTGTTCAGACGTCATATCGAAAAGAAAATTCGCCTACATCTAATTGCTTATCAAACCGAAACAAGAGCGCAGGAAAATGAGGGCACGTTGTATACATCGAAATACTTGGGCGATGTAAACGAGAGTGCGGAACGAGTCCCCGTTATACCGGAATCATAATCATGGTCTTAATTAAAAGAGCATTAATTAAAAGCGTGCGCCGCCGCGAGTCTGCAATTAATAATGGTCCAATTTGTTCTCGTTACCCGACAACGCGCGGTCCAGCAACACAGTTTACTCCTTTCGCTTTTACAATGACAACGCGCTGAATACGCAAAAATGCATGTTACGAAAAATCTCTTGTGTTTTTTTTTCCTCAAAAGTACTTTTTGTGCTTTTCACATGTAGAAATGTTTTTTAGCCGGCGATAACGATTGAAGATCGACTGTCGCGGAAATTCGATGATAAGGGAATTCGTTTAAATGTCGAATTTTTTTTTCGTTAAATTTCCAGGCTATAAATGTAATTTAACGCACGAAAGAAACTACTTAGCGTACGTTCGCGAGAAGCGCGTGTATCTATTTGCTAAACTGGAAAACCGGTGATCCATCGTTAACAGCGGTGAAGGGGGTCGACATAGTATAATATTGACATAACATTAAAATGCGGGCTTCCATCGACTATTGTTAACAATACAATAGGCGGTTTATATTCATGCGAGATAATCTCATGCTGATAATTACCGATAAAGCCGTATTGCGATATGAAAGCGGGATTATAAATAATAGAGCAATGAACGATTCGTTATAATCAACGATATTATATCGATTCGCCGCTGTATAATGCAGCGTGCATTCTTTCATGAACAATCGCAATGTCATCGATGATATGCTGATTCAATCTCTCGCGGTGCACGTTCTCAAATACCGCAATATACAAAACAGCGACATTGATTTCATTATGGAAAGTCTGAAGGGAATCATTAATATTTTGCTGTTGATAACGAACGATAATCGATATCAATTTGCGGTTAAAATAATTCAGCGTTTGATTTAATATCGAATACAAGTATTATTTTTATATTCTCACTTTTTAATATCTACTTTGTGATTACATAAATTACAAATTACACACACACACACACATATACGAATATATGTATAATGTAATTTGTAATTTATGTATTAATATCGTAAATAAGATTATATTATCTATATATCAATTCGTTATGTGTATATAATAATTATCTTGCGTTTTTTTAGCAATCTAAAATCAGAATATTAAATTTTAAATTAATAGCATCTTTAATTGAATTATCTGTAATTTTATGAGAAGTACAATTTTCCGGTGAATATTTTACGGAGATACTAGAGAGGTGAGTGACGAAGACGCAGGTGGATCATAAATTCGGTACGTTCATTTCGGAGGAAACCTTAACATCTGCCTAATTAAGTGCAGCCTTGTCTCTGTTGAACGCTTGATTCTCTCGCGCGAATCTCACGCGATTCTTAAAATTAATACTCATCCGCACGATGTCGACTTATCCAGCTCGTCTTTATTACGTTACGTCAGAGAAATGTAATCGGCATCGCGAAACATTATCTCGTTTCGAATCAACTTGCGTCAAATGTTATACCATAGCGTTGTTTGGGTCCGCAAGGTGACTAAACTATTTAAATAATATAAATAAATTTTGTAATAAATGCAAAATCAACTATACCTAATTATGCAACGACGCAAACGATCCTATTTATTCTTTGAGCGTAGGAGAATGAAATTTACACGTGTCACATATCGTGTGTGACATCGATTCTATTTATATCTTAATCTTCAGCTGACTATACCGTGAAATTGTACACCTTATAATTTATATTATACGTGTCTCTGAATTAACGTACAAAATGCTAATGTTAGTGTTTGCGCAAAGAAGTAGAGATTATATTGCTCACTCGTTCGTTTTAATAACTCACATCATATAGAATTATATTGCTATAGAAACTTACCTTTGACATATAATGATATTTTTATATTTCCACATCTTTAAAAGTTATGGACTTATTTATATCGCTTTCTACGAGACACACGCGTGAAAGATAATATTTTCTCGCATCCTTCAAGAAGCCATAAGATAAACGATATGTCTTTTCACGACAGTCAGCGGTCGCGTTGCTACTGCAGAGCATTGCCACTGCAATCAGCTGGAACGGGCGACTGTAACCGCGGATCCGAGTAGAATACGCCGCGAAGAGGAGTCGCAAAAAAAAAAAAAGAAAAAATCATCGTGTAGCCGCATGTAAATGGATTGTTTTAATAACTCTGAAAGCTGCGACGCGCATCGAAGCGTCGCCATCAGAGTAAAATGGTTTTACGCAAACAAGGGTGAACGTGGAGAGCGGGGGTGTTTTGTAGCTTCTGAGAGAGCGAGAGAGCCACTCTTGCGAGGAAGAAGAAACCAAACAGCCATCTCATTGACGAGGTTCGCAAAGACTGAAACTTTGTCTATGCACGCTCAGAAAAATCTCCATTAATCTTTGATAATTAATGCGTCGCAATTTTCTCCGCGCGACTTTCTTTCAACAAATCCCAGAGAATGCAAGCTGCACAGACAAGCCGCGCAAACAATCATGCATGTAAGTATTTCTTTTTCATTTGCAATATGTAAAATAAAAGAAAATGTAATAGTAAAAATGTAAACGTGAAACTTCTCACAAGAGGTATTTACAAACTTTTCTTTTTCGATTTTGATAAAACCTAGTGGTGCATTTGTCGAGAGAAAATCTCAGACTGTTTCTTTTAATAAATAAAGATCACGACATAGAAATAGGAATTAAGAAATACAAAGAAAGTGATCGATTCGACGATTGAAGATATCTAGAATTTAATGATGCAGAGTACAAGTGATTTAAGAAAAAAAGAACTATGCAAATGTATGTACGATTATATATTTTTTGTATAGGTAGACGTTTAGAAAAAAATAGGATTCTGTGAATTGTAAATGCATCATATATACACGACATTTCGCAAGTTTAGAAACTCATCGCTTTCTGAAACGGTTCAGCGGGCTTACCACGGTTTAATGGCAGTCGAGTGTCCCGTGTACGGTCCACTTTGCAATATCGCGTGTTCAGCTGTGATAATTAAGTGTTACGGTTCTTGGTTCGTTATCCACTTAGTCGCCGCAATTACACGCCGGATTACGCCGCACATTCGGTAAGCAAAGTAGCAATTTGTTCCAAAGCACTGGCAATCCGAATGAAGTATGAGAGTGTGCAATTGTGTCGATTTTAAGACTGTTATTATCTAAGATTCATTATTTCTCTTTCCATTGAAAATATTTGCGAAGATATTTCTGCGGGGAAAATATATATATATATACATCATTCTAACAAAATATATAATATATGAAAATTCAATTTATATAAAAAAGAAGGTAAATTTGTGACATGTATGTGCATGCATGCGTGTATGCGTGTTGGGCAATGCTTAAAAAAATATATATATATAATTTTATTATATATATATATTTTTTTTTTATATTGAAAAAGAAATGTTCTTATGAAAATATATAATAAATATTTTCTGAATATTTTATGAAATATTATATGTTTAGAGGAATAGAGTATAGTGTGTGGATGTGAACATGTGGATCTAAATAATTAGAAATAGGTAATAAGACACGCAAGAGAGAAGTATATACAGAAGAATATTTTCTATTTAATGTATACAGATCGAAGATATAAAATATTTGATAGACAATAGACAGCTTTAACGATTACTGTATAATATTCAAGAATAGAGATTAGCCTTCCTTTTTTACTCTCTCTCTTTCTTGTGAACAACGAAATTATCAACTATTTAGTTTATCAATGGCTTATAAACATGTACAACATTAAAATCCTGATTGAATTAAAGACAACAGCGAGATTATATATATATTATATATATAATATATATATTTTTTTTTTATTTATTATATTATATTTATAACAGCTAAGGTTCCAACTTTCGTTCTATTTATGATATTGTTATTCTCTTCTTTGATTTAATAATCGAATGACTTTTTGATTCTGTCCGAACAAGATTAGCAATAATATAATCATGGTAATAATTACTTACACTATATGTCAAAAAGTATTGAGGAAGTGGCGAACGTTGCTGTTGCGCAAAATTGATTTTTTACAATTTTGTTTTATAGGATATTTCATATAAAGTTCATAAATAATCTGGCTTTAACTACATAAAATATCGAGAGACTTATGTACAATATTTAAGAGCAAACACTCATCGATAGATTATCTTGAAGAGTTAATAATTAGCGTAATCTATATTTGCAAAAATCAAGCTTATTCAACAGTCACCGCCGCGCACTTGAATCTCTACATTAGTATGATTGATACTTAGTTAACATTTACTCACAACCAGCTGATGATTTGTGATCGATTAGTATTCGGCTTATTTTAATCGAAGGAACATCATTGCACACTTACAAGTACACGTCACACGCAATTTTATCCTTACATGCTCACTTTACATATAGCCACTTATACGATAATGATGATATTTTCTTGAACAGATATTAGCAATATTCGCTAATCAGAAAAGAGCAACCAAGCATTTTTCTGTATATATGTATATTTCAATTAGGAAAATCGGAAATAAATCCGCAAAGTCGCGCGCAAGAAAAACAGAAAAGAAAAATTGTATCGAAAATATATACTTATTCAAGCTATTAAAAGTGTAGAAATTTAAATAGATTTTTAAATCTTTTACTTTTAAGTATCTAAAAATTCGAAACTTTGCATACAGTATTGAAAATTTTAAGTAATTATTATTTAAAAAATTAAGTACACAAATACAATTAAATATAAATACAAATTAAACACAAACCAGGATTTTTTTTTGTCTCATTATACATATTTTTAAAATAATCTGTATCTATCGTAATCGTTTAATCACGTCATTGAACTAACAAGAAAAGTAAGAAAGTCCGCAAAGTGAAATACCGCGGATATCAAGATATTCTCTTAAGGAGTTACGACTAGAGATATGCACGCGAAGATTTAAAGTAGGAAAAGAAAGGGGATCACGGATTTTAAAGCCCTACGCATCCTCTCTCAACAATACGTTCCTCGTGCGCATCTACTTTGAGTGCTACTCAAAAAATAGAACGGAGAAAACTTTTTACTCTTGCGGTATTTCCCTACCGAAAATCCTTTCTATCGTGAATTTCGCTAAGCTTTCGTAAGCACTTAACCCGTACAATTGGAAATAGACGAAAAAGAATCCCGCAAGATACATACATATGTACGTGAATGTAATACAAAGTCTTTCAAAATCCACGATTTTATTCGTGTGCGAGGATGTATGATTATTTAAAGTTTCCTAAAAGATATCTTTCAGATATATAACTCTCTAAGGTTAAATTGATTATAAAAAATTTTAAATAAATTGCTGAATATTAAATAGTTGAAATATTTTTGGTAAAATTGCAAAATGAAGAGATTTCTGTAAGATTAATGTGCTCAACTTCGCGTTTGCATTTCCGTTATTAATTTGTGTATAATAGAAAAATAATTGTGGAAAATTGTCAAGTCTTATTCTCTTCTGTATTACGCTTACGTTTACCGATGAGTTTTATATCTTTTTGGTTTTGCGAAATAAAAAATAGATCTTATTGTATTAAAAGATATTATGAAATATATCTGTAGAACATTTTAACTGTGCTATCGCAATTAGCAATTCAGACCGGTTAGTTCTCGTCGTGAGATAATTTTAACCGAGAAGAAATAAATAACATAAAAACAGCAGAGACAATTATATACATATATAGTGCCGCATCGACATTAAGGAATGAGGTAACTTTGGTTAAGACAGTACTTTACAGTACCCGCAATTAGTCGTAATGATTATATCCTAGTTTTTGACGACAATTACATTCACGGAAGTTGAAACATCATAAATCGTGTGACTAAAGTACAATAAATGCTTCCCGCGTTTTACTTTAATGCGTTTTACTTCAGTGCTTAGCTCGACTAATTCTACGTTCAGATTAATGTTCATATTATACAAAGATTTGTTTTTTGAGTTGATAATTTTGAAGCGATTTTTTATTCGGACATTTTTCGCGTACTTTCTTTATAATATTCGTGCAAGATTTATAAGAGCCACAAATTCTATTTTCAACGCCAAATCGTACCTTCAATTATTAATGTAGTTTTTGCAGTTGTATGCATATGACAAACGCGTTAGCCACATTTCCATGCAAAGCAGCTCTCATCAAATGTGAATCAAGCCGTTGCTTTTTGCATTATAAATCGCGGTGCAAAACTGGATTGTCGTGAAATTGAAGACTTCAAGAGTTCTATTTGGGTCAGCCATTGGTTAATGAAATTTTATTATTCGAGAATTTGCACCTGCTGAAAAACTAAGCAGACTCTAGAAATTTATCGGCAATTATGAGTGTCAATTTTGCTGTACTTCTTTACGCACAGCGGTCAAAACGGAAGTTTCGAAGGAGACGCTATTCGATAAGCTGTTGTCTTATGATTATATCTTATTTCTCGATAGCTTAAAAGTACAATTGTAGATAAGAGGAATATCGCGCCGTGTGCTTCATTAACGCGATGAAATGGCACAAAATTATACTAGATAGGTACTGGTAAGTACCGCATCTTTACACTGATTCCGAGAACGGAGATCTTAATATTCCACTTGTCGTTAGCTAGATACAATTAAATGACATATCTTACTTGTATGTACGCGATAATGCAATGTTACATCTGAGCGTTTTATTACATTAATAGTAATCGCGTCGATCGATAATCATCATTCTCCGTATAGTGAGATCTATCAACAACGATAATGGCTGCCTAGTGCAACGCATGTTCAATATGTAACTAGAATTATATACAAGGAAGTGTATGTGACACATATCGATATCTATATATAGCGCTCACGTGAGTGTCACAGTATGCCACGTAAACACATGGCATATATATGTACGATATGTGCGAAAGCACGCTAATAAAATCCGCAATTTTTACCTCTGAACGAGATCATTCAGAATGCTTGAAGGTACTCAGAGCACGATCGCCGAAACAGAAGAATTAGCAACTTTCTTGGCACTTTGACAGAAAAAGAATGATGTGGAAAAGACGTGTTTGTTATACAACTGCATATTAACACATTAGTAATTACAGTTAAATGATATCAATTATGTAATCTAATAATTAAACTAACAAGTTATCTTGAAATCGTTGCATAAAAATATCTTTGGAATAACATGGACACTTGTTAATTACTTTAATAACATTAAGAAATATGTAAATTTCGCAAAACAAGATAATTCTGTGAAAAAAAAGAATAAATATTTGCATGTTTATAATGGCTGATTGGATTATATTTGGAGGATGACCAAGAATATAATAACAATTCGTAGAAGATATTAGCCGATCATAATCCTATAACTTTGTACATACCCTAGAATTAGAAAATATTCTTCCATGTTATACGACAAAGCTTGTGATGTCTTGCGAGCGAGCAAGTAGAAGACGAGGAAAAGAGAAATGCAAGCTCGCGAACGCTTAGATAATTCTGCTATACAGCATTATTTACGACAATCGCGGATACACGTTGAAATATTCTGAATTTTATAAATCTTTCAAACATGAGACATCTCAGAGTCGGTTGCATTGGCATCTGCTAGCGCTATTTACATAATCTTAATATTCTTTCTTTACCGCTATCGTAATTCGGACTATGATTTGAAAAAAAACATAGAATTGCTAATTAGAGTTGTTCTAATATAAATTGCCGATCCAGTCGACTCTCACTTATCACGTAATCTTCCCTCACATTGGCACAAGACTTTGATAAGAAATGGACAATCTCTTCAAATGGCCATAATTTTAGAAGCTATCTATTTCGCGAATTACGCAAACGTTCAATAAAATTAGAACATAGTGTAGAAATCTAATTTGAAATTTTACAAATTCATTAAAATTAAATTGTCTCTCCATATAAAATAACTCTAATTTATTAAAATAATTTTAAAAAATTTATCAATTTTTTTTACATATGTCGTAAACAAAAAATATAAGTTCGTTATTATATTTCATATATTAAAAACAACCAACATCCACTAATGTTTTTATTTTATTGAACCATATGACTACTGTAAATATATTCGTTCTACGGGCCATTTTGTTCAGTATAAGGTGCTTTGCGTTTCTCACTCTTGGCTTGAATCGTTCGTGACGATCCAACAACGCAGTCGTAAGGAACTGGCATTAAAATCACAGAGAAGATAGCGACAATGCGCGGTCGGAATGAAATCGCGAGAACACGAATTGCATAAATTTTAATATTTCAAATACAGTTATGTTATATCGGTGTCATGTCGAAAGAACAATGAGTTTTGAAGAGCCAAGTATTTTTCGAATTTATATAATTATATTCATATAAATTCGAAGAAACTCGCCCCGAGAGACACATAATTACGTGAAATAATTTGAATTGCATAAATTTTTCCATAATGCATTTTAAACACGGTTTTTATGATCGTGGAATGAGATCAGCCAACGATCTGCATCGAGAAGTATCACATGCAGTATCTCGAAATTTATAGCCGCTTGAGCGAACATACACACAGAAATACTTGGATCTTAAAGGGCATTAATAATTATTACGATATTGATTGTGACAGTGATATGCTCCGTCTAATTGTAAAATTATCCGCAAACATTCGGATTCGCGAATTCTGTTTCTCTACCTTTC
Source organism: Lasius fuliginosus (assembly GCA_949152495.1). Taxonomy (NCBI): domain Eukaryota; kingdom Metazoa; phylum Arthropoda; class Insecta; order Hymenoptera; family Formicidae; genus Lasius; species Lasius fuliginosus. Next base: position 5,110,318 of record OX424452.1, on the reverse strand, counting down.
TCTTTTTTCTATCATATCTTTGAACTTTCAATAGGGAATACTTGTCTTCTCATTGGACGCTTTGTAGTTATCAAAAGAATCTACACATGAACACAAGATCCTGGAATAATTTTCGCCGTTACAACGAACATTTAACGTTGCTTGCGCAACGTGCGTTTAACTGTGTCAATTAAAACATTGATGAATTTTGCAAATAAGTCGCAATTTGCACGGTTAATCCGTCCTTAGACTACTTAACAACCAAAGAATCTTACGATAAAGGAAAAATATCATTTTATTCAAATTTGAATTAGTCAATTGCATTAATCAATTAATCTAATTTAATGCGAAATTTATTATTAGGGGATCGATTAATCGTACAAATTGAGAATTACTCTCGTTTCCGTGTATTCTACGTCTATAGATAATAGTATCACATACTAAAAAATGAGAATGAGCGTGCAAACCATAAGTGATATTTTCCGGAGGCATAAGATGCACACATGATCTGCGGATCACACCCGGAGATTATAGTCGAATCGACTTTTAACGATAATTTGATAAGAGTAACGGGAGAAATTCGATATATTTACAATTAATTGGTCGCACGTCGTCTTCGAGCGGCGCAGGCGTAAAGGCAATGACACAAGGAGTCGCGAAAGGACATAGGTATCGAGTTTTATCGTTTCGATGAATAAGACACCCAACCGCCATATCATACTGCAGGATTTACTATGAATGCTTTGAGAATAAACTCTGGTTGTTTTCGTGCCGTACATGTGTTCCAACATCAACCCGCATGGCACTTCGCCTTAAAATATACTTGCACTACTTGCACGTTGGAGATGTAAATGCGAGCAGTTGGGATTTTGATCATCGCCTTTTCGAAGAGCGGCACTTCGAGGGAAACCTTTCATCATGCACTCGATTAGAAGTGTGTGGTCCGCACGTGACATATATGGTTTCCATATTCGGGCTCAAAATGATCGTATACACCTCGCACGACGGAAATGTCAAGTATGCTGATGCAGAAACGCATCCAAAAGTTTCTTAATAAACGTAAAGTTAAAAATATAGAGAGATGTGTATGTATATATATATAATATATGTATATAAATTTTTTCGCGCTTAAGATTCCTCGCCTCCTTTTTTTTTTAATGCACCTTAACGGAGAGAATGCCAGTTTTCTTTCCAAACTACCTGGTCGTACTTTGCTACACATATAAATATCGAATAAAAATATAGAGGCGGGCGAGAGAGACATTGATTTCGAATTATATTATATAGTTGATATGTGTGTACCCCTCTGTGTATACAAGACATTTACCTCGCTTGGCAAACAGAGGAAACTCTTGTAGTTTTAGAGATGCATTTGTAAATATTTTAAGTATTCACAAAGTCGAAATATAATCGAAAATATTATGAAATGTTGGTAATGCGAATTTTGATTAATAAAAATGAGATTATAATATAATTAATAAAATATAGAATTATTTCTCGAAAATAATAGTTGAAATGCTTGAAAAATTTGTTTCCAAGATGCTTGACAAGCGAGTTTTTTTTGCATTGATACTCGTAGCAACAATTAGAATTAGAAACGGAAAACGCAGCGATATCTTTATCTCTATTGATTGTCAAAATACAATCTCCATTCACCTCTCACGCTTCTCATCTGTTCTCTTAAAGGTACTCGTTTGAACTGCTTATATACGCCTTGCGTAATAATACTGGCTCGATTGAGCTGGGTTAAACTAAAATCAGTGACGGCTTTTTGTTGCTTTAGCCGATAATTTTATCAATGTCAACGCCAGCTTCTATCGTGTAAAAAATTTGGATATTTTTCGAAATATGCGTTATTTAGCGGACAGATCAAACTGATCACATTTTTGAGCGCTTTGAATTATTTTTTTCGTGAATTAACAACACGGAGGAGAGAGAGAGAGAGAGAGAGAGAGAGAGAGAGAGAGAGAGAGAGAGAGAGAGAGAGAGAGAGAGAGAACATTAAGCATAATTATGTTATTAAGAAAGTCTCTTTCATCGCTCGTTACTAATCTTGTACTGTTATCATCAGCAGATTTTACAGCCACGTCGCCGTATTTAATCTTCTGAAATCTCTACACTCGTATTACTATTACATTTTATTACTATTAAATGTTCTTACTAAAATCTATGATTTTTTTCTTTTTTAATATACTTCCGTGCAACTTTGGATTACGACAGAGAGAGAGAGAGGACTATCTCTCTTAAAAACTTAAAACAGCATTAGTAGAATAATTAAAAGATGGAAGAGATAGCAATTCTAGTAACATAGAATATTTCGTCGAAATCTAATCAGTTTTGTTATGTAGCAATTGCTATGCCTATCAAACAATTGCAATAAGTTTCCTTCCGCGAATAAAGAGGCCGATTCTGTGCGACGATGAGATCATTGTTGAGCTTACTTATCTAACGCTTACGCAAATATAATTGCGAACCGTGAAACGTAAATGACAACAGAAATGGACGTCGAATGTTACGTCATAAGCGGAAGTGGACAGAAATAATGGACGGGGCTGTGAAAAATGCGACGAGTCGCATTTGCGATCGTTCTAAGGATCGACCGCTCGCAACAGAGAGTTTCGAAATTTCAGGATTTCTTTATCATTCATTAGAACATAAAGATGTAGTTGATTTGCTTTATGAGAGACAAAATTCACTTCGTAGATGTATGGCTGACCGAAGGAGGCAGACCGATTAAAGTGGAACTACTCAACCTGGACGTTCTGGGTTCGATCTCCAAGGACATGCGATACAGATCTTTTTCGTTCAGTAGGAGCGATGTGTCCAACAGATAGTTGGTTACCTTAATGATTAATTCGATCTTGTACGGGGTTTGCTGGAAATGTCGTATCTCGCGAATTACGTGAGAGATCTGAAAAAGCATGGAACATTTCATTCAATAATATAAATAGTATAAAATTATTGAGTGCGTGTGTGTGTGAATTAAATTTAGATTAAAAATTTTTCTTTTTATTTTTTATTTTTTTGTTATTCTTTCGATTTAATAGTTTTTCTTTCTATTTCGTTTTTCTCTTCTATTTATTTCTGTTTCTAATCTCAAAAATATTTAAAAATTTGAAAATAAATTCAAGGTTCTTAAAAGTAATTTGGAGAAAAATCGCTTACCATTCGCATTTTCGAGAAATTCAAAAGACCATCGTCGGTAATGTTTGGAGTACCTTCTTCGATAAATGAAAGATCGGTGAGGTAAAGACCTAAGTAAGGGATACAGGGTGGATCGCATCGGTGTAAAGCATCCCGTAAATTTCTGAAGCGACCATCGGATGAGACGATATGTTGTAGCCTGTCTATCGTTTGCTTTGTCTAGAAATTAATGATAATTAAGTAATAATACGATCGCATTGTCAGTTAGTTATTACGCTTTATTATCAACATAATGGAAAACTATGACAATCTATTTAGTCACTTATCAAATCTTTACTTGTGTGTTTAAAAGCTAAATTTATAATTATTCAAGAATTCTATTAATTTACCGTTTTGGAAACTTTCTCCCAGGTTTTCTTCAGCCTGTACACACTGCTGTTTGTAAACGCTGCGCAAATTTGCAGCACGCCGTTGTAATTATGCAAAACCCTGTTGATATCAGCAACCGCGGCCCATTTCTCGATAGCCGCAACTCTGGCCGACATGTTGGAACGACGAATAATTTCGGAAACGACTAATTGCGACACCTCGTTGAATCGTTTTGTCATAAGAAGGATATGAGGCGCCCGAGTCGCCTTGTCTGTCTTCATCCACGCTTGTCCAAGAAATTCTCTGAAAAGTAAATTATGTATTGAGACAGCAGCGATACGATTTAATAATTCGTTACTTACTCGCTGGTGATAGAAACGAATATTTGATAGTCCAGATATGTCATCTGTTCCGCGATCTCGAGCGCAGACAGGGTCTCGATGCTCTCTTTACTCTGAATCTGAAAATAATTCGTAATCAAACATATTAATATATATCTCTCTCTAGCTAGGTTTTATTAAGTTGAATATTATTATTACATTAAATTACAAATTTAATTACATTAAATTTTTAATATCAAGAGCTACATACATATATATATATATATATATTTGTTTGATATAATATCGGACGAATAAAGAGAAAGAGAGAGAGAGAGAGAGAAAGGGATGATTTCTCATTACTTACCACTGGCGGAGTTAACAATTTCTTCAGATCGATCTTATTGGTATCGGGTTCTTCCTTGGTAATTAGTCTTAACAGTTGACTGGCCGCCTTGTGCTCAGCCGGCAGCAGATTCGGGCTGTAATTGATATCCTCCAAGAACTCGATGGTCAGATTCTTTAATTTCTGATCCATCTCGAAATCCTGGGCATGCTTGGATACCCAATGTCTCAGGACGTTCAGTACTCTCATCGTCGCGGCGGTCGACATCACCGACTCCTTCCTTCTATTTTTGTCCCGGTTACGATTATTCCCGTCGTTCAAGGGTCCTTTGTCCGGTGGATTGCTCGAAGCAGAGGTCGCGATGGCGAATGCGGTCGCCGCCGTGGACGTGCTGCTCCTGAATTCGGGATTAACTTTAGCAACGTATCGACGTATCATATTGAATATGAATAAATATCGCGAGTCTCATTCGCGAATTATTCTTCGTCTCAACGATCTACGTTCTACGTTTGAATTTGCAAGTCATTCGCGATGCATCTCAAACACGCTGTCGTGCTGAAGGAACGAAGGCGAGATATCGAGGAAAGAATTCAGCGCGCTATTATCATGTCTTTTTAATTATACTTGATTATGTTTTATATCATCATATAATACGCATCGTGAATGATCTAAGCGAATAATCAATGTGCATATTCGCAAAAGAAATTCTACTATATCGGCAAGTCAGCGGTGTAGATTTTTTTATTTGCTATTTTCACTATTGTGCCGCTATACAAAGTACAAAGTATTGGAAACAGATATTGCAACTGACGATTTAGGAGAATTCAAATTTCGATGCTATAGATATCGAATAATATCGAACAATGCATCAACAAGATGCACCAGTCGCATCTTCAATGTTACGTAAGAAATGTAAAGATAGCATCGAAATCCGAATTCACCGGAATCATTATTGATTCCAATCCTGGAATATTTAGCACTATAAGCACGTATATCAAGTGACACAAGGCGACTATCGGGTAAAAACTATTTCTATTTCGTTTGATCCATTCACTCGTTTGCTTTATGGAATGTATTCTATAAACGACCAAATAGATCGGATGAGATGTTGTGTGAGCAACAGTTTCATCAGTTTAATATAACTAAGTCGCAAGGAAAAACGATGCGTGTGAGGATTACGTGATACTCTTTGGAGTCGATAGCTCTAAGAGTTTAGACAAAGATTTCTAATAATAAGAAATAATAATAGAACAGAACACAATGCGGACATTTCAGGCTTGTTTTAACGATGTCGCAAGCAGAAGAAGGATTATAGCCATGCCACACGCAACAAGTGGATAATGACGTTTTCAAAATGAGCCCACTTACCAGATAGGTTCAGGTCCAATGCTATGAATGACACAAAACAATACATGAAATAGAGTTAAGTAGAAACAGGAGGAATATGTTCCTAATTTAAGGGATCATTTTAATTCGATTTTGAGGATGGTGATAAGAATATAATTCAACGGACAAAATAGGGTGATAATTTTTGCATTATGATTATTATTAGCATTTTACTTATCAAGAGTGAAACGAGATATTAAGATATTTACAAATTATTCAAAAAGTATATATTGCATAAAAGTGAGTTTTAGATTATTTATAAAATAGCTTTTGCAGGAGACGGACATGAATTAACAATATATTTACAATATATTTACAATTCTTTCAATACAAATAGATACGACTTGATTATGGCTAGAAATTTTCAGATTGGGCTTTAAGAAATAAATTTTTGCAGAGCAAGGAATTATGTTAGAAAATTATCTACTACCTCTCTTATTAATTAAACTATAAAAAAATACTAAACGCTTTATATACTATTCCTATTTCTTTCTAAATTCCTCTCTCCAAAAATGAATTTAACTGTGAATCTGATAAATGAAACATGATATCGAGAAAAAGCTCTCATGCGTTAGAAAGCGGAAGTCGCCATCTGTGGCACTCAACATTCAGCTAAAACGAAATAGAGATAATTTTTATCTATATACGAACGTCTTTAAATTGTAAGAGACACGATAAAATGCAAACAGCACATAATAAAACTATATTCAAACGAACCTTCGATGACTCTGGCGGAAGCTAGTTATTACCACACCGGCTTTGCTGGATACTTGCTGAACGTCGTGCTGATAGTTGCTATGCTGCGAAGAGACTTCCTCATGCATCGATCGCCTGCTAGCCCAATAATTCTGCAAAACCATCGCAAAATTATGGACGTTTATTAAATCACAAGAAAAACGTTCCGATTATTTTATAAATTAAAATAAAAAGCGTTTTGGAAATTTAACGTACGTTTAATATACATTTAATAATGCTCAAAAAAAGATTGATTGAATTAATTTACTAAATCCGTGAAGAGAAATTTGCAGATTTTCTTATCACACGTACGCCAGTTATAGTGGAGATCGAGCCGCTTCTTGCGGTACACGATGGAGCGGAAGCGATCGATGCCCTATGCTCCGGATATTGTTGTTGCTGACTTTGTTGCGTCGATTGTTTAGAGGAGCTTACACTTTCGTCGTCACTCGGCGTAGATTGCTCCTCTTTGTTCGTTTTGGTTTCCTTGCTCGGCGGGGAAGTAGGCGTTTTCGACGGCGTATCCGGTTTGGCTGATTGTGGTGGTTGTGGTATGTCGTCATAAGTAAATTGTACTTCTATAATTTATTTCATGTGTTACGGATATCTTAATTAAATAACTCGTGAAATCGAATTGTAATTGATCCGTATTTAATCCAAGCACAGCAAAGCACAGCGAACAGAGAACTTTTTAACAGAGAGCGAACTTTTCTTTATTCTTACTAATGGTCAATAAACTTTGTAAGGTTTAGTTGTACCTCTTGCATCCTCTTCCATTGCGACAGGTGTATCGATTTCTGAGACACGACGTGAGTAAGTACCTCCCTCTTGAGGACTCGGATCCGATCCGGATCCGGATCCGGATTCTGTCGAACCAACTAGAGTTACAGAGCTCAAGTTGCTGGGCGAGGACGGTGCACTAATCACTGTAACATCTTATATTCCATGTTTTTCATATATTAGCAATATTACATCTTTGTTTAAATATTGTATATATTATTCCATATTATAATCTTTCTGCATAATAATTTTTATATAATTTTTTTTCTTATAGTTATAAGTATTAAAAATTTTGTGTTTCTAAATATTTGATTCATATTATTAATTATTTTTTATGTTAATAATCTTATGTTACACATATAAATTCCGGGCGCGTAGCTTTGAATATTAATTCTTAGCTATACCTGTGAGTGTTTCGGAGCTGGACGACACGGCTATTACTTTCGGTATCGTCAGGTGACATCCATCGTTCTCAGCATCCTTGTTATCCACGCGAATGCTGACTTTTCGCGGCGTGACCGGAGATTGCGCGCTGGATGGACTGGACGCTTGCGACGTTGGACTGCGTTTTATAACCGGAGTCTCGGAAATCAGCCCGAGCGGTTGTTCTTCTTCCACTAACAATAAATGTGAAAAATTCTTCCAAATCGCATTTCGATACGCAATCATTTTTATATGAATTATTTGATGATTTTATTCCATAATTTAATTTTTCAGTTAAATTATTATGTTTTATTATAAACCCCGGTGCCAGAAATACTTACACTTCTTGTAACCAGATCGCCAGTGACTCTTTGAATTATGTCCACTCATGTTAGCGTCAAAGGAGCCATGGGACCTCGCATCACGGCTATCGCTCACTTCCGATCCGTAGCCTACATATATATGCAAAATACAAGATGCTATTATTAATTGGAAAATCGCAACTAATTTGGATTGTGCTCTATATTGTCAGTTGTTGACTGAATCTTGTTAACAAAGCTTATAATGCACCTGATACAGAGCTTGCGCCGCTAGTTCGTCTCGGTGAAAAGCTACTTCTTCTTCGTTCTTCCGAGTGCAATTGTGTTTCGCTCGCATTTGCTCCTAATACATCTAGAGACCTAGAATATAAATATGAAACATATAATTTCCATAAAGATGTCAAAAATAATTAGCAGCAAAAATTTTTTATACAAAAGAATTTTAATTATATAATGATAATCACGAAAGAACTCTTTTATTATATCTAGCACGTTATCGAATTTTCTTGATAGTTTGATAATTCATAATTATGATTACCATATTTAATTCTTAAAGTTGCAGAGCTAAATTTATTTTAAATTAACAATTTTTATCACTCTTCATCGTATTTACATGAGGGATCCAGTGGGCATTTGCGCGTCAGGCGGCTCAGCTTCGTAGAAAACTTTCTTGAGGGCCTCCAGTACTGTGACGCCATCGGTGAAGACCCGGTACGTCAGCAGGAATGTGTTGAGAAAATCGATACTGAGAAACCTGAGGTCGGTCAATCGCTGCAACAGACGTTCCGGCGTCGCGGAACGGATCTGCGGTATCTTGCAAGAGTTCAAAGTACGACTGAATCTGATGTCCACATCGTCCTTGAACAGCTTCGGATCGTTCCGGATGGACTGCGGCATCGTGACGGAACTGGTGTCCGACAACGATCCGTGGAGCAGATCGTTAAAGCGAACGTTGTCCATGCACTGGCTAATATCGCTGACCCACGCTGCTTTTTCCTATGAGAAGTTTAACCATGCCGATATCATGTTGTAACACTTATGTATATGATAATAGAAAAGAGCGAGAACGTTTGACAAAATCTTGTAACTCTATAATTTATAATTTTTTTGCACTTTGAATGCAAGAATCTTAAAGATCGGTTTATAAGGTGTATTTAGATACTACAGTGATGATGATAAATTGTCTGTTTCGATACATAATGCGGTGTACACTTACCTGCATAGTAGGCGCCACGAGATGAACGGTCACCTGCGGTCCACCGGATTTTACATCGAGTAAGATCTTGAAATCGCGATTCTGCAATTGCGAAGTCGCGCTACCGCTGCCGCTTCCGCTACTCTCGCTAATGCCGCTTGACATCGAACATACTGACAATCCTAAAATCAGTTGACGCTCGCTACTCCAGTAGCACTGAATAAATTCTCATGAGTAAGAGATGACTCGCAATAAAACTCTCAGAATTCTTTCCATGACGCAGACAATCATTTGTAATAAAAGAACATTTGGATTGCAATAGATAAAGCAATAGTATGTAAAATAGAGAAAGATATTGCGTTATGACATGAGATTATTTAAGAAAGATCACTACTGTGCATCTCTCTTTCTATCTTTTGCAATTTTTCTCATATATTTTTTCTCCATTGATAACCTGATATTAATTTTTAATTAAACAAAAAATTTGTGCATTGTCAACTTAAGAAGATCTTGAAGGAAATGAATGAAACAGGTCATTAGCTAAATCAATGAGCGAATAATTACCATCGTCATCTACAGCACCCTGGTCGCTCGGATCTTCAATCAGCACCGCGTCGGAAAGAGGTATCTTGCCGACCTGCGAGACCAGATTTAAACGGCCGTCATCATCGGACTGACGCGTCGTGAGCAACAGATGATTCGAGAAGAGGAAGCACTGTCTAGAAACCTCCTTGTCGCTAGAGGATTTGCCGCCGAAAGTAGCGCTTAATCTGCTTCGCGCACCGCGCGGTTTGTCTATGAGTTGTACGAGCGTACCTGAAACACACCGATAAAATTCATGCAATTGAATGTGACTTCGTCAGTGTGTCGCCTCGCGATTATTATTGATATTATCGAAGAAACCCGAAGAAATGACCGGCTGTGCCGGTAAAAATAGCTACATCTCTCTCGCGTGACAGCTTCGATATCGGTGACCCGCGCGCTTTCTCAAAATAATCGATACAATTAGGGGAGGCCACCGACGTGCGTTTAAAAATAGCACGGCGACCGTGTTACTGCGATGAATGCGAAATTTGCAATATTGTCCCTGCAGCATCAAGGCTATTAGTGACGTTGCCACAAAGGCTAAAATCAACATTATCTCTCGCCAATTTTAGTATTCGATATTATAAATATAATAATGCGAAAAATATATCTTTGAAGTCGTAAATCGGGATCTGGCGATTATATCGATTTCAATCCATCTTTCACTGAAGTGAAAAAAGTCATATAAAGTCAGACAGCTTTCGATATTATAAGGATTTTTCAGACGTCTAATTAAATACAATAATTGATCAAGGATATATATATATATAGATATCCTTGATGAATTATTGTATTTAATTAGACATCTGAAATAAACTGTTACGTTTGTGACACTCATTTTCTAAAATCTTCATAATATCGAAAGCTGTCTGACCTTACATGATTTTTTTCACTTCAGTGAGAGATATTAATCTATGGATTGAAATCGGATCCAGATCTCGATTTATGACTTCGAAGATATACTTATATATATATATATATATATATATATATATATATATATATCCTTATTTTTTATTCTTTGTTTAAAATGCAATACCGCATATTTCTACAGATAAATCAAATACATCATATTTTTTTCGAGAAAAGCAATTTTACGATTGTCTAGTCGACATAGTCGGCTTGATTGTGCAAGACTTATTTATTTGTTAAGCTCTTCAACTGAAATTTTCTTCCATCGTCAGGAACGGTAAGCCATTCGCATACCTTATTTTAACAGTCGAACTTGATGATCCTTTGCCGGTGTCTATGTGCACTTATTATTAGACGAAATGCTATTCTTAGATTCCTGATTACCCTTGGTCCCTGGTACCAGCGTCACATACACTGCTTGGTCCCTCCTTGCTCACTATCGAAACTACATTATCGAACTCGCGCAACACGTCGCAAGACACCCGTGATCCTCACGCACGTCAAGATGCGCCGGATTGATGAATCGACAAAATGGCAACGGCGCGGATTGGCCGCTTGTTTTCGTCCGTTCGTCGACCCCCAGTCCCGCCAAACCGCCTAACATCCCCCGCATCACAGGTAAATCCCGAACGAATTCCAGCTCATTGCTCTCGAACGGAGCGTGGTGTCGCGTGGTGGCTGACTTGTCGCCGCGACGAAAGGCCAAGAGGGATGATCACGTTCGCGGGAGGGACTACTCTGCTGTTGGCGATCGAGAGACGTTTACGTGATAACCATGTGATGCGGCGTCAAGCACGAGGGGCGCCAGGGTCGTATCGAGGTATTTACCAGTCTGATTTATGAGAGACTTTTACTACTTAAAATAGTCCTGTACTACTTAATCTTTACGTGCTTTTAGCAAAAGTATATCTTGAACTATGAATATTGTGTTTTATTCATTTGTACTTATTTTTTACATATTCCTCTTTTTCTAAACAATAATTTTAATTGTACAATGTATATACAATTTCTCAGATTTAAGTTTCAGTTAAGCGGTTTGTTTTAATTCTGCTTATCGAGTATCTTTAGTATTTTTTTAAGCATTTTTTAAAGAATTTTTTTTAACTTTTATATCAAACTGTCTGTCTTTCAATATTTAAAATTACGACTGTCAGAAGAGTTACTTTATTCCGATCAAATTTGGAGCTGAAACTATATGATATTCTGCTCATCGTTCGCTATTCGGCTGTACAATCAAACAAGGACGTTTTGCTTAACGAAATTCCGACAGTAGTACAACAGTACGTCGGCCCTGGCAGAACATATTGCGCAGGATCGAGGCGAAACCGAGTGCGAAAATATGTCGACGCCACCAAGTCGCGTCATCGATTCCGAAAATGTAACCGCGCGTTTGCGCTCTTTAACCTGCGTTTCCGCTTTGCCCTCCCGCACTCTTAACGATAGCAAGCTTGTCAAGCTTTACCGACAGCGATCAAGTCTAGATTTGAGTTTCCCAGCCAAGGATAAGCCGTGCAACATGTGTGAGTTATCTGGTACCCTCAATTTTATCAACTTCGATGAGATACATTAAAACCTTTCCATTCAATATATCTTAATTTTTTTATATTGTAAAAATTATGTTTTAATGAACAAAATGAGCAATTTCTCTCTATTGTGTCACTGAATATAATTTATTATATTCTATTCAAAGATAAATAGAATATAATAGAAAATGATAGAGTATTTGATTCATTAGAATATATGTAATATAATTTTGATTGTAATATATTTTGCTTTTCGATAAACTTACTGTGCTCTACACTATGAATTAAATAATTTAAAGCTTAAGATAAGTTTTATTTTAAATGAGGCTTTAAGACATAAGTTTTTGTGAAGGAGATTATGCGAGAGAATATTAATGTACTTACCTTGTCGTACGAATACTTGATTAACGTCCAGCAAAATATCACATCCTTCGACGATCATTCGCTCCACAGCTAGATTCTTCCTTAGATTTTCAGTCTCACTGACCTAACAAGAAGAGATGAGATACATTGAATTAATAACAAAATTAATAACAAAGGGGGAGGGGGCGATGCTAATATAGAATCGATTGACAAATACCTCGTCATGCATTTGTCTCGAGAGATCCTCCAGCTGTTGCCTGGCATTCTGGAGGCTCTTACGTTCCACGTGATCGTATGGCGTGTGCGCCAATAACTCGTGCAAAGTAATTATGTACCTTGGAATCTAAACGAGCAAAGTAAGTAGCTGGATTAAGGAACTTCTGCTTAAGTTCCACTAAAATCCAAAAAAGAGAAAGAAAATAGTTAGGAGAGTAGTTATGATTTAAAACTCGTCAAACAAATTTTAATCAATTTTCTGAAAGAGAAAGAGAGAGGGAGAACATAAAAAGATATATAAATTAAAAATTAATTATCGGTGTAATATAATTATTTAGATTGCAGAGATAATAATACACGCGCATTATATATATATATTTAAAATAGCTGTAAATTATATTCTACCGATCACATTCTGAAAGAAATTCCTGCGCTATGCGGAATTTTCGGAAAGGCGCGATGGAATGTATATTTTCCGCGCTATCGAGACCTATCATTTTACAAGCTCGTTAGATCTCATGCAATATTCATGGAAGCTCCCAAACTATTTCATACAATCGATCGTTCCTGAAGAGGTATTCGTCTCACCGAGATAATTTCTTCATTTCTCTATTTTTTTTTTTTTTTTTGTGAAAAATTTGATTTCTTGAGGGAATACCAACGCAAAGAAATTAACGTCACATCAAACAATTTAATAGTGATACTTTTCTCTTTCTCCCTCAGCAGTAATGCAATATAAAGCAAAACACTTAGATTTTTTTAAGAATGTTTATATTACTCTTTCTACCCTGCGTAGGGAAATTGCACTGATTTTATCCGCGCATGGAAATTTTATGGGATTGTTACCTGATGCATAGGATACGTTAGAAAGGTCTCCAGGGATCGTCCGTGGCAGGCAGTCTTGTTCTCCAACCTATTGAGCAATGCTACGAACGGGGGTGATGATTGCTTGCACTCAGTCAACACTTGAAGGCTATAGTGGTGATTACGCACGTACTCTTGATATATCGATAACATCGGTAGCAGCATGTCGAACAAGTCACCTGCGTCAGTTCGATACATCGTGATTAAACAGTGTGTAATCTATCTTACAAAATTACATTCTCTTTACAAAATGTCTATACATACTGATATAAATTAATATTATAAAAAAAAGAGAAAAAATACTAGAAATTTAAAATCGCGAATTTTAATTTTCTCTTTGATCTTCCCAATATATTATAGAAACACAGACGACTCGTCATCTACATATGGATTCATATCGCATTTAAATTCATACCTAAAACTAAAGTGGGCCAACTCTCCATACGAGAAGTGAGACCCTTCAGGAAGATCTGGTGAAGAAACAGCACGGTCTCGCTATTCAAAAATATGCTATTCACATCCTCGTGACTACATGGGGGTTTCTTTGAACTGGCAGCCATCTTGAAAGGCCTCAGAAAACAGCTTACTAAAACCTCCATCTGCTCCGTGTATTCCTCCTCGGCCTCCACCATTTGAAATACCAGACTGAAATGGTAAGGTATATATATTCAATATACCGGCCGCAGCACAAATGAAATGAAACCAATAACCGCTGATTATGTCGTTATTATGTCGTGAATGAAAGGAATATCGGCCGTTCTGATTAAAATAAAATTTCTCGATGGCAGGAGAGAACAATCGAAAATTCTATTCAAACAAAATATATTTCTCGGAATTATATTCTATATAACGGACAAATCACATAATTTTATCTCGTAAAATATTACGTCGCTTAAAATGTCTTTGAGGTTTTCGATGTCGCTTTTCATTTCGCCACGCTCTGTTATTGCCGTACAGTTGTGCGAAATACAATTCGTGAAATTCGTGAAAACATGACAAACCATTAATCGGAAAATTAAATCCGCGAACAAGTTTGACGTCATATCGCGCGTTGCGATAATTACCTGTTTCGCTTGCGCATGCTTTCGGCATGCGGACTCTTGATATATTGTTCAACGATCTGTTTCCAACGTCGACGGCACAGCCAGCCCCTGAAGAAGCTTTGGACTTTCTTGATTTTCTGCATTTCAATAGAGCCCTCCGAGATACCATGTAATCCGGGCACTCCTGCGTAGAATACGAATCCGATGGGATCGTGAACACCGCCGAAAGATTGGATTCCGCTATATAAACTTCCGGTACCTTGAGACATGGTTCTTTGAACCCCCGGCCGAGCACGGTATACCGGCGCTATGGAGGGCCTTAGCTCCTTTTTTAGGGCACAAAGCTGTAATGAAATCCGTAATCTCATATGGAGAGAATAATCCTGAACAAACATCTTCTGGTATTTCTTAAGGAAACCAAGCGGAAATGCTCAATGAAGCTTGGATTAAATATTGAACAAACACTTGTATTAAATATTTTCCATTTTTTTTATAATGTAATAATTTCACTAATTTTAATACATCATAACTAATTTAACTATTAAACTAAAACATTAGAAAAATTAATGACAGGATTGAAAATCAATGACGTTGCACGAGTTAAAATTAAAACCTCCAATAAAATTTTAATTTTCGATGCGCCCGAAGATGTTTGAATATTTATTATCAGTACAAATTAAAACTAACAAATCGAAAATATGTAAAGCAATTCTATTAATTTTCCGAGCATTTTATATTACGAAAAAAGGGTATATTTTAAAAAGTATAGTATAAGCTGCGAGGAATATTAAAATAATTCTTCAATTACTTTTCGAGAAAATAATATACGAAAGCTCTATTCGTACACATTATATTATAAAACTCTGAAATACGAGTTACTAGAATATGAAGATTTTCCCGTGCGATGGATAAGAGATCTTCAGGAAATTAGTTTTACTCATTATGGTACAGTATTAATGAAATGTGATCTCTCTCTCTCACACACACACACACACACACACACACACACACACACACACACACACACACACACACACACAGAGTGAATGAAATAAAGGTAAGCGCGGAATAAAATTATCGGAGAAAAATATCATCAGACAAATATATGTGTATATACATATGTGTATACACAGCAGTATACGACTAATATGACTGACCTCCGCTCGGAGCTTTTTTATTTCCGACGCCAATTCTTCGCATTGCTGAGTGTACTGCCACTTAGCCGTTTTCTCGCTCTCGACGATTTGCAACAGGTGCAAATGCTTCTGTTCGAGCTCCTCTTTTTGCAGCAACAATTTGTTGAAGCTAGAATCAATACCAAGAAAAAGAAAACTATGTCAGCGATTTGGCGTGTCTGTATTCCGTGTGTCGTGGATAAAAGTGTTATTTAAGCGCAAACCCGTTGTACAAAGAAAAATAAAGCGCTAGATATCGTACGTAGCCTGGAAAAATGCATAAAGTGCACATTCTGGGAATTTCGCATGGAAACGAAATTACGACTTTTTTGTCTGCAGTTACAAAGCGACTGAAAAAGGGAATATTGCAAAATTTTGAAATATTTTTTATGGTTTGAAATAATAAAAAATATACATGTATGTATGTACACAGTACGATTCTACATTTTTTAAATATTTTTTGGACTTTTTCTGTGAAAACAAAATTTTTTAAATCATGAAGGATTTAACAAATAAAAGAAAATACAGAAAATCTAACAGAGAATTGAACAGAAAATCTAATCTTCTCTATAATATCGCTCATACTTTCACATGTTTCTCCCTCTCTCTAAAAAAATTTATACTTGTAACAAATAAATCTCTACTAAATTTTATTATGCCAAACAGATAATCGGTGTGAATTTTATTAGAATTTCTCTCATCAATTTGACTCATATAACTTATCACATCTACATCTTATCAACATAATTTTGACGAAAAAAAGGGTGTAGGATTCTTATTGAGTATTCGTATCATTTCGAAAGTAAAGCGATACGATGAAATCCGAGACAAGGAATAAGGTATATATCGTCCAAGAAGATACATCACGAAAGATGATACACCAGGTGCATAAAAATATTCATGCTAAAAATATTGCATGCTAAAAAATTATAATCCAATGTTATAAAGAATATTATCAATATTCTAATATAGGATGTATGTTACTTCATTTTTGAGAACATTATACAACTTCTTTTTATTGAATATATATGTGTATATATATATAAATAGATTGCAATTTTGCAATGTATATATATAGGTATATATTGCAAATTTCTTTTTTAAAATTTAGATCGTAAGATTATGCCGCCTGACTCAAATTTTAATTGAATTGTTTTATCTACAATACATGTAAAAACCTACAAGCCGCGCAAGTATATAGCACAAACTTGTTCATAGTTCGCAATGTTTTGAGAAGCTCTGCTTGAGTTTACACAAAACAAGTAATCTCGAGCGTGGTCCACGCTGCATGAAGAAGTTATCATGGCTATCGATCGACCTTCTTCGTGACATGAGATACTCGAAGAAATATCAACCTTATATTTTCGAATACACATCAAAATTGCCGAAGTAACACGGATATCATTATCTATGCATATTACGGTGCAGGATAGCAGTAATCTGAGAAGATAGCTACTCCGCGAACGTGTATAAGTTAGCTCGTAAAATAAAGACTGCGGAAAAAGGGTAGTTTCTTATATCGTGAAATATTCAAAAGAAGAAACAATCTTCGTGTAAACATGTTATCTGCGATATTTTATATTATGTTAATGTTTATAAAGAGAAGTAAGTGTGACTTGATTTTCGCCACTTTGTGAATTATAATTGGAAAATAATGTAATATAATAATATATATAACAATAATTTTCTTCAAATTCTATAATAAATAAATAAATTAAAAAGTTGTTGATTAATTAAAAAGAAATTCTTCAAATTTCCACTCAAGCAATTAAAATAAGTAAATAAAAGGTATTCAGAAAGGACACGAAGGATGAGGTATAAATCTGATTCGACAGTAGATCGAAATATAAACCTTCTCTAGTAATGCGAGAGATGTCAAGTAAAAGCATAGTCATTTTTTTCTCGCGTAATATTATCACGCGCGCAGCACGATGATGAGATATTAGAACGACATTTGATGCATCTGCGAGCATCAAAGGAACGATCACGTTCTTCATGAGAAACACCTGCGACAAAAATATTACCGGTAAAATGGGCTTGTGTTTGTAACCTATGCGCATTTCCCTAAGCAGAAGCGAACTAACTGCAAAATTGTTAGCGGAGAAAATTTGAGCTTCTTTGTTTTATGAAAAAAGAAGAAAGAGTAGATAAAGATAGAAATTTCTTTAAATAACCGTATTTTTTATTTTTGTGGAATTTATTCTTTTTTAAACAAATTGTATATTAATTAATATTAATTATTAACGTATATTAACGTATATTAATTAAGGTAAAATATATTTGCATTTTGCACATTCTCGCGCATTTCTATTTCCCTGCAATCAGCTATTGCAGTCTACTCCTGCCTCTTAAAGTACATTTGATAGCATGATGAAGATTATTTCGGCATTAATGTGAGCAAATTACAAGACTGGGATTAATAGAGAGATAGTAGCTGAGACAATCTAATGTTAACGTGATGCCCGTAAATGTATTTATCAGCGCATCAACGAGATTAAGAGAATTCTCCTGAATAATGGACGAAGTGTACGGTCTACAGTAAAGTATGGATAAAATAGAGCCATGTTGAGAAACAAAGTTAATTATTGCGCCATGAATTGTATTATATATTGCAGAGTTATTCTGTTACCTCGTACTCTCTTAAATGAAATCAGTGTATTATCACTAGCTATTTTAATTATAAGTATAACACTGCAAACAATGAAATCTCACTGAGAAAAGTTAGTAATAGTGGCTATTTCAATCAATGATATTTTAAAATCTTATAATATGAGATAATGCATCTTATATGAGATAAATTCATAGCAATATATTTTGTTAAAAAAATATCTGAATTTAATCAAGAATCTTATTCATGTTTTGTGAGTTTATCACATCTTAAGAGTGTAATATATATATATATATATATATATATATATAATTTAGAATTTTAATACTAATTATACACAAAATATTATTGCCATAATCAGTGAAACATAAGATGGAAGTGCCAAAGCGTGACTGTTTTCACTAAAAGCAGATCAGTGAAAGTAGTCACGCTTTATTCCTCCGTCAGTGAAATACTCACTGATCTTAGATGAAATCTTATCACTGCTTTAATTGGCATTTTCACTGATTTAATTTAAGAAAGTACATTTCTCTTTTCATTCCATAAAATAAACGCGTATAAATCGGCCGCGTGATTTGAGACTATAATTTGTTATAGTTATTAAAAATATATGTGTGAAACTTACACCAAACGCGCGAGATAAAAAAAATCGCGAAACGTATACGTCCGCTTTTATAATGTCAGATTAATGAAAAGTTTTTTTCTCACTGTGTGGTACGGAAAATTAAATACAAATCACTTATAATTTAGTCGAATACACAATGCTTTTATATCGTGTACGTTTTTATCAAGGATTATAGATATTTTAATTTGTGTCGGCTCGAGAATCGGTAACGAATATCGAATATCTTCTCTGCCACGTGTATAATTGATTTAAATCTGAAAAAAAGATTTAACGAAGAGAGGGGAACACGACGAAATGTTCAGGTACGTCGAAATCAATTCGTTTGTAACTATCGCGTTGTAAAATCCACAGTGGTGAAGTTTTTCCACGATTTTCGCGAATGAAAGTAATCGGCCGCGGCCGCGCGGTAGAGACTGCCGCGATGAATTTAATTGGAGCTTCAAATTTAAACGCGGCCTGTTACACTCGGTCATTAGAATGATCGTAGTGATTTACGGGATCGAGCAGTTCGTAATCTCCATAAATCAGGGCGACGCGTGCGTCGTTTTAATCAGTCCAATCTTCGATTCGGCCGCGAACCTTCGTTACCTAGCTTCTCGTATCGCATCGATCCATGTTTTGCAGTCCGTCTCTGTGGCCGCTTTTAGCTCGTATTGCCGTTGGTTCTCTCTCCTGTACGATATCGCGAAACAGTGCTGTAACAGAGAAACGATAAAAAATTCAGTTATCTCCAATGTAGAAGGGATGACGATAGAGCCGACAAAAAGCACGATTCCGCCATTGTTCGATTTGCACATTGTATATTGTATACGCGGAAAAATGCCGTAGGGAAGCAAATCGACGGCGGTTTAAAGAGGAGATCGAGAATCGTTCTGTGCATTCTTCTCCCCGATCGCACTCAGTTGCTCAAAACGTTACGCTATTTATACACATACCGTACAAATCCGGAAATCTGCTCTCGAATTTCATTTAACTGCTCCGCAAGTTCGCGCATAAATCAAAAAGCTTAAAACTGCTTTTATTCCCTACGACAGTATTATTTCTGTTTTATCCGTGGATTTTATTTGCGCGATAGCTCTTACGGAGGTATTAACTATGCAAATCCTTATCAAGATTTCATTTAGCTATGTACGTGGCGCTTTGAAACTCATGTAAATCAAAACTGTGCAACACAAACACCGGCCGCGTGTATTTTGTGTGGTCTTCCACGACAGTTTTCAGATGCATGCATGTACTCGATAAATTCAAGACTAATATTATTTCGCATTTCTACACTGAGAAAAAAATTTGGTTGAAAAAGGCAAAATTTGTTTTGCCCAACTAATTATTTAGTCCGATACGTTCAAATAAAATATTACAAAATAATTTATTGATGTAAACAAAGCTTATTCAAATCATCAAAACAGAGAGTTCAGTACAACAATGTACAGTTACTACAACAGAATATTTTTTTGAAAATTTTCAACTAAATTTTTTTCTCAGTGTAGGCATGACAAATATAAAGTGACAAATAATTAAAAACTCTCGCAATCTTTCTTCTTTCTTATGCAAAATATTAACTGTAAAGAAAAAAAGCAGTATTTACACGTCGTGAAAGAGCTCACATGATTATTTAAAGGCTAGAATGCACAACGTACGCCGCGTGCATTACGAGCAGCTTCCTCTATCCGGGTGCTCGTTTGTATCCGACAACATTCCACGAGAGAAACACGCAGAAGCGGGAAGGTCTTTCCTCAGGGGATCTCGCTTTACGTTCTCAAAGAAAATTCTCTGGTCGTTTTTATCTATTCACGAAGCGCGTTTGGTAGAGCGTATGCACGCAAATGTTCTTTCTCTTATGCCGCAAGCATACGCATTTTGAAGAACGCGCGACGAAATATCTCCTATCACTTTCTTAACGTATAAGAAGATAGATATTGCACATCAGCTCGGTTATGCGTGCAATTTACCATCTTAGTATGAACACAAAAGAGATACGAATTTCGTTTTAAATTTACAGGCATTTAGAAAGAAAAACGATTAAAGGATTCCGCATATTATTATGTGTGAACTAATTTAGCTGGAAAACTGTAACTACACGATACACCAGAGTGCGTTATTTTCGTGTGTTTTATATATGAGTTTAACTAAAAAAAGCGGAGAGAAGTGGCAAGTTTTTCCTATTAATTTTAACCTTTTATTAAAACACTAATAAATTTAATTACGCTAAGTGGCGTTAACTTATTTTTCAAATAAGATAAATAATTTTTTATTCGACCTAACTAGCAATGGCTTAAACGAATTAAGTTTAAGAAGAATACTCATAGGTCGAATAAAAAATTATTTATCTTATTTAATTAATGACTAGCGATATTAAAAATTATTAATTAGTTATTTTTCAAAATTATTTGCAGTCACTTTCTTTATATTCGTTAGGACAACATAAAGCATCTCTCCCGTATTTCGTGCAAAATAAATTAATACATGGATTTTGATGTTGAAATTAAAATAAAAGCACCTGTGTTACATATCTCTTTCGCAGCACAGCGTGCATAACTAATTTTCGTTTGCGGCTTATACTGGTTTCGGACGCAGCTTATAAAATCGTTCCGTAAATTAATTAAAATTTGAGGTGATGATGTAAAATAGAAGCGTTAATTATACTCATGACGCATTAGAATGCGATGACGATAACGGGTTTCTCCAGACAACCGGATTATGCATCAGTTTCGATCGACAGAGTGCTCAGATTGAATATTTGCGGTACCAACATGAGCTCGTCGTCTATGAAGCCGCAATCAGAAATTACTAATTATACTTAGTTTGCTTGATGCCCTGGAGAATCGCATTAATTAACAAGTAAGAGAAAATTTAGAAAAATTTACAAATAATGCATTTTAAATTAAGTGCTTAATAAATCGACTTTCATAACTTTATTATCAAATTTATTTTACTTTAATCTATTTGTTTTAATTTGCACACGTAATATTTAATAAAACTAGAATATTACTAAACGCGCGCTACACGCGCGCCATTTATTTTCTTACACCATATATTATTTAATAAACTGCAATTTAAAAAATCTCAAATTTAAAAAGAGAAAATATCTTCTTGGAATATGAAAATTTGGAATATGTAAAATGATAATATTAAATTAATTTATACAAATAGTTTTTTAATCAAACTAAGATGAATTATATCTTTTAAATAAACGTTAGACTTTATATGCGATGTTGGACCACAATCATCGAAATTAATTTAAAATGCAAGAAGACAGAAAATATTTAGCCTAAATTTATATTAAAAAATGTTGAACATTTCGAGAAGATAACAAATTAATTGTCACACGGTATTTGACTATCTTTCTTAGCATATTATTAAGACGCGGTTGCTTTGTTGTCATTCGAGCGGCATAACTCGAGCGAGAAAGTAGTAGTGCGAGACGCTTCGTATAAAGTCGAATTCCTTTTCGAGACGCGATCGCGACAAGTATCGGGAAATAATTCGCTATGATCATAATAATTAACCAACTTTCGGTAAACGATGCATAACTGTATCGCGATGATAGGCCTTTATCAAAGCGTATATTTCTCGCGATTTATTCATTTATTATTTCAAGTACGAATCAAAGCGACAAGAATAAAAATTATAAAATATTATCATTTTGTTGCGATTTTTACAGACAATAATTATTTCTCTAACAAGGCTCGGAATCAAATATATTTCGACACTTTACATTTTTTGCCGATCTAAATTTAATTTGCTATTTGGATTGAGATCACGTAGTAAGACACGAATCGCAGAATCGAGTGATTAACGTAACGAAAGGCCTCGTGATATATTAATCGTTTAATTAATAATTAATGTATAATTCAAAAAACATAGTATATTTCGTGTATATAATTTTATAGTAAGTAAAATATTTCGAATTCGGCCTTGACAACAAGTGCGCTATTGTTTACACGGCCTTGTTGTCATTCGCTCGACAACACTCGAGCAGTAAAGTAGTGATACGAGACACTCCGCGTATTATCGAATTCCTAAACGAGACAAATATCGGGAAATAATTCGCTATGATTATTATAATTAATAATTAATTATCTGTCAGAAATAACACGAAACTTTATCGCGATGATAGATCTTTATCGAAGTGCGTATTCCGTGCGATTATTTATTATTTCACATAAAAATCGAAGCGACAGATATAAAAATTATAAATAATAAAATCAATTTATAAAAATTATTTTGTAAAATTATAAAAAAATATAAAATTGTTTTGTTATAATCTTTACAATCCTTGACATTAATTATTTCTCTAACAATGCTTAGAGTCAAATATATTTCGTCCGATGCTTTAAATTTTTTGCTGAAGTACGAGAGTGGATCGGAAAGTTTCTAGAACGAGAAAGAAAACACAATTTTTTGGACAAAATCATCTTTATTTTTCAACATAGTCTCTTTTGAGCTCGACATATTTAGTCCAACGCTTTTCAAGACCTTTTATTCCTTCAGTAAAGTAAGATTTGTCCAACTCTCGAAATATTTATCTACAGCTTCGATGACTTCAGTATTTGCTGAAAATTTCTTTCCAGTCAGCCATTTCTTCAGGTTCAGAAACAGGAAAAAGTCACAGGGGACAAAATCTATCGAATACGGTGCATGTTCAATCAATTCGAATCATAAATCATGCAGTTTTGCCAACACAATTGCCGACTTGCTTTTGGTCAATTGTCAGCAAACGCGGCATCCATCGGGCAGTAAGATTTTTCATGTCCAAATTGTTGATGTAAAATGCAATGTGCACGGTCATATGAGATGCCTGCAGTCCCTACTATCTCTCTCAATTTTAATCGACGATCGTTCATCACGATTCTATGGACTTTTCTAATGGTTTCTTCATCGGTAGCTGTTTTTGGCCTACCTGAACGTGGTGCATCCTCTATGCTTGTACGGCCATGATTAAATTCAGCAACCCAATTTCAACTGTTGCATATGAAGGAGCAAACTCACCATTAACTCCATATAACTCGGCTTTTATTCCTTTAGCGTTTATGCCTTTAAAAAAAAAAGTTTTATCACTGCACGATACTCGATATTTTCCATGATTAAGAAAAACCAAAAATTGTTTACTTTGGTTGATTGTCACAGCTATACTACATGTGCCATCTGTCTGCAAATTTTACAGTAATCGTTTGAAAGATGATTCTATCAAAACATGTCAGCAGCACGTGCTTGCAACGTAATCTTTTGGTTTGTTCTAAAAACTTTCCGATCCACCTACGTAAATGTAATTTATCATTCAAATTGAGTTCGTGTAATAAAACACAAATTGCAAGATTAATTAAAGTAATTAAATTAAACGCATTACAATCATGAAAAGTAGTAATATATCAATCGTTTAAATTAATAATTAATTTGAAATTCAAGAAACAGAATATTTCGCATAAATTTATTTTGTTATTTTATTGCGTTATAATATTTCGCGACGACAACGAATTAATTTACTTTACGTTTAGCGCTCACTTTCTTACGGTGTATAACTGTTGTTTATCGCGAGATTTATTCGATCGAAATCTATCGTGTATAAACAATCAATAAATCTAATTATATTCTCTCAAATATTGTAATCCGCGAATATTTATCTTTAATTTTAATTTGTATATTTATTCACTTATGTTAAAATGCGATATAGGTATAATCTCTCAATTATAAAATAAATTACAAATTATGTATTATATTACACAATTATATAATATAATTCTCCCAATGGGGAGAATTATACACACCTTGATGTTGGTGAAAGGGCTCAGTACCGGAAGATTTATCCTGAAAAGGAAGCTAAGTATCGAAACGAGTCGTAACAGTACTGAAAAAACAAATAGCTCATATAGACGAGCATAATTGGTGTGCGTGTGTCTGCTGAGCGCTCGCGAGAGATGCGGCTAATTAAAGCGCATTGATATTACTTAAGCTTCGTTAACTGGTTCTGCGCTACAACTCTGATCAGTGGGGCGGACATTTTGTCTGCATTGATTGTAACGTCCTATTGTAAACTGGCGACAAAAGGCTCGCGCGATACATTGTCAGTCCATATACGCACGCGACATGAGCAACGGGCCAATTGTAAGTGAAATCAGGTGTAATAACAATGACTATCCGAGTGAGAATATTCATGACCCATATAACCGAGAAGGACTAAGTCCGAACGGACTAACTAAGTGGTTTCTATGATATTACTTTGTACGCGGAACAGTCAGAGAACAGTTTCAATTATGGAAACGCCATTAGTTAGCACTATCGATTTTCGATGTCTAAAGATATCGGTCATTCAGATAATCCATTATATATTCGAGACAGGGAATATTTTATCCATTCCCAGCAGGAAATAAATGAATATTAAGAGTGATTCTATCTTTTGTCATTATATTACTGACCTAATGTCTCTTTGTAATAAAAGCGAGCAAGTCTGATCAGAAATCGCTTGTTCTACTGTTTTCTTAGTACTCGAAACGAATAGGAATAAAACCTATTTCATATGTAGATTTATATGCAATGGATATCTTACTCACACACATACTGGGTACTTTGCTAATATTACACGAGGGAGAACAAAGATAAGAATTTAAGTGAACACGTTGCATGTCCATTTAACGTCCAATCAGAAAGGTAATATAGAAATATCTTATGTCCAAAATAAAAGATCCATAAAAAGTGAATTTTATAAAAATGCAAAAAAAAATATTACACTCAAAGATATACCGCAATTATCGACAACATCAATAAATCCACATACTTATATCTTACTTACTTTAGAATTTAACATGAATGTATCTATGTATCATGTATTTATGTATCATGAAACTTTTCACGTTAAATTTAAATTAGCTGTAGCACTATATTACAATAATGTAGGGAAGAGTTATCAAAATATATATTCTAACTTTCCGATGTATATTGTTTTTTTTTTTTGCATTGCGATAGTGTTTTCGCATATAACTCCGCGTTATCGTGCACTCTAAACACAGCTAACAGCTTTTGCATCTATGGATACATACTTCTTTGGAATTTGGTCGTAAAAATTTATAGTAATAACCTGCAAAGCTGACTCTCCGCATCGAGCGAGATTCCTTGTAGACTTAACAATTTATGAATATATATATGTATATACATATGTGTGTGTGTGTGTGTGTGTGTGTGTGTTCTGGAGCACATCATTGTTAAGACAAACAAAAATTACAAAGTGCTCGAGTTTTAGTACTTAGGATGGCATCGTATAAATATAACATACGCTTACTATCACTAATTGTATAAGTACATCACTATTATTAGATAAACCATATAATTTCTTGAAGAACACAATTTGGGACTACTCTTGATGCAAAAGCACTTGCATGAATCACATAATTACATAATTTGATATTACTATTATCGCGCAAATATATGTAAATTGATGCATTTCCGAAAATGTAAATTATATTATATGTATATTATTTTTAGAATATTATCTAATAGATTATTGGGACGTCATAGATTAATTATAAATTACAGAGTGTTAAATTTCATTTTCTTGCTTTTAATATTTCAAGTATTTATAATATTTTAAGTATTTATTTTTATCGCAGTATTTTTTATTGCATAAAAGCCTAATTTATTATACAAACTTAAATTTAATTTGATCTCATTAATACACACTATATACTTTTAATACTACGTATTAATAATACCACGTAAAAGATGACAATATTGAAGACGGATACCGAAAAGTCATTGTGATGCCTTCTCTTTCACCCCGTGAGAAGAACGTCGTAATCGATCAATGTGACTCTTTGCTCGAGTAACTTTCTTCTCTCGTTTTTAAAAGACGTGAGGATTTAACGGTAATACGAGAACTCCGGGAAAAGCGCGTTTGAAAGGAGGTCTCTTGAGGACACGAAAATAACGGTAAGGCCATAAACGTACTGTAGTTCCCACGTGTATTTGACGAGCTCTTTGCTCTCGAAACTACCACATAGGAAAAGTTTGTCTCTGCGTTTCTAACGACTGCGTGGCTCATTCAAGTGAAATTTACTCGACATTATAACTGACGTTTACACAATGCAACTTTTGACTTTCTAATGTAACACGCCGCCACAGTCTTTGATACTGTTTCATTTCGGCATTCCAAGTATGTCATGTGTCGTTAATTATGTCAGGATTAATAAATCCTGGTATAAACACTAATTTCGAAGTTGTAAACTCAAATATATAAATTATTTTTAAAAATTTAAGAAATTTCGCTTCTGCTGAATTACAGATCTCAGAAACTTTTCGGATGTTAAAAAGAAAGGAGATTAGAAAAAGTGTCATTAATTAGTGCACATTTTTATACATAAGGTTACCCGCTTTTATAAAAATTTATTTTATAAAGATTAAAGAAGTCACACACATTTGATAAATCTTCGGATTATTTGACGTTCACATCATTATAGCTGATACTAAAAGAGAAGATGTTCGAATTACCGGCTCGGCTATGCAGAATAAGCCAACGCTAAGCTGACAATCCATCACATGACCGGCGACTCAGAAATTACGGAGAGTTTACTATTCAGCCACATATTCGCAGTTACTTAAGGACAATTTCTGTCGAGATCCTATACAGAGAAAGCGTCTTGCTCTGATAATTTATCCGACGATGACACAGGATCCTCTTGCCAGTTACTATCTATCTCTCTTATCAAGATGAAACTCGTATCAACTTGCGTTCAGATTAGATGGCGCATAATAGATTCTACCTGGTTTTGTTTGCACAAAGAATTCTAACTAACTAGCTCCATTTAACAAAGAAAATGTTTTACTTCTTCATTTGAATATTACACGTCCAAAATTTCCCACATCGGTTAGTATCTCTGTTACGTTGCTTTTTATGGTAAATTACTAATGATCAAGCGATAATGACGAGCGTATTATTGGAATATGCAACAATTCTGGAAGCGGAGAACCTTCAACATATATTCGGTTTATGTCAAGGTCGAGTTTATGATTTAATCTAGATTTACATGAAGCCTTACGGTCGCATTACGACGTAAATTTAAGAATCGTAAATCTATCGCTTTCGTTGAGTCTTGACGCGGCGTAAATACGCACCAGCTGCAAATTATTTGCTACTTGATGAAAGAGACCACGCGTTAATAGTAATCTCTATTGAGAGTTTAATACTCGTTTAATAAGCAGGCATTTGCTCGTCTCGCTTCGAATCCAGATAGAATCCACAGACACAATGACGTACGCTGCCATATATCCAAACCCTTTCACCATATTAACTTCAGTTTTCCGATTCTCGAAGCATACAAACATATTTTAATGCCTGCACATGATATGCTATAATTGGTTATCGGGCCTCGTTAAATCACCACAAACTAAATTGATCAATGAGAGAAAAATCAAATTCTTTGATAAAATATATATTGAGGTGAAATATAGATATTTAGATATTTGATATACCAGTGTGGAATCCAAAAAAGGACTCGAATGAATTGTTTTACTAATATAGTGCTCAAAGAGATTATACAAACAAATGGTTTTATTATAAAATGGTCAAAATAGAACAATAAAAGAAGGCATTTTACATTTGTTTTTTATTATATATACGTATATATTTGCATTTATAAAAATAGCTATGTGTGTTTTCTTGCTAAAAATATTACATATATGTATGTATTTCATGCAAAAGGTCCTTCATCAAAGAGCAAACTAAATTAAATTTGACCTACTTTTGATAGTCTCAGGATATTACAGCAACCCATGGGTTAAAAATTAAAATCATTTCAACGAATTTAATTTTTTTTCAAAAGATTCTACGGATATAATTTGTCGATTGTTGTGTTTCCGTTCTCACGAGTAAACTTAGAAAGTTTTTTTCGTACGTATAATGTATAGCATCAATATTACATTGGTACGAATCCCTGTTGAAAGGTTCGTGCTCGTGGGTCTGAATTTTTAAATGAAAACAGCCATTCGAGGATTGCCCGACCGTCTCTAAATGCAATTTTTATATGCCGTGCAGGTGTAAGAAGCCAAAAACAAGTTTAAAATAATAAAAAACGAATACATAAGGTATCTCCACGTAGGCGAATGACCGATATCGCAAAATGAAAGGTAAATATACCAAAAATGTAATAAGGAAAGATTATATGCGGAATATGCGCGGAAAAATAATTGCTATTTTAGAAATTCAAGCCAAGCAAAAGAAACAAAAATTAATCCACCTCGAAGGTAAAAGCTGCCTTTTAATGAATAATGTTCACTGTAAATTAGAGAATTTATAATGAACAAAATTCACACATTATAATTTTTACAAATCGAATATTTTTTTATTTTTTTGTGCGCTTTGTAACTTTGTCACATTTAATAATTTTACAAAAAACTATTTCTACTTGTAGACGATTATATTAAGGACTCTACTTTTACATTAGACTTACTTTTACTAGCTGTTTACATTATTTTATGACAAAATAAAAATTATCTAACAATCTCGCTAATTAAAAAACAAGTAAATTATTTTTTTTCAAAGCGAAAGACTCCTGCTATGTGAAATTAAAAATTATTAATAACGAATCATATAACTCATATTCCCTAAGCTCAACTTTTCTCATATAATGTTACAAACTATCGCGAAACTGCAAAGCATGATTTGCAGCATGTTTGTGTTGTTTTATAGATTTTCGCACGTGAGATGAGTCCTCAATAAAATCATTCGCGTCAGAATGTTGCGATATCTCCCCATATTTCCGCCATTCGCCTCTGTCGACGTGCGGGTGCATTGCAATTCGAATCACACCGTTTTCCGATATATTTCACCTCGTCAATCAGAGATTCAATAGACATTTCCTACCAGCAAAAGAGAAGAGAGAGAGAGAGAGAGAGAGAGAGAGAGAGAGAGAGAGAGAGAGAGAGAGAGAGAGAGAGAGAGAGAGAGAGCTCAAAATTACTATTACTAGACAACATTTACGCTTCCGATCGAAGTATTACGTAATTTGATATACGATAATGGAACACTTAGAACGAAATAAAAATCGCAAAAAATTGCTTGTTAATGTTAACGTAAAGTGAAAACTGGGCAAAAAAAATGAACGGGGACAGAGAATATATATCTCGGGGAAATTGAGACGCCTAATCAACTTTCTTGAATTCACCATTCTGGCCTCGCACATAATAAAGGTAAATTGCGCGCACTGGCATTCATGATCCCTCGGTCAGAGAGAAATTGAGATGAATGCCGAGGTAAATATTTGACAAAACAAAAAAAGGGGGGAAAATAATACATTCTCTCTCCCTCTCTCTAGGTCACAAAGTTGCTCCTGCTTATTCGATCGGCCGATACACGCAGACGTAAAGTAACGCACGCAACAACTGGGGTACGCGATTGATTATTAGCTCTCGTAGCGTTTTCACACTGTAATTTATATATTTGAATTAAATATAATGTAAATTTCAGTTTATGAAAACATTCGCGAGTTATTGAATTATGTACGCGTATACATAAACATATTAAAGTGAAAATAATAAAAATATACTGAAATATTCTATTATATGTGTGTTCGCGTATACATTATCTCTGACCGAGTTAATGAATTCGCAATGCATGCGCAAAAAAGTTAATGAAATGTTTTCAGCGCAAAGCGAGAAACACTCGCTATGGGAAATTGGATAAAAAATGCATTGCTATAATAATGAATTAAGAAATCTTATGATAGTTTGCAGCAAACATTAATTAATTAAATCGTACAAGTCGCCCACGCCTGGTTTCACATTGACGAACGTTTCCTTACCGAAATATCCGAATGCAAAATTCGTACGAAAACTCCCACTATTAATTAACGATATTTACGCGTCTGAAAAAATTTTTTTTTTAAATGGTAAAAACATGTACCAAGTATATGAAGGTATTTGAAATTGTGTATAACGGATGAGAATTTGAAAAAATAAAAAAATAAAACTGTCAATAACACTGTTAAAGAATTAACTGTTCAAAAGCAAATATAATATCAATCAATGTAATTGGCCAAATACTGATTGATTAAAATGGTTGTGTTGCTATCAATTTATAATTGACGCTAAGCGATTTAAGACTCCTCTAACTAGTATATTCAGGATACATTGTGTACGTTTCTGTAAATCTATACATTATAGAATGTTATATTAATATTACTCTAACAAGTCTGTAAATATCTTGGTTCAAAGAAAAAAAATCTTGTATTCTATTTTGAATAATATAAATAATATAAATAATAATATAAATAATAATATATAAATAATATAATATAAATAATATCTTAGAAAAAAATTGAAACTAAATATTTATCCATAAATTGCAGTTTTAAAACAACGTTTATTTTTTGTATGAAACTCTTTAAATGTAAATAAATTGTATGGAATAATCTTTCTATTATTTGCTTGATGCAAATAAATCGCATATAAAAAATAGATTGTAGATTAAATTTAAATACGGAGTCTTTTATATTGATAAAGTAACAAAAAAATTATTTTACATTTTAAAGTATGGTTACAATGTAAATATATTTTACGATTATAATACATATTATAGAAGTAAATATTATTATAATGCAGCCGTATCATAATCAATGATCAAACTTTGAAAATATTAAAGTATACTAAGTAAGTAAAATTTAATCTTTATGTTAGTATATCATAGTACGTCATTTAAATTATGACACAACTGCAATACTTTGCTCACAGACATAAATGTTGTAAATACACATATGTATAACTGTAGTATAGTATCAATCATATGTGTAATGATAACATTTATATTTGTGCATCTTACAAAATGCGATACATTCAAATATTTTGTTAATGCTTTAAATTAGAAATATAAAATTAACATTTTCTAAATACTAAAAAGCGAAAAATTATTTCGTGATTTTAATTTACGCATATAATTATGCTATACTATATTATTGTTTTGCAATTGTAAATGTATCTAAAGAAATTTTAAGATTGACTGCCCCAATTCTTTATTTTAATCTGCTACCTCTGCTACATTTATGCGCGTTATATTAATTAATAATATTAATTGTGCAATCAAGGTATAAACAATAAATTATTTTACGTTTAGAAGAAGACGGTTCTTGTAGAGCATTTTTTCTATGAGAAAGGAGAGAGATATTCAAAATATTCTTTAAACCCTCTAAAATAATAGCCGATATTGTAATCAAGCAAGAAATGTCCTAATAGCGGGACGCAATTAGCTGATATGATAACGACTAAAGCTTCATGTACATATGTGAAAGAGCGCAATTCCACAAGAGTCTGTCGAGTGTGCTTGAAGACATTGTTTAAATTCTCGCAATTCATTTCGTCTCGACGCAGCTGGCACTCACCTACGACCCACATCTCGCCCTATGGAGCCGCCGTTAATCTTAACTACAATACATCTCGTTGCCACTAAGATATTCTCGCTCAAAGTCATCTAATTGACGAGCGTTTGTGCTCTCAACGGACCTTCGATATATTGTTACCGAATGGCCGCGCATTGTGCACCTTCTGTCAATCTCCGCACGATGCATTAGCGCTATCGGATCTATTTCTGTAATGAACACAAATTATTGTCCTCCCAGAAAGGCCGGATGCAGTTCATAGCGTCTGAAGGAAGATAGAGACAGACTAAGAGAAGCGTTCATCACCATTCTGGGAACAGCCAAGGAGGGCTGAGTAAAAGAGAAATGTATATATTAATAGGCAAATAAAATTAGCATGTAAGAACATAAAAAAATTAAGGAAATTGGAATGCGTTTGCAGTGTATTAGTAAAAAAAAATAATTTCTAAAATTTTCTAACGATTAAATTAGATTTAAGTTATTTAAATATTAAAGAATGATAAATTAAGTATTGAGAAACTAAATAAATAAATAAATAAATAAATATGCATATAACCTTTCAACGCAAGAAATCAGCTATTAATAAAGTTAATAAAATATGGTTAAAATGGTATGTGACATATAATTAACGATACGTCGAGAAAATATGGTTAAAATGGCCTGTGACATATAATTAACGACACGCTGAGAAAATGACAGGACGTTAGTTACATACGTTGTTATGCTAGATGTCACAAGAAAATGCATGTAAATTGAATTTTAAGTTTCAAGTAGAAAAATGTAATTAACGAAAGAGAAAGAAACGAGAAGTGTGAAGAAGGAGGGACGGAGGAAGATAAGAGATAAGCGGCGTGGATGTTGCTCCGCGCGAGGTAAGCTCCCATGAGAAGCTTATTTTTAGCTGGAAACAGAATCGATTCATCCCTTCTGATGCTATGCCAGTTGCCACGATGGTACCAGCAACATCGAGCCCAAAGCAGCGCGGTAACTAAAGAGGGAGGAAGGGCGAGGGTGAGAATAAGGCCGTGGGAGGGACACACGAAGGGTGGTGGTTGACGCTTATGCGAAAGAGAAGGAGGGAGAAAGAGAGAGGGGGAGAGAGAGAGAGGGGATGAAGAGATAGAAAGAAGCAGATGGAACATCAGGTATATGTATATATATATATATATATATATATATATATATATATATATATATATACACACCAACTTGTGCTTGTGTGACTGTGCACATACATGAAGCGCAGCAACAGGCGAGATCGGACCACGTCGGTCTCAGATAAAGCTCCATGGCTCTCTTTCTCTCTCTCTCTCTCTCTCTGTCTCTCTCACATTATGTCCCCCTGACCCTCTTTCGCCGATGTATCCTGGTACTTCTACTCAGTGGCCCTATTCCGCCCGTGTTCATGCAGCAGCACAGTCAGAAAGACCGATGTAAAATTCAGTACTTCGATTCAGCAAATCCGGCGCCTTTTATGCCTTCGGAATACGCCCTTCGTTCTGCTTTGATCGTAAACCCCTCACCAAATCAGAACCCTGTCGATTGCCACGACCGTATTAAACTTCTCTAAGAAGATTTTTATGAATTGCATATTACTTCCGCATAGATGAGCAACATTATTGGTTTTTAGAAAAGTTACATTATGTAGAGCGTGTCTTGTGAAGAAATAAACATAAATATTTTGGATTTTAGAATTAATTTTGAAAATGAGAAATAACACACATGAATAGAAACAAATTTGAATTTCGATCATCGATTATAGATATTAACTATTCAAATATAATTTTCTATTTTGATATATAAATTTAATTTATATACAGTGTATACATAGTAAAAAGAGATGTGTCGGTGTATGATTAATTTGAGAGTCGATCGAACGCAAACAGTATCGATCGATTGGACGAAGTACTCAACAACGTCGTTGCGCATTGATGGTCAGTGAATGCCGCTCGGATAGTTGTTGTCCATTAATCTTCGTGGTTGGTGATGGATTGATTCAAGAGTATCGCGAAGCATCATTGATAGATCTGATATACATCGGCGCGGATTGTCGATACTTAGCGAGCTCGATGTGACTCCATCGCGCCGTATATCGAGTATCGAACATCGACAATTGTTAATTCGCAAAAGTTAATTGACATGTGAAACCTTGTTGTCTGCGCGTGGCATAAACACCAAAACTCGTAATTATATTTAATGCAATATTTTATGATATATAAATTTCTCTCTTTCAGCTAAATCAGCCCCCTCTTTCATGTCAATTTTGTGTAATTTCGGGCTTGCAGTAACAATAGCTATACATGTAGCTAACACGCAATCGGCTTTTACGGTCTCATGGAATGAAATAGAACCGCTTGGCACAGCGGTAAGATATACAGTACAAAATGAGCGTGCTCGTCTCTCGTGTATAATAAAATGGTTGTATAAACCAACTGATTCGAATATTTGTAGATGCATCCGGGGAATATTTATATGCGTCAAACGCGCGGCTCTTTGACTTTTCACAGAGATGTGCGAAAAAGCGCGGTGAAAAGCATTCGAGTCACGCTTAACCTCCCGCTCACTCGAGGGAGCGTCAGCTTTCTGCAACGCCAGCGCGGCTTGAATTTAACCCGTTATATATTTACTAGAATGGATTTAATTTCACGGTGATGAGGAGAGAGGAGGAGAGAAGGCATGAAGGTAATATGGACGACAGTTATCGGCGTGCAACGCGAATCGACGCGATAAGAACAGATGGGACGAGAGAGCGACGTGTGCAACTGCTGTGTCGCAACACAGGGCCCTTCGAGCCCTTTCCTGCGGCACCTGTTCAATTGTCATCGCGCGTCTGGCATGGCAATATTCGAATTAAAGCGCCGCAAATGCAACGAATACATTTACGCTGATGCGTGCTTTGCATGCACATCATGAGTTGCGCGCATATCGGTTTTCGGAACCTACAGAGCATCGCGACGGTTATTACGGGACTTCTCTTCGAAAATCAATTAATGAACAGTTTGCCACGACCTGCCATGGCGATTATATTGTGTCAAACAATTATACACAAATCGCATTATGTGATTTGTACATTTTAACGCGAGACTTTGACTGGAAAATATTGATAGAAGAGGAATTTGATTGCATTTGAATAAAATTAATTATTTTTCATTTTATATCAGAGGATCTGATAACAGGAGAAAAGTTCACAATGTGTTTAAATCGTCTGGTTATCGAAAATTACATATTCCGCTAGAATAACTAAAATAAAATTTCATCAAATCTAACTAACCGACTTTTCGCAGGACAATTTTGCTTCCGCAGATATATATTTTAATAATACAGACAATTCCAGAGGAGCGAACACCAATTGTCCTGTCAAATACATTTTCGAAACCCCTCAAGGTCGAGAAACTACCTTCGAGGTAGTCTCTCGCGTAAAATCACAATTCCATAAAGGGAAGAAAGAATTGAAGCCCTTCTGCCCTCCGTTCTAACTCGCATATTCCTCGGTAACATATGTATATGTATGTGAAAATCTTGCAACAAAGCATAAACGTGTGGCCGTCAACAGATTTCGCTTGTTTTTCACCGTCTTCCGGCCATGTAATGGCTTTCTTCTTGTTTAACTTTCTCTCTAAAACCGAGCACAGCTCATTCAATTATTTCGCCACTCGAGTTGACAAGAGAAGCTGGCTGTGAATTTACAGCGTTCAAGTTTCGAGCACTCAACGAGGCTAAATCGTCGCGACGAGCGAAAAAACGATGCAAATATGTGGTGAGTTTATAACTTTATTGCGCTTGACACATTACAGCGGAATGGCATTGTCGTTCCGAGTTAATTTTTCGCGTTGCGCTTTTACGGCGATATCGATTATCCTTCAACTTGGGTTCGGCATCGTTATTAATGTTAACGGCGCCGATATTAATTACATTGCAATGTTAATTAGCAAACTTTGTGTTGCTACGCATTATGGTCAGGAAATAATTTATTATATAGCAGGGAATTAAAACAGGCAGCGTATAATGAGGACGATGTGTATGTAGATTCGGAGCGCGTAAAATAGTTACGATTAATTGTCGGTCAAAATTGTAAATTCGTCGCATGTATAAATTGAAAATTTTTCAGGCAATAGACAAGTATTTTCAAATAAATACGAGTGCTGACTTTCGAGGAATTAAGCTCTCGTTAATAATAAAATAAAGAGTTTGAAAATTCTATACCAAAGTTTTCTCTCAAGAATCACAACACTGACTCTGTAACCAAACTGTGAAATCTCAAACGAGCGTTTGAAAAATTAATAAGTAAATGGAATAATTAAAACCTTTGGATAAGTAGAGAGGAATCCAACAATAAGTTTCCGATGGCATACTTAATAGATGGAAAGCAAGATACATTTTAATTATACGAGGAAAATTAATCAAGTACAAGCTTTTCATTTTCAAATTTATTTTCTTTCCAAATCTCTTTTCAAATGTATGTTTGATCGGTTTCATAAACAACATTCATTCTCTGTTTAATTAAGTTAATAAAAAAACAAATGGAACATTGAACATATACACATATTATAATAATAATAATTCAACAAACATTGCAATAATTTGAAAGATTGATATTATTTCTATGCGCACAGGTGTATTATGTGTATTATGTGTAGTTCTTGTTATTGAGAGAGAAAACGACTACAATTAGAAAAGAGCTTAATCCGCATATAGAAGATGGAACCTACTGTGATATTCTCTGATATCCATTATTTGTACACCATGTTTCCAGGGTATGTAAGAGGATAAGCGTCAGGTCATATACCATCGATAATAATGGTAATTTTAATTACGTGCAGGCAGAGATTGCAATTAACGAAAATATATTGGTCGCGAAGATATTTTCTACCACAGAACGACAACTGTTTCGAAAGAAAAAAATCAATGTGTGTATATATGTATATAAATGTGTGTGTATATGTGCGGATGAATGGATGGATGTATGTATGTGATATATTTCGTGATTTTCTAGCCACAAAGAAATATATATTTTTTATATTTCTTTTATATATATTTAAAGCATTTTTAATATTTATTTTCTCAATATCACTTAATATAACTATACAAAACGAATTAGAAGATAATATAATTGTCTTTTATTAGTAAACTATTGGCGAAATTTTTCTGAATCGTAATAAAGCACACGCATCGCGTGAAAAATTTATTTGAAAATGATAAAACACCGACTGACGTTACTTATGCAATTGAAGATCAGTTGTAACGTTGAAATATTTCTGCATTTTCGTAGAGAAGCGTGCACAACCTCGAAGGTGCAAAATGCTCGATTAAGAATCGTCGGATTTAACTTTCACACTTGTCTCGATATAGCATCACCATCCTTGACCTCGTCGCAAGCATGAACGAATAAAGAGCATTCCGGTTACCACTGTGCCAGTGGGAAATATAATTTATTAAAAGCTATTTTTCAGCTGTTGTGTGTGTGTGTGTGTGTGTGTGTGTGCTCGTACTTACAGAATACGACTTTAATATTCTACCATGGTAATCAAAAAGTGGAGCTTGAAATAAAACGGTAACTGCTGAGTTACCTCGATGCGACTCACAAATGCGAGCACACGAATAATTAATCAAAACGCTATTACTTTCCCCTTTATCATGTTACGAACTTATTACCAAATGACTGTCCTGATTAGAAGCTAATCGCGAAATCCATTAATATAACGGAGACATCGAGGAGTATAAACCGACAGGGCTTAATGCTCAGTAACAAACAACCGAGTCATTTTTAAAAAAGAAAAATGTCTCGTTTGATAAACAAACGACACTGTTCGAGAATGCAGGAAATCCAAAGCGATTGCCTTAGGCAAAGACATAGAATATTCCAGCACGTGGTTTCCCAGATAGCAAGATCCACATTTGTCCATGCCCTAAGGTCGCAACAGCGCACAAGATAATGCAAAACTTAAAAAAATAAGAAAATCCTGCGACAATCTTTGAAAATTTCTCAAATCTTAAAAATAATTATATAGCTATTTTTAAATAAAATTATTTACAAGCGATTAATGATCGAGACATTGGAATTGGATTGACTTGGTTGACTTTGTCACAAACAAATAAATTAATAATTTATAACCAATATACTATTGCAATTAATACATTTTGTTGTTGATAATCTTTCTACATGCAAAAAAATATTTAATTAAAAGAGGGGGATTCAAGCACATTTCGCTTACGCGACCTGAAGCGGTAGATTGCGTTCGGTAGATTTGCGGAAACGCGTTCTCCGTATAACAGTGTGCCGAAACAGCAATGCATCTGAATGACCATTTATTCCATCAACTTAGTGCTTTGTACTTTCTCATAATTTTCTCATTTTCCCGCAACTTAATTCAAACAGCCGCATTACCTCAAGAATAACCAACTGAAAATGAAAAGCTCATTTAACGCGAGTGTGTTCCCAGAATAATTTGAATACGCCAATCGTTTAACGTTATCCACGTAACAGTAATTTAGCGATCCGCATTATCATTTGTCACCGTGGTTGACAAATTAAAATATTACGCAATAGAACTGTGCATAAAACAGTTTGAGAAGATTTGGATAAATATGCTGTTAATATAGATTGTTGACATTCGAATGGAAATACACTATACATTCAAATTACCGCATTCGACAATCGCGGCGGAGTTCAATATTTTCAAAATGCATATTTTTTTTCGATTCCGTCATTCACAGTGTGATCTGTGTTATCACACAGTGTTATCTGAATCCTATTGTTTTCTGGCAAATCTAACAACATTTTATCAAACAAAAACATTTTTGCTATTTTATAGAATAACGTAAAAAAAATTCTCGCTATAGCTGCCCTTCGATCCGTACGGTTCACACATCACGAAAAACTGCTACCCGCGGGATGAAATTCGTATAAACAATATCAAAATAACATTTTTACATACATACGCATATATATATATATATGGGCCACATCAAATCGGACAAAAATTGACCTTTTTTGACTTCGTCGTATTTTTTAAATCGAACGAAACTTTTTTCATGTGAAATATACATAAAATAAGGAGATACGTATTTTTGTACTTGTCCGAAATATTGTTTTTGCAGAAGTTATAAACAACAAAATTTTCGTGAAAAATGAAAAAGTTGTCAACTTCAAAAATTAATATCTCTAGTTATATTTGTCGTAGAAAAATTTTCGAAAGTGCATTTTAAAACTAAGGAAACAACCTTTTTTATAAAAATAGTTTAAGTTACAAGAAATTGCTAATTACAATTGTTATAAATAATTGAAATGTTTAATAATTTTTTTCACCAAAAAGTACACTTTTAAAAATTTTTGAAATAATGCTATTTCATTCTCCATTTTATTCTGAAAGTGTACATATTTTTTATTTTATTGAGAATCGATAGATTCTATTTTTTATATATTTTTAATAAATGAGGCGCCGCGCCGTGCTCGTGTCACTGGCTCGACCAAGTAGTATGCTCCGCGCTATGGCGCGCCGATTTCCGGGCGCGCCTAGCACGTAGCATACTACTTGGTCGAGACAGTGACGCGAGCACGGCGCGGCGCCTCATTTATTAAAAATATATAAAAAATAGAATCTATCGAATCTCCATCAAATAAAAAACATGTACACTTTTAGAATGAAATGGAGAATAAAATAGCATTATTTCAAAAATTTTAAAAAGTGTACTTTTTGGTGAAAAAAATTATTAAACATTTCAATTATTTATAACAATTGTAATTAGCAATTTCTTGTAACTTAAACTATTTTTATAAAAAAGAGTGTTTCCTTAGTTTTAAAATGCACTTTCGAAAATTTCTCTACGACAAATGTAACCAAAGATATTAATTTTTGAAGTTGACAACTTCATTTTTCACGAAAATTTTGTTGTTTATAACTTCTGCAAAAAAAAAAAAATATTTCAGACAAATACAAAAACACGTATCTTCTTATTTTATGTATATTTCACATGAAAAAAGTTTCGATTGATTTAAAAAATACGAGGTCATTTCTTGTCCGATTTGACGTGGAATTGCCCATATGTATATTTAGCGCGCGCTTTAAGTACAGATAGCTGTCAAATTAATCACCAGAAATTAATGTCGGATGATAATACTTAAATTTTGTACACACACACACATATCTGTACATGTGTGTGTGTGTGTGTGTGCGCGCGCGTGCATGTGTGTGTGTGTGTGTGTGTGTGTGTGTGTGTGTGTGTGTGTGTTCACAAAATTAGAGTATTATTATCTGGCATTAATTTCTGGTGATTAATTTGACAGTTATCTGTACTTAAAGCGCGCTAAATGGAGCAGATGCCGAATGTTCGAGATTTATGTCGATATTATGTATCAATTCAAATGCGCCAATAAGTGAACATTCTACGTAAAAGTCACTCAAGTATAACTTGTATAATAAATGTATTCTTTATCTATACTTTCAGAAGTATATTGCAACCCAGAAGATAAATAAACTGCATTTTTAAGGCACAGAAAGTTTCCAAGTCGAGAAAATCATGAAGAAGTAACGCGCGGTGTATCAAAGTATCGGATAATTTCATTTTATTGTGACCCACGACGTGTGCCACTTTGCTCGTAAACGGCCAGCGAGGTCTTTAAATAATTTACGTTTGCCGAGTAAACACATTTTCCGCTGCACCAGCTGCGAAAAAGATGTGCGGCAGGGAGAGACGCGTCTTCGTGTCACGTCTTTAGAAAAGAGACGCATAACAGGCCCGCGTCATTGCATCCAGTAGGAGGCTCACGACGCCACCGACAATGACAATGGGGTTGTAAAATGGGACGAGTATACTCGGACACAAGAAGAACGACGTCCTCGTCCTTGCGACGGGCACTATGTGTCGCAATATCGTCAAGGTTGTTATTAATTTCGTACTTACTCTCGCTAAAAGTAGAACTGCAAATCAATTTCAATTTTGCGAGCCATCTATTGAACCTCGAAAAGTTGAGTATTTCTAGTTTAGCTAACTTAAAAAAAGGCATTTAACTGAAAATATTTTGATAAAGCAACTTGTGTGTGTGTGTGGTTGGCCTGGAAAATTTCTTTTTAGTTTAAGTGTATATATATATGTGTGAGTGTGTGTGTGTAAATTTTTTAATTAACATATTTTAATTTAATATTATATTGAAATGTTTATCTCAAGTACACATTTTTTATTGTCAGACACATAATAATATTTAAACATTCTATCTTATAAAAATTTCAATCGTAACAAATATTTTTAGAAATGAAAGACATCTATATAGAAATCATATTTTTGTTGAATCTTGCATCGAAGCTTCATTAAAAACAGATTTCAAACCGAACTAAAAACTAAACCGTATAAATTCTATGAATCAGTGAAACATTCAGTATGTTTTGCAGTTCACATCAGCGATAATTGCAATAATTGCGCTAAACAAAGTCAAGCTGTTAAAGCGACTGGAGTTACAGCTTCGCATTATTTTTCGCAGCAGGCGCGTGCAATCGATTTATCGGCCGCAACGTAAGTGGAAATAAGGAAAAAAACAGCTTCCTCCTTGTCTACGAGACCAAAAGAAAATACTAAACGATATATCTTTAGAAAAAGTGGGAAAGCCGACGAGCATCACGTGACCTTTGCAGAAATCGATACGCTCTCTCTGTCCCTATTATCTCACGCATTCACATATCATCGATGAACCCCTTAATTGCTCGGCGCATTTTCATCCGTTTAATGAGAAAGTTAGTCTCTCCTAAAGTTTGTGTACGCGAATATTTGGCGAGAAATCCACCGTAATAACTTAGGAGCTGCCAAGAGTCCGAAAAACGACTAGACATACTTTTTTGCTCCTTAAGCATTCATAAATTCAAAAGATTAACCGCACATTTTGCGACCGTCTGAGATTCTGATCGGTATCTTTAATATTTAATGACATCTTTATATTGACTAAAAAAATTAAGTGGCCGCGCATTTGATATTAATTATCGCATTTGCGTGGTAAAGAGAATTTTAGATTACGATATTTCGAGAGTTTTATGTTACAAAAATTGAAGTTTATTTTGTAAGTTGCCGTGTAGCTAAAAACATGCATATCGAAAAAAAAACGTGCAAGGGGCTTTTGAAACGCCAATGCGCTATACAAATTGAATATCACGGAAAATAAAACACACAGGATCGACATCCGTAGATTGTTAGAAGCAGCATATGAGTTTTTAAATTAACGTATGCCTTTGTGCGTACAAATGACACATTAGTCTTTGACATTAAATTATATTATCATAAAATAAACGTTTTTGAATTATGTGTTATGCATTTTAATGCATCATCACACGAAAAATACTGGAAATTACATTATTTTAAGTATTATCTTTTGTAATATTATATTCTTACAATTTTAAAACAGAGGAGAAATATAATTAAAATATATCAAAATCTCTTTTTTCTTTACAGATACAAATTATATATTGGAATACAATTTTTTGTCGGATTTTAATGTAACTTTTGCAACGTAACACTTCATGTCTGCAAAAGCTTAAAAGCAGCGCGTTTGACGAACTTCTGTAATTTCGATAACACGACAGTAATTGCGTATGCAATTCCTATTGGCACATTTATAGCGCTAAAGTGGAACACACGTGTAACGTTAAAGCGGAAGTGGAAGCAGAACACTCAATTCGCTAATGTTTTCGTTTTTATCGCGCACATAGATTGAGGATGGGGACACTTCTTGCACTGGACTTTATAGTAGCGAATAACGGAGGCGTATGCTGCTTAGCTTATGCAGCGCATACCAAGCACATACCTGTTTATCCGGCTCTTTGCCTTTAGCGGTGATGAGACGATCGCAATAACAGCCCTCCAGCAGAACGACGCCACTGGGTCGTGAACAGTTTTCGCTTTCGTAATAGAATAGCAAATTCTGTAACAGACATCACAGCCACCTAGGATGAACTCGCTCTTCTCGCGAAGGAAACGTGAGAAAATAAACAGCTATAGTTTCTTATATTCTTTAAGTGGAAAGATAATAATATCGTAATATTTTTTTTTAATGTATCATGTCTGGATAATATAACCGTGTTACACATTTACATTCTTATAATTTGCATATTAAAATAAATTTAAATGTCTTAATATATAATTTAAGGATCTGTTTTTAATTCTAGTATGCGGCTTAAGTTTTCATTACTAAATTTTTGACATATAATCTTTTCAGCGGCAGGAATATGTTTGACCACATCCAGACCGCTTTTATTGAAAGACCGCCTCGCTCGGGCGCGTGCGGCGGTATAAAATATAAAGTAATCTTCTGTACAGTAAGAAATTTCTACGAAAGATATTCGAAAGTAATTAAATCTTAATTTATTTAAAACTGCACACACATACAAACACACATAAAATTTATGTCGTATATTATGGTTATATTATGAACGTAATAATGTTTGTTAAATACGTAAAACTTAATCCCTAAATGTAATTATATTTATCATTTGAAATAATAACTTGTAATATTTGTAGGAGTAGAAAACAGAAGTCGTATATTACGCTCAGCTACGCGAAATAAAATAATTTGCACAAATTCACTTACTACTATTAGAAAATAAGAACTGTATAAAATAATATTATCTGGTTTACGCTAAACTAAATTACGTTTGCGTTTCGCGACGGAAAATTCATAGAATGAATATCGCAATTCGACATGCTCTCATATTTCATAAAGCCAATTACATTCCAAATAATCCGTTGAGTAAAATTCGCATCGCCGATATGTGATACAAATCCAAAACGATTTTCTTATTGTCACAACGTGACGTTATCAACAAATATCTAGTATTGTTGCAGTCGTCATTTTAAATAGCATTGACACCGTGAAATTCCATTCGTGTATTTTGTAACATATATCTAGACCAACTGCACCCGGGTGCAATTTTTTAAATCGACCTGTGCCGGTAAATTTTGCAGAAAACGTCGACTAAATTATTAAATAGGGTGCTGTACGTCTGCCGATAAAATAAAAACCAATTTGCGACGATGACACTCGCGTCTCGCAATAAAGTTTTATGAAACGAACTTCGTGAAATAAGAAAAGAAGAGACTACACTCTTGGAGAAAAACCCCCAGAGCACAAATCTTAGATTAATTTAACTTCTATCTCGGAAGTGGCGTGTACATTTTTATCGCGCGCGACGAGAGTTTCATTCCTTTTACTAGTTTTGAACTCGCGCTTTTTAAAAGAATGTAAGCGGTCTCGCATAAAGATCGATTACAAGCGAGATTGAAGTTTTTGATCTTCGGTAATTCAAGATAGGTGCGATAAGTTTAACAAGCTTTAAGAGCGCAAGAGAGCTTAAGTTACCTCTATTATCCATTGACTCGGAACGTCTCGACGAAGGAGATACTCGATTATCGCGGGCCGTGTAAAAGTTTCGACGAGCAACGAGCAAAACGCAACTTCAAAGTGCAACGATATCTCTGTTTATTTGAC
Source organism: Lasius fuliginosus (assembly GCA_949152495.1). Taxonomy (NCBI): domain Eukaryota; kingdom Metazoa; phylum Arthropoda; class Insecta; order Hymenoptera; family Formicidae; genus Lasius; species Lasius fuliginosus. The sequence goes on along the minus strand of OX424452.1, from coordinate 5,065,586 downwards.
AAACTTTCAGAAACAACGAGGTATCGTATTTTATTAATTACTTCACTTGTATTTCACTTCCTCTTGTATTTATTTATATTTATCGAAACGAAAAAGAAAACAGCGATACTTCCTGTATTTATTTGATCCTACCCATTATTCTTCGGTATATAAGCTGTCCCGAGCTTTTATAAGGTAAAAGTAAGTGTGGAAATCCCAGGGTACTCGGTAGATTGTTTTTCTTCGAAACTAAAATTAGTTAAACGGTTGGATGATACGGTAACGTAACTTTTGTTGAAAAAGTTCGAACTCCATTTGCGATACGATGACACGACTCTCGTGTCTTTAATAGAATAATTACAAGTTTCGCGTCCACACCATCGTCGTCATAATTGAGCGGCTTCATGATCGCAAAAACTATACAACGGGATGATTTACCTGTGACTTAAGGGATTATGAGAACGGAGGGAAAAGAAAACGCGAGGAAAGAGATGATCCAAATTCTTGGCGTAGATGCCTCCCGAATGACGAAGTATCTGTCGCAAACTATGTCGAAAGCTCTTTTCTTAATTGTATTAGTTGGTTAGCCCGAAGAGTTAATGAGGCCTCATTTTCGAAGTTTGTAACAACCACGAGGAAACAATATCCCCGTGAGCAGTAAAGAAATTTCCGCGAATCGCGAGGAGAAAGCGTGCTTTATACAAGTTTGTGTAAACTTAGATATTGTTATTTTATTTTAATGACTATTAAAATTATTAATAGTTGGAAATATCACGTCGTTTTGAGATAATGCCAATAAACAACGATAATTCACCGTCAAGCAAACTTCCTGAGAAAAATCGTGGTTCGATTCAATATTGTAAAATCACACACTCCATGCACTATAATTGTAAAATAATTTTTTTATAATTAATAAGAGATGAGAGATATGTATGCTCTCTGAGAAAACGAAGATCATAAATAAATGTAAATTTAAATTCAAATTCAGATTCTCAAGTGTGAGATTCAAATTGAACACATAAATTAGATCGCTTTGCTCTTTCTCTCTCTTTCTCTTTACAGTGCAGATAAAGTAAATCGTGCGCAATCTTCGACAACATAATAAACAATTCACTGACCTGGTAGAGAACGAACCATCGTTGTTGCCATTTAGTGGAATCAGCTGTCCGCTTGTGCAAATATCCTGACAGCGAATGATCGTAATGGGCTTTCTCCGAAAGCATGACTAGCTGAGCGTCATTTACCCTCACTGTAACACATTGCAGACACGTAATGGGTGTTAATAGAGCAATTCACAAATCGATGTGTATATAGCAGCCGCCCAGATTTAGGCAATGAGTACGCAAGGAATGCAGCGCATGCATTTTGCGTGCCATTGCGCGAATTTTTACAAATATAAATTTTGCGAAATAAAATTTGTACGAAGGACAATTTGTAAATACGAAAGAAAAATTTTTGTTCCGTTTAAAAAATATATTTTGGTATCAAAATTATTTTGATCGTTTTCACTCTTTATAATATATGCGTATTTTAAATGCATACATTTATTAGTTTTACGCTGCATATCGCGACTCTTGCGAGAATATATTAATTGTGTAAATCTACTCGTGAGATCTAGTCGGTATACAACAATCGGTATACAGCAAATTAGTATACAACATTCAAACACATTCGAATTGCAAAATTACATACGGCATATATCTACGCGTTTACCGCATAATGTAATGCGCTACATCATAATTATGCGTTGAGTTGTCACACTATTCCGAAATAATAGCGTTCAAAGTGCCGAGGCGAATCTTGTTTACCGCATCATATGAATGTAAATATTAATAATCCGCTGACGATAAGCGTGCTAGCAAACAATGCTGTTCAGACCCGCCGTTTGTTCGTACAGTGTATCAACGTTCAATAAATTACAAGATGGTTATAATTAAAAGCGTACGGCCGTTATTTGACGAAACAAATGAAAAATTTCGCAGAGACAAATAATTCTCGATTACAAAATTGCGGATCCTCGCATGTAATACAATCACGATTGTACGCGATCTGTCAAAACTATCATTTGTACAATATCGCGATACCGAGATGCCGTTCACGCGCGCACACTAGATTCGGGTCACTTCCGAGATTTCAATCTCCGGTGATGATATATGGTTCTCCAGTTCAGTCAGTTGCGAATGCAACTTTGGCTTAACTGCAGCTTCTGCACGAACGTAAAAGTTGTCCGTTCGATCGACCAACACGTGTGTGACGTAAATTGTGAGAAGTCGCCGCGTCGCAATTCGCGGTTATAACGGTTGATATGTCGCAAAACTTTGGTGATCATGTGTTAACTTTAGCGCGAAGATACGCGCGTTTAAGAAACTTTATTCCACTCGAACAAGTCGAACTCGAAGTTTCCCGCGGATAGGCGACGAAAATTCGTATAATACTCACTTGCCCGCATTGCCGTCGTGCATCTCGCGTAAAACGGAGCGAAAGGTAAAACGCTATCAAAACGGATTATTTATAATTATATCTAATATTTCTAATATGCGGATGAAAAATTTAATCTCGATGTTGCGTGAGAAATTTTCCAACAGACAATGAATTTATATAAAACGAGCGCAATGAGAGCACTTCAATGAGAGAAGGCAAACTTTTTTCAACGTAAATACCATAGTATCAAGAACAAACTTTTTTGATATGCGCGGTTTCAGTATAATATAAATATGGTTAGTTGAAATGAGAATATTATCGAAAAATTAGTCTATCTTGTTTAATTTAGTGCAATAATTAAGGACATTTTTTTCACTTGTTGATTAACTAAATTTCTATTAATATACTTATCGTATTTTACACCGTTTATTATAAATAAATAAATTTCTGAAATATTAATTTATAAATTGCGTTTGCATTTATCATATTTTATTATAGTGATGTTGCATATTCAATGTACATGTGTATATTAAATATACAACAATGATCATCAAGGAATTATCTTTTACGAAAATACATGAATTTATAAATAATATTCTTCTGCGAGATTTCAATTCCACTTCATACTAATGCGTATATTTAAAATAAATATTATACAATAATAATATTATACAATAATAATCGTAAGATCGGGAAATATTATTTTTGAAATTCCAAATCTCTGTTACTGCGTTATATCCATTATTTTTTACATTATTTTATTAAGCGCAAAGGTGACAAAAAAATGAAATACATCTTACCAGTTTTTTGCATTTTGGGACTGAGCATGATCACAGGTCGTTAGCAGAAGGATATTTCCCCCACATTGATCTTCACAGCGGTGAATGATTGTCCAGATTACCTTGTTTAGGTTCCAATAGTGTAGAAAATAACACCTTGTGTGCTAAAGTTAAGTGTCAAGGATGTATCTCGATCGGTTTCGAAGACACCAGCTTTTACGTGGATTTATCGAAAGCCGCGCCGTAGCATCTGCGAACGCGAAAGAAGATTTTCTTTGATAAGTAATGCAACTCTCGAGGGGATCTATATTAATAAAATTGTTGTAGAGCTTTACAGTAGCAGCCACGTGTGTTCGCGATTTACAGAGATAGTAAATTTTATTGACAGATTAATATTTGGTATTTTGGTAATATGTGTTTATATATCGTTATGAAAATATATTGACGTCCAATTCAGCTGTTTATTCTCGCAATGATATGTTATTGAGTTTCAACGATGGAACGCTCTGATAACGTTAACTCGTATAAATCAGATGAATCATTAATTGAGTAAATATTGTTACCTAGCCGATTCAACATAACCGAAATAATTCACATCACTAAATACACAACGAAAGTTTGTCATATACCGCGATGTACCATAAATATGCTAAAACGCATCTGTGCGTTTAACCATAATGTCGTTTCACGGTAATTGAATCGAAACGATATATAATCAGAGCTGATTTTCTAATCACGCTCGCATTAATTCGAAATCATGACGTAGCTGACTTTCGATATCTGTTGATTGGTTTACTTTACTTTTTTTATAATATAATTATTTAGGATTATTTGTTTTGTAAGTCATTTTTAGCGCACAAAAACACGAGTGCGAGCACTGCAGGAAATTGAAGCGATGGCACACGCAAATCTCGCGGAAATAAGATATTAAACTATTTATGATTAAAATCGATATTCTCGAGTATTACCTTTAATGAAAGTGCTAATGATAGCCGTCTACCATTCCGATTGCTCTCGATCAAACTGATTGCGAATGAAATTTTGACGCTTTGTGTACGTACGTAAATATTACAAATTAATCTTTATTTTGAGATATCAATTCGCGCATTATATTATATTAAGCCAAAGTAAAATTAATTCACGTTTTTTGACAAAAAAGAGATTGTCTCTGAAATGCTTCAAAACGGATTAATAAAAAGTACTAATACGGTATTATCGTTTTACGCATAATTTGTAATATGAATTAAACATCCCTGAAAACTCAATAATTAATATATGAGCTTGATAATTAATTAAAAATCTGCTCAATGTTTAACAGTTTATAAGTTCATATAAAATGATTAAAATAGAAAAAGATTTGCAACCTGTTTACAAGTGGAAATATTTGTGTGCTGCGTTATACGATAACTCTTTATTTAAAGCTTGTGAGCCACGCGTGTAGCTCTGGGAGTTTTCCGATACGCCTAGCGATACGATCCATTGTTTTATAACACACGCCCAGACGCATCGTTTTAAAAATATCCGCATTTTCCAATTTTATAGTTAATTACTCCGTTTGTTGTTTCATGATATTTGTTATTAAAATTATAAGTATTATGCTTTTGCATTTAGTTCGAAATATTATTGGAAAACACAATCGTCAATCATCTAATTTCGAAGTCAGCAAGAAAATAAGAGAAGAAAAGTGCAACTCGTGCCTTTGCATAATTTAAACTCTCTTCTACCATTTGTATTCGCAAACGAATTGCAATTTTTTCCGTCGATATCTGAAAAAAATCATCGATTCTTCCAAGATATCGACAAAGATTCAAGACAAAAAAATTCAAGGCAGAAAAATTATTTAGCAAGAGGAATAAAACAGGGGAGGAAAGTACACGACAGGCACAAGAGAATCTTGCAGGAACTCGCTTGACGCGAATTTTCCAGAGAGATGGAAAAGAGAGATCATTTTCGTTTCTCTCCCATAGAAATAATCAGCGACTTCCAAAGTTTCAATAGCGAAGAGTCGAGGGAAGAAAACGAAGAGGGGAGGAGAAGGTGAAAGAAAATTCTAAGTATCTCATATCTTTTTCACAATACCTGTTACTCCTGCGTGCGTATCTCGTCGCACGCGTCATTTGCCTTTTCCCTCCTTCTCATCCACCCTCTCTTCCGCCAGCTTCCGCCAAGTCCTCCGCGAGTGATCTCGCCTCACCACCTGTTCGTGCCTACTCTCAAGATCGCATGCCGTGTAATCACCACCCTCTCTTTCTCTCTTTCTCTCCCTCCTCTTTCTCTCTCTCTCTCTCTCTCTCTCTCTCTCTCTCTCTCTCTCTCTCTCTCTCTCTCTCTCTCTCTCTCTCTCTCTCTCTCTCTAGCGAAAACTACTGATAAATATATATTCCTTCTTCTCTTTTCTTTTCTTTTTTTTTTGCGGTCGCACCGAAGGAGAAGATCCACCGGTGCGCGTGTCACCGGTTTTTATCCCCTAGTCTTCCTTTTGTGACGATTTCTCGTGACGGCGATGACAACCGATAAACGGACAGTCTTCAACCGGCCGGTTTTTATTTCAGGCACAACCGGGACGTTGATATGGACAACGATGTTGGCGGAGACGACGTCCCGTGGTGACGGCCGGCGGTGACGGCACCCGACGCTCCTCTTCTCATGGTCGGAAAACGCGCGGGCGACCTGCGATGTTGCGGTGTTGGGGGTTGCGACGTGCCTGACGCGCGGGGACGACCGACCACCGACCGACAAGCTCCGTCCTCCGCTTGTACCGCGACACGCGCGCGTCCACCGCCCCGCAAAAGGATCCCGGAGGCTGCGCCGGATGGGCCCGCAAGTGCGCAAGCTCGCAAACTCACCCTTCCTCCCTGGTATGCGCTTTGCTTTCTCGGCAACCCCTGAGAGAGAGAGAGAGAGAAGGGGGGGGGTGGAAGGGAGAGACAGAGAGAGAGAGAGAGAGAGAGAGAGAAATCTACCTGTACTTGCCTGCGTACCTGCCTGGCCCTTGCCAAGGGGCCGCCTTGGATCCTCAACATCGACAATACTCCCGTCGGCTAACCGAGGTCGGACCAAGCTAAGCTGTACATATTAACAGTAATAGTAGAAAGCGTTTATTTTAGCCCTAGAAATGCCTCGAAGAGCAGGAAACATACGAATCAAAACGTCTTGAAATGCATAGATAAATAGAAGAAAATTACAGAAAATAAAGCAAAATATAACAAGATATGATGTATTATATATGTATTTGCGTGCGTGCGTGCGTGCGCGTGTGTGTGTGTAGGCAAAAGTGCTGCGAAGAAGAAGCTGCGAGCGCGTGTCCCTTATCCGTGAAATTAATAATGCATCGCCCCTTGGCAAGACAAAGACAACATTAACCGTGACCTCGGCTAATCCGCCGGAGTTGATCGCGGGAATTAGGCTCTTTTTTGCATATTTACATATGCCGCTGGAAGAGTATTTATAGTACATTAAAAGTCATATTTCTCGTTTAATAAAAAAGAGAAATATTAAATATTTAAATTTAACAAATTTTATTTAGAGCTATTAAAAGGAAAGTAACTTCTCATTATGTAAAAAAAAAAGTATGAATTAAGAGGACAACTTAAAATTAAATAGAAAATAAGATTTTATCTTTGATTTGCATCTCTCTGAAGCTTGATTTTTAAATTTTTAATTGCTTATAATATAAAACAAAGTTTGGAGATTTGACATATTTGTCAGAGATCCTTGTTCAAACCGATCTGAGAGAACCTACTGTCAAATTTATTAGCAATCTTCTTTTATCATCAATGTTTGAAACCATCAATCCGCGTATATCGTACACGTAGGCGTCATGTAGAAAAGGAAATAATGACGGGCGCAAAGCAACGTAATTATGTAACGAGAGTAACGCGTAAACAGTAGCGTTATTCCCGGCAAAGCGAAATTATAGATACGCCCCTTTGGTTATAATCGGGTTGTCGGTGCAACATTGGAATATATCGCAACAGGCGCATATGCACCCGACGCTTCGTGCATTAGGAGCGACGGTAAACTCCGCGTTGTGTGTGAGAACGGAACGTAATTTACCGTCTTCGGATCTACGAGGCGAAATACGACCACCACCCGCATATGCGTGCATATTCTCTCTTCAACGCTAAGTTGTTTTCGAAATGATCAAAGGGGCATTTTGTCAGTGCCCGCAACATAACTAGGGTATCACGAGGTGCATCGCAGATTTGCATTATGGCGAAAGTTTCAAGCTAAATTCTGTGCATAGCCAAGTTATTTCGCTCTACTTTCTCTTCCCAGGATGTTTTCATAAATAACAGATTTTTTTTTTTTTTTTACAAATGTATCCCTATAAATTTTTCATACAGATACATTATCATAGATAAAGATTCGCAAATAAGAAGAGAAAAGGAGAAACAAAGAGAGTTTTTCTCTCGTCTTTTATATAATGTACAATTATTACAAAGTCCATTTTTTTAAATACATGTTTTTCTTACAAATAGTATAACATGGATATAATTTTAATTAAACAAACAGTAACAGCATAGGTAAAACATTAAAAAAGTTTTATGTATACATATATACGAAGGAAAAGGTAAGTAAAAAGTAATATTGTTAATTGAATTGATTGATTTTATAAAATGTACGTACATATAGTTAATATTTCTGCGCGCGGATAGCGAAATAGAGTAATAGTAAAAAGGTGGTAAAATATTTCGTGCTTTATATCCATTTTGCGCATGAAAATCTCTCTGTATTACGAAATAAGATATTTTATCCGCCGATATCAGCGAGCGTTGTTCAATTTGTGATGTATGCTACATTGGTAGATAAATTTTTCTCTCTGCCAATCAAGCTGCAACGTATTATTTCACATGTGCATTTTAACGCAATAATGGACGTAATGTATAATTTAGAAATAATCGTGCACTTACGGTTTTGTCTATTCTAGGTGATTCCATATTTTCCGTTTGTTTCTTCCCATCATCGAAAAATCTGAATCGTTATTGCAAAAAGTGCGTATGTGATTAATACGTTCTATTGAAATTAATATAAGTAAATATATACACAAAATATATTACCTCTGTTTCTGTTTAAATCTTAAATCGCGAGAATATAATTCTGTTATAGCAATTTTCTCATTATTTTCCGTATTCAGATTTTCGGAAATGAGTTTATCTTTACTTGCTTTTCTATTTAAAGACAACTTATTCTCTCTCGTGTACTGTTTATGTAAAGTGAACTTATTATAGAACTTATGCTCTTCGGAATTATTTCGAGGACTGTAATGATTCCTCGTTTCGGTATGTGTAATGTTTGATTCAGTATTCTCAGCTGCGTGTGAGCTCAAAATATTGATTCGATTATGTAGTTCCGTAAGTTCCTTCAAGTTCAGTGACTAGAAAGAAATGATTGGTAACGAACCGCGACGCACAAAAAATAATATATTAATCGATTTCCTCTTGTGTATATGCATACCTGTAACCAACTCTCTGCGTCAAACGGGCTTTTCTCGATTTTCATAATATCTTCGAATCTCATCTGCAATCTTTCGACATTCTCGTTATGTCTCTTACGAAAAGCGTTCAAACTGCTGTCATATTTTTTCTTCAACAACGCCAATTTGTTCTGATATTCCTCTACCTGGCACTGTTAGATCGAAATTAAAGTATTTATAAGAAAAATTTTGTCCGAAAGGAAAATGCAATGAAAGAAAAAAGATATATGTACTTTAACTTTAGTTTGTAAATCGTTCTTCTCCTTCAACAGATAGGTAATACACTCTTGAAGATTCTTTATTTCGTAATCTCTCAGCTTTACGTCATCTATCAAATTTTTAATTTCATGCAGTTTGCTCTCGTATTGTCCTTCGAGAAATCTTAACTTTTGCACAGCATTCTCAGTATTACAATCTACTTCTTGAGCGATCGGAACGAATTCATCTCGCGTGCGTTGACTTGTGTAAAATTCCTCATCTTGTTGATAAGACTTGAAGGAAATTGTTAACATTATTCAGGTTATATTCGAGGTGTTAATTGGTCATTGCGATAAAAGAAACAATAAAATTTAATAAATTTATTTACCTCATCAGCATATACTTTCACTTGTTGCTTCTCTTTCTCGTTTTCAAAAATGTCTTTGTTTTGATGCTGTTCAGACGCATTCTCCATCTCTTTGTCGTATTCTTTAATTTCCGTTCGAAGACGCACGATTTTCTCATAAATTTTCCCAGGAAGTGTGTACAGTGTATCTTTCAAGGACCGTTTAATCGTGTCTTCGTGTGTGTATAACAATTGATCGTTAGTATTTCTTACAGTGTCTATGTCCGTTTTTAATGTCTCATTTCTCTGCGATAACGTTCGCAGTTCATTTTCGATGTTCGCCGTGGAACTTTGACGACTCATTATCTCGCTCCTCAGATAGTCCACTTTCGCCAGTAGCTTCTCTTTATCCATGTCTAAATCCGATAGGTTCCCTTGCAGAACATTTATCACGGCCATATTGTCGCTCTCTCTTCTCAATAATGAAATCGTGTCGTTGCTCCGAGCGAGTTCAATTACAACTTTGCTTAACTGGTCCTGCAACGATTGATTCTCGTCCTGCAGTCTCACGATATCGCTTTGCTTTTGCGTTATCATGGCATCGTATCTGATGCTTCCGTGCGTTAAAGCCATTCTATTCTTTTCATCCTTACATTCCAGATCCGCTATTATTTCAGCGTTCTTAGAGACAATCTCGTTAGCTTGTGTTAGCTTATTTTTAAGATCGTTATTCTCCATCTGCAGTTCTATCAATCTGCCGAACCGATAAATATCGATTTAAGAAAGATCGATGAAATATTTTTAATGATAAAAATAACAAAGCTACTAACTCCTTTCTCATACTGTCGATATTATTCGTTTCCTCTTTTAAAATACTGATGGTCTGCTGTAGGACATCTATCTGTTGATTTAACTTACGTATCTGGTCTCTCTGTACTTTTAATTCCTCGTTTTGCGCAGTGTTTGTGTCGAAAAAATCAACGTTCTCGTTTTCTAACGCGAGAAGGTCTTTGTGCAGCCTCTCAATCTCCGAGTCTCTCTTATTTATTACAGCTTCCAACATCTTCTCTTTCTCCAGCATCCTTTTTCTTATCTGCTCTTGAATCATGCAATCCCCTTCACCCCTCTGCAACATATGCTCCGCCACTTTTTGTTTTAATTTCGTAATCTCAAGGTCCTTCTTTTGCAGCTCCTGCTGCTGCTTCGCGTACTCTTTGACGATCTGCACGTGATAATCCCCGGCGCCTTAACGAATTTGTATAACTGTCAATCGACGTGTCACCGAGAAACTACGCGAGATACTTTACATGTTGTACCTTGAAGAACTGTGGATATCTCGTGTATCTTGTTGATGGAGCGTTTGATATGCGTCGCGAGGGCGTGATCGATTTCTTCGTACGAAATTACTTCATTCAATTCCACCTTTTCCGACTCTTCAGAACACATTGCACTAGAGTCAATATCATCCGACTGAATTTGAACATTAACTAATTCTTTAGATGAATGACAATCGCCGCAATTACTCGACGTGGAATCTTCTGCAGTATTATTGAAATTTATTAGAATCTGTGCGCGCATCACACAGATTATCTATTAATACGCAATCGTATATCGATCCATATGTAATAATATGTAATCTGCTAACGTGGAATTATTTCCTATGCGCGTCATTATTATATACTTATGCTTATGCCTCGCAATATACCTGCAACCGGCTGGATCGATCCGTGTCCGGTATCAAAATCTGTGTTTGTAATCTCGCTGGCGGACTCTTGGCTGTAACATGCCACATAAGCCTTTAAGTTATCTATCTCCCGCAGACGATTACGTCGTTCTAGTTTACACTCCTCCAACTCGGCTATGAACGCTTTTAAAGCGGACAACGCGCTCTGGACGTCTAAGCAAGTGTCGTGCTCGCACTTGGTGTACTCGCAAATCCCCTCATACGCTATCTTAGACTCGTCCAAATTGTTCAGACTACTTTTCAGCATGTTAGTCAGATTACCGACTTCCCGCTCCATACAAATTAGCTGCATTTCGCACTGCGAGATCTTCTCGTTTTTCACCTGAATCTCATTTTTCAAGTTGGCCATTACATCATTCATCTCTACCTGATCGTGAACACAATTTTACTATATATCTATTTATATACTTCTCCGTAAAGTCAATTTAAGGCTTAGAATTAGAACTGATTATATGTACCAGGCATCGAGTTTATTGATATAATCTTATATCTAATCATTTTTTTTTTTTTACAAAGCGCAATGCCATTAATCTTTCATATATTTACTATTTTATATATTACTTGTAAAATTTATTTTCTAGACCTGCGAAAGAAAGAAGAAAGTATTTCATTAAAACATTGTCCCTACATTTTCCTACAATCTCTTTTTTATTTAAAACTGTAACTCTCTATATATCTTCAATAATCGATAAGTCTGTAATTAATAAAATTTAATTATGTATATTTTTGTAGCAAAAAAAAAAGCTTAAGGTAATGTGTGACGTTGTACTGACATTTTCGAAAAAAAAATCTATTTCCTGTTATTAATTGAATCGACATTAAAATTGTGAGAATATGACGTGATACACGATGCCAAATGACGCACCTCACGAGTGTCGGCAGCAACAGACATTTGTTTTATCAACGTCAATAGTCGTTTTATTTCGTCTTCTCTGTCCGCCAACGTGCAACTTTGTTCACAATATTGCTTTTGAAGTATATCCCGCTCCCGCCAGACATTTTTCACCTGTTCTAAAGCAATACCGCAGCTTTCCGCCTCTTTCGATAAATGCTCCATTTCTTTCACCTTCCGCTAATTTATATATATATCACAGTTTTATATATATGCACATTATATATATAATTAATTAAACTCAAATCAAATTCAATTTCTCTAAACGATTATATTACGTGGTATATAATATGTCTCACGTATACTAACCGTAAGAGATTCGTTTTCTACGGAAAGTAATTCTGCCTCTTTAACTTCCTGTCTAAGTTTTTGTATTTCTTGCGATTGGAAATAACAAACTTGACATTTTCTACCTAATTCTGTCTTCAACTGATCCAGCAGACACTCCGAAGAAGAAAGCTAAATAATGGATAGTATAAAATTCAGTTAAAAAATATGTGTAATTATATAAAAAATGATTTGTGTGTATACATATTTTTTCTGGAAATACATTAGACATATTACTTTTGCACTTAAATTTTCCACTTCGACATTGCGCTTGTCGCTTACTATTTTCAACTTTTCTTGCAAGATCTACGATATGAGATTTAAATGATTACACAAATTTTTAATTAATGTAGTTAACAATAAATATCGATTTACATTAAGATTACGTCTCAAAATATTTGCATTTTCATCCTCTTCTTTTAACAATGTTTGTAAATGCTTATTCAATTCTCGTAGCTCTTCTAGCTCATCTTCCTTCATCTAAATATCAAAGACGAATAAAGTTCATTATGTGTAAATATATTTGTTACATAAAAATTTCGTTTTGATAAAAAATTCCATTCAATTAATATTGTTTCGTACACCGAGTTCGTTCTTCAAAACAATAATTTCCGAGTCTTTTTGAATAATTACTCCCTTATGATTTTTTTCACAGACATCGGGATCCAAGTTTATCCTTAACTCGCTTTCAGATGTGGATACGCTTTCGCTACTTTCACAGTATTGACTAGACGACGAGTCAACATTAGATTGTTCATCGTAAGTATCATCTTTATATTTGTCCGTTTGTACACCCACTTCGCAAACATCTTGCATCACTTGAGAAGATGCGTCAACATACTCGATGCAGGTACTCGTTTGATCGCTGTACTCTGCAGAATTTATTATAGCTCAAAATGCGATATAGATTACATGAATATATTTTTAAAACTGACCAAAGAAAACTGTTTCATAAAAAGGATTAATTTTACATTTTAATTTTCGACAAGTTAAAATCCTTATAAAATAACTTTTATGTTGAAAGTTAAATTTTTTTACCTCGCGCGGCTCTCGCTTCGGTTAATATATTGCAAGATGTTACGCGCGATATCAGATAAGTATTATTTTCCGATGGTTTTGCGTTCAGATCCTCTCTCAAAACGTGCGTATTAGTTAATAAGAAATTGTGGATTCCTCTATCGTATCGAAATCTCCTACCAGGACGAAAATACATCGATAGATACGTGTCGGAATGTTGCAAGGCAGCAATCTTATTCGCGTTGAATAATCCTCGTCCTTCCTGAGAGAGCGGTCTTATTATAGTTTCAACCTTCATTTCTTGTGTCTCATTAATCACGACGCTAGCTTTGTCCTGCAACGGAGAGGACTATTGCAAACTCGACTATAGAAATAGCGCAATTTTAAACACACGCATTATTAATCGGAAAACTTACGAAATTTTCCAGACATTTCTGTTGTTCCGAAGTAAGCTTTAAGGATTTATATTTTCGCAGTTCTCGCCGCGCAACGCGAAGCTCATTTTGAGCTTGAGCCGTAAGTCCTATAATGTTTTCCATTACGACGTTGAATGGTACCACTCTTCCTGGCTGTATAAAAAGGAATTCTATCTCTTTCATTCGCTAACATAATTTATTTAATAAATACGCATATATAAAGTGCGTGCTGAATAATATCGTATAATGTGCTGATTAATATTCATGCTGAATATCTGGGCGGGATATAAACATGAAATATAAATATGAAAAGCATTCCACTTATTTTTTCCATAATCAATAACGCTCCATATTTCAAGATTGCTCATTTAAAAATTTCTGAACTTTTTATATAGAAATAATTATGTTATGTGTATGTATGTATTATATCTGTGTTCGTATATATATGTTGTAAAGTACATAGATATTTATCTTTAATAAATAATGATTCGCGGTGTGTATTCTGAAAGAGTCAAGATGACATTCGCAATTAGAAAACAAACCGCAGGATCATGTTCGTTGAGCTCGCGAAAGTAACGCGTACTCTCTAAGATGTTTGGACTCCAAGCTCGGATGTCCGTACATGAATTGTACAGCTTTAAACGACCTTCCGATCTTTTTTTCGGCAAGATGTAATCCCCGTAAGTCAAGGGTGCATCACTGCTTGGTCTGCCCGCCAAAAAGATGCGCGGTCCATGCTCGGCGTAAGACATGTCTGTCTGGTGTATTAAATCCCTCTCACGATCGGATATGTACAAGATTTTCGTCGCTCCCTTAAGCTTAATAAATGACCATTAAGCGTCTAATTTTTACAAAAATCATGACCCATGCAAGGTTATAGATTTTGATGTTGGCTGTACTATATTTTATTTATACACCATAGTAACGGCACGAGAAGACATCTCGAACTCGGGATAATTAGAGGAACGTGGAATTTTATGTGGAATTATGCAAGTAAATAATAGGGTAAATTAGAAAATACAATAAAATATCTTTATTTTATAAGCTGCCATTAAGAATTACAGCGTTAATAAGTACTTTCGTCCTCGTAATGTAATTCATACTAAGAACTACACGACTATTGCGTAAAATATATATCTAATTTCATCTCATGAAAGCTAATTTAGCACTGACATCTCTCCACGTAACAACTACGGTTCGATAAAGCACTAAGTACAGATGAAAAAAAATTTCTTACAAATGTGTCTGGTTCGCATTCTATTTGGTTAAGTACAAAAATGATTTTTCGTCTAGAGCAACGAAATACATACAGATTAAACCTAAAAATCACCTTACGTTAATCCTCTAAGTCATTCTTTCTTTGAAAAAAAGCACTCTCTCCGACTCGCATACCGTAACTATTTTCCCTAAGAAAGACATCCCTTTTAAATATTATACATGATCTGTGACGCATAAATGTCCGGGCTAAGATAAGAACATTCGAGAATTAAATAGAAAAACATGCAAAATATATAGCGATATATTCGACGGAATCGATAATGCGATTAATAATTTGGCAACCGATAAGGCTGTTAAAAATGCGCTTATCGCGGAAGTCCAAGTAATACCTTGCGATTACGATAAACTAACACTCAATAGAGAATAATCTAGGGGAGATATTATATATACACACACTCACACACGTCTTTCCGAATGAAGTAGAAAAAGTGGGATCGAGTGCATATAAAAATAGATTCGCGCATAACTATGAAGGCAGTATAGATTTCTTAGAAACGGTATCTCGCTCTCTTCCCTTTTCAACGATGTAAATATATAATTAGATTTTAATAATGTTTCCTAACATTAATTCCACTTCGATAAAGGCACACAAGATATACAAACAACAATATTTTACACATGAAAATATGATCGTTATTTTCCTGATGTTTCCATCGGTACCTACCGCCCTAAAACACATTTCCTCAGTCTGCAATTGAATAACAGATAACATAGATAAAAATGAAATTAAAATTCAAAAACTTCAACAGTCTAAACATGAGGTGGAGTAGACGAAGTAGATACACGAATAGACGTGTGACTGCGTTATAAAAAAAGGGAACACTTATAATTTATATTATTTTTAAAAGTAGCTGTGTGGAATGATATATAATGTAAGGCCACTTTTCTTTTTTGTATCGCAATCATATCAGACTACAAGAAAGATTTATATCGCTATTTCCTCCTATGAGATTATCGATCATTATTTACATTAATATAAAGGCCTCTTTCAGTCGAGACAAGTTGTTGAGTCCCATTTTTCTGTGCATTATGTACAATCAAGTATCATTAATGAGCATCTGGATGAGAACAAACAGCATATTACCTCAGTTTTAAAAATATCCATTATAAAAAAAATCATACCATCCATTTCATATTCATCCATTTTTAAGTACATATTAGTTTCAGGTAATTAATTACTAAATGAAAAAATTATAATACTTTGAATACTACAGTCGGTATCAAATTATCTGTCGAGTATATCGGACAAATAATACTTCATAAGATAAAGGAATTCAATTTCAGACTTATATATAATTTTTTTAAAAGTTATTCTTTCTTCGATTATATAGGAAATAAAATATCTATTTTCTTCTCCAAATTTCTTCCAAAATGGATAATGTTTAATTGCTCTCGATTAGTGCTATAAAAGAATGATTCGTAAATGTAAAGAAAATATTTTGATCAATGGAGCGATACGTTCAACCATCGAGAAAAAGTTCAACGCGATCGTGAAAGGCACTAGACTATAAATATATTGTAAAAAAATACAATATAATATAACCCATTGCTTTGTATCTCATCTATAAGATATAACATCATTAGAATAACAATAAAGTATAGGACCGATGATTCTACAATTGCTCTGTCTCTCATAATAACAAATACGACGCTCTTCTCCGCGCGTATTTCTCTTCTTGGAATTTGCATGAAATATATCGATTCAATCAATCGCAATTTCTTGTATAATACTTCAAATTTGTTTTTCTTTTGATTGCTATTTCTCTCATTTTTCTATACATTTATCTTATCTCGATACTTTATAACTAGATCTCCATTTTATGATTTTTACATGCAAGGCATGATATTCATCTTTCAGAGTTGAAGCCATAGAATAGCATTAGTTGTTCCAAAGTATTGATTTTATAATTCGAAGACGCATGATATACTGTAACCAACAAACTCTCCTCGCATTAATCAACTTGTCTAAAAACTTTGTAAAATTCCAGGATTAACGTGATTATTGTCGTGTATACGTGTTTCTCTATGGAGCCTTATTCCTAGACAACTTCTCTTCGCGAGCAAACATTAGCGGACGCTATTAAATTGAGCATAATTTAACCCTCCGCCAGCGGATTCTGAGTCACTTATGACCTATCTTATGACCTATGAGTCACTTATGACCTATCTTAAGAATGTTTTATAAAACTCGTGCAGAACAAATAATTCTTATGTGCATTATACAAAAATATCAATACTTCTTATTTTAAAAATATTTTTCTTTCCTTTTTAATTATCACACACAGTAGTATTTTAAGAAAAAAGAATATTTAAGAATTATATATATATAAAATATATTTTTTTTATGTATCCCCCAGATTAAAATCCATTAAAATTTTCAATTTGGGATATGTATAAAAAAAATTTTGTTATAGATCAAAATTGACTCAGCCTCCGCCATACGTGGCTGTCACGCCGTCCGTTGTCCAAGATAATCCTTGGATCGTAATCAACCAATCATAATTACCCTAGAGGTGTAGAACACCCTGATCGTGACTGTAATTTTGGTGGTGATGGTGATGGTGATAGTGATGGTGTTGAGTAGACGACGCCGAAGCGTCGTCCTGCATTGTCAAACCTGTAAGATCAACAATCTCGTCCGCCTCCTCATCGCTACCGGCGCTTTGCGTGGACTGATGACTTCCCGAAGACAATTGGCTATTACGTGAGAACGAACCGCGGCGAGGTGCAGCCAACGCTGCCCTCTGATTCGCCGGTTTGACAGTTATGATGAGATTGGAGGAATTCGCTATCATCATATCCGTCACCTATTCCATACATGAATAACCGCATAAAAAAAAAAGAAAAAAAGAGCGAGTTACTATTTTGCTATACAAATATTTTATATTTTTACAGAATAATCTTTAATTATTGTAGGGAGTGTTTTAAATATGCTATTATAGGGGGTGCTTTAATTAGTTTACTATAATAGCAATAAATATAAATAATTGTATAAATTGAATATAAATAACTGTATAAATATCAGGTAAAAATATACTTTAAAATGCATTTTTTTCAAATATAAACTATATTCTATAATTCTGCTTTAACAACTATAACTATGACTCTTATATTAATATTTAGTAATGACTTAATATATTGCTTTCATAAAAAAATTATTTCTATAAAAAATCTTATTTACCTGATCAAGTGTTTTCCCTGCAACCTCTATACCATTCACTTCCAGGACCTCATCATTTACAGCTAGAAGCCCTGTGCTCTCTGCTAAACCACCTGGTACTAATCTGCTGATAAACACTCCTGGAACTTTCTCAATTCCCCCTCCAGCTGACGATGGCAATATGCGATAGCTTTCACCATCTTTAATATAAAATCCTAGTGGCTTATCGGAACCGTGTTTCAAAAGACGCACACGTCGACAAGTTTCTGGCAGTATGTCGACATCAATAATTGCGGATACCTGATTGCAAGAATAATTATATGTTAAATCAGTTGATATTATGAAACATATAACATTTAAGAATAATCAACAAAGTGTAAACTTACCTGCCTAAAATCATGTGGATTTGAAATAGCAATAGATTTTGGCTTTCCTGGTGTGCCACCCAGGATACTGGATATCAGGTTTTTAGGTTTTATTGTTCCATATCCATTGTCCCATGCTCCGTCACCTGTCATAATAATAATTAAATTAAATGTGTACACATACACAAAATGCATACACATTCACAAAATATATAGAAAATCACGAATAATTTTACCTTTCCTCTGTATGAAAATTCTGAGCAGACACCTGGTGGCCAATAGAGCTCTAGCCAGATTGTTATCATTATTGATGGGAAGTAGATCACCGTCTGTATCCGTGTACCAAATTAAAAAGTTAAAATCTGCTCCTAAATCATGCCGTTGTGCCAACAGTTTACCAAAATCCTCATAACTCATAGGCTCGTTACGATTGATGGAAAATCTGATGATGTCGGCGTCAAACTGCAAAACAATTTAAGCAATGTGCACTTCTGAACATCCTTCAAAGTTATTTCTTATTGACGATGTATATACCCACTTTGCTCTTCACGGCGACGATGCCGTTGTCCACCTTGTCCTGTTTCTTGGACATAGCAGCGTAGAAATTTAACAAGTATGGACACACTTTCGCGCTGTCGACACCTTTAATTTTTGGCAACGAGCTTGAATGGGCTTAAATCATTCAACTCATAGAGTTCAGTGTCTAAAACTTGCTCTTTTCATACATCTCTCATAGATAGCAGCAGTGAGCAAATAGTGTCCACTTGGAACGATCCAATGAGATTTGGAGGAGATAACAACATCGGGTCTTCATTGGATGTATCTGGAAATTCTCTAGATAGAGATTGATTGGCTGCCGCAATATCAGTTAGATTGATTGTATCACTTTAACATATTATCGATGAATGAACGTTGTTAGTATATTGCGTATGGCTGATAATTGTCCGGTGTTGTCTGATTGTTGTTATATATATTCTGTTAATTTCTGTAACAGATTAATATATAGAAAGGAACAGGATAAATGTAAGAAAATAGTGTAAAGTTTAAAAGACAAAAATAAGTAACTGATAATTATTAAGCCATTAGGAAAACGTAAAAACAAACTCCATGTTTATATTTTTATACTCATTATATTATTTAATATGTAGAAATTGTAGTGTATTATTTAATGCAGAAATTACCAAACATTAATAATGTTATATTATTGTAAAAAAAAATGCAATGTAATTTCTAGATGGATAATCAGGATTCAACAAGTATTATTAATATGATAAAAGATCTACGTTCTGGAACGGAATCCTATCGCAGAAGTACTGGAATACCAGTGCGAGTCCCAGGAACTAGCTATATATGTTCGAAATTCAATGAAAGTGATGACAGCATTATCTCACCAAAACGGCAGAAACTAGATGAATCTGATACATCTACAATTAACAAAACTCAATCTGATTCTGTCCCAGGTAGTCCTTGGGAATGGCGACGTATGAAAGGAGAGGTAAGATGACACATATACATTAAAAAATGATACTTAATAATCATATAAATATATAAGTAATTATATAAATATATATCAAACATTATTATTACAAAAATATGCACTATATAATTTAAATAAAATAAATAATTTGAATAAATATATGAAGTAATTTAAAGAAAAACATTTCCATTTAGGTAATATCATTAAAGACTAGATTGACTCATCAAGAGGCAACTGTACAACAGCTACACAATATACGCAGACAGATGGAAGAAATTTTTGAGAAGGAGAAAGGTCTCTTACAAGTGCAGGTGGAACAAGATAGGCAAACCATTCAACAGTTAGAAGTCCGACTTGATGTTGCACGACGGACAATTCAAGATACAAGAGAAGCACAAGTTACTACAGAAAAAGAATGGTCCCAAGTAATTATATGTTAATATATCCTATATGTTAATTCATATACTTTATTTTATAACATACTTTTACATCTTTTAATTATTTACATTTTATTAGGTAAGAAACAATTTAGAAAAGCAAATAGCAACATTGGTAACTGAAAATGCAAAATTATCAGAGAATGTGAGAAATGCTTCCATAAAAGAGAGATCTTCCCCCCTTCAAGATACTAATGAATCAAATGAATTACAATTAAAATTGGAAACTATGGAAGCTAAAGCAGCAATGTTGGAAGAAAGAATGAAGGAATATCTCAAGATGCAACAGGACTATGAATTGCAAAATGTGGAACTGCAGAATACGAAAATTAAGCTAGAAAGACTTGAGTCAGAAAGAGCATTGTGGGAAGAGGGCAAATTATTAGCAGGAAGAGCGGCAAGAGCGAATGATCTCGAGAAAGAATTGAATATAGTGAAAAAGACTGTTACAGTACTAAAAGAGTCAGTCAAAGAAAAATTACTCTTAGAGGAGCAAATGGCCAATATGACAAAAAGGTATTTTTCGTGTGTTTGGAACAAAAATTCTTTATTTAACATTACATTTATTTAACAGTGCATGGTTTGTTACAGGCTAGAGCACACTGAAAAAGTAGAGCAACAAGTGGCGATATTGGAGGCAAAGCGGTCCGAGCTTGCGCTTCGCTTGCAAGAATACGAAACAATTGGCATTACTGGTGGACCAACGGCGGTAAAGCGAGAACTGAATCGACTTCAACAGGCTGAGGTGGACTTGAGAGCAGAGGAAGGTCAGCTGAGATCAAGATTGGATGCGGTGCTGCGAGAGTCACAGAATTTGTCAAAGAATTATGAGGACGCGAAGAAGTTGGCTACCGATGTGACATCATCAAAAGAGAAACTAAATAAGCTCGTAAGCAGGCTGCAAAAGAAAATGATTCTCGTCACCAGAGAGAGAGACAGCTACAGACAGCAATTAGACTTATACGAGAAGGAGATGACGATAGACGCCAACAATGCGATGACCGAAAGAATACCGGCTTTAGAACGCGCTATAGATGGATATAGGTATATTCATGTACTAGTATACGTATCGCAAATGTTTGATTAAATTAAAAATTATTTCATAAAAAAGAAAATGTTTTCAATATTATTTCAGGGACTTAGTTAATAAATTGGAAGCAGATCTTCAAGCGGCCGAGACTGGCACACAGAAGAACGAATGTAATAAATTGAGAGAAGAGATCGAGCAATTGAGAGGCGAGCTCGAACATCGAGCGTTAAAGGGCGATTTCAATTGCAACGCTCGAATTCTACATTTCGCAATGAATCCCGCAGCAATAGCGGAGAAACAAGCCGAGGAAAAACAAGCGGCTCTATTACGAGAAGTGGAAGAGCTTCGAGCCAAGGTGAGGCCAGGAAATTATGGTGCAACTACATCATCGTTCCAGACGCAAGGTACATAAATAACGATATTTATGTCTTATTTGCCATATTCTTTGCGCAACTATTTATTTTTTTTTATTTAATATAGAAATTGTAGAATTGAAGCAAACGCATGAAATAAAGATAGCGCGCTTGAAGGAAGCTTTTAAGGCATCATCACAGGAATTTCGCCAAGCGTGTTATCAGCTATTTGGTTGGAGAGTGGATCGAACAAAAGAAGGTTATTATAAGTTATCGAGTCAATACGCAGAATCACCGGACGATTTTCTTTTCTTCCATATAGGAGAAGAAGGTGTGGATATGTTGGAGACCGCCTTCTCCACAAGCCTAAGTAGCCTAATTGAACAATATTTGCAAAGGCAGCATAGTGTTCCTATGTTTCTTAATGCTGTACAATCCGATCTTTTTAGTCAGCAAACTGTGACAAATGTTGTGACATAATACTGTTCTATGTTTTTCATGAAACCAATATTTTTATTTATAAATTTAACCAGGCTTCAATATACAATAATGTAATATTAGTTGAATTACATTTATCGCTGAACGCCTAATAAATTTCTATATTTTTCTATAAAAAGCTGTCCACACAGATACACAGACACACACATACACATATTCATACATATTAATTTATTAATGCTAAAGTAACTGGAAATTAATTTTATGCATGAATGTCATAAATATTACCTATAAATAATCATATTTATAACAATAATTTTCTGGAAAAAAAAAACAATTTCTTTTATTATAACGAGATTTTACAATATCATTTTAAATCTATTCCATCCTATGTTGATAACAGATTTTCTCTATCTTCAGTTGCTACAAGAATGATTTGCAATAGCAATTTAGAACGAATTCTTGTCATTTTTATTTAATTATTTTATTATTAATACGAATGAGAGAAAGTTAACGATAAAATTAAATTTTTCGATTAATTTTGCACAAAATATCGATATAGAAAATTGTATATATCGGACATATAATGAATGTGAGATAATAACTCACTCCCATAAAAAACTAAAGATGTTTCAGATAATATTTTCGAAATCTTTTACATAAAATCAGAGATAATTCCAAGAAAGTTGAATAATTTTTAAGAGTTTACAAAAACAACTCTAAAGAAGAAGACGTCGAAAATAAAATTATTTCCTTCTGTTTCACGCAATATAAAATTTAGAAAATTTCCAAAAATATTTTGTGTGTATGTATAAAATGTATAATATATAAAATTTGTGTGTATATGTGTAAAATTATATCGCAGCTTTATTATAGAGAGATTAAAGCTCAAGTTTGGTCATGATCTTCGCTGTATTCGCATCTGACCTTATTAGTTGCAAGGACACAGTGATGTCTTGCCACGATTCTTCGATAAAAACTTACATCGAGAAAACTCTTATCGTGCATAAAAATCTTGCGAGAGGAAGACTACGTCGAAGTTGAAAATCGCGTTGGGCCATCCCAGCGGCTATCCCGCGGGAGACGTTACCGCTCGACCACACTCGTACGTGCTCAGAAAGGGGAAGCCTGTGTGTCCCAGAAGAGCGATTTCCATTGCTTTGTTCGGTGAAGGAACTGAGACGGTGATCTTCATTAGTGACTAAGTCGTTATATGGGACTACCGCGCCCACCACTATATATGAATAAATGCGCACTCACACATTTCTAAAACTTAGCATTTATGCGTGCGTGTATGTGTGTGTGTGTATGCACGAATATATATATGCATACATATATATATATATATATATATATATATATATATATATACATACATGTGTATCTCTGGATGACCAAAAGCATTTCGTGGTAACGAGGAGGAAGAGAGAAAGGAGGAAAGATAGATAGAGAGAGAGCAGTCGTCTACGCTATAGCTGACGACGGGAACTCGATATAACGGTGCCAGCTGCAAAGGGACTCGAGTCGACGGGAACTCCCGAGCTGAAACTCCATTATCCTTAATTATAATCGCGTTTAATCGCAAACTCATCCTGCGCTCTCCCTCGCATACGTGCCGCTCTCGCGCCTCGTAGATCCGCCTTCGTCCTTATCCTCGTCTACGTCGTCGTCGTTTACCTTGCCTCTCGTCCCGCATCGCCAGCCGCAGCCGCGCGCTGTTGGTTATCAATCCGGAATCAACGCGCGGGTATTTCTTCGACAACGGGGAAGTAGCAGAGCGGATGGGGCCTGACGAAGATTATCCGCATCACCGAGAGAAAGAGAACCATCCTTTCCTGGCCTGACATTTACATACAAAATGCATGGAGCGTATAAACGGTAGGCGAGAAACGCGGTGGTTTAAGTGCCCCGAGAATGCCAGGCCTCGGGAAATATCGACGCGGGAGTCGCACGCAGGTGTATGATTAATGCGATACCGCAACGCGCGCCGCAGAGATATCACGCGTGCGGGAGAATTGATTCTAATAAGACCTCACGCGAGAGGACCATCCGCCAGATCATTGCGGACTGTGCTTCTCGCTTTGATCTCGCCCGAACTTTGATCAGACATTATTTACGCGAGAAGTGTATCGCGGTTTTAAAATTTAAACTGAAAACTCGCTAAAAATACGGCTTTGCTAATAAACGAGATAATATTTTTTTTTTTAATCGAGATCAAAGCAACTCTTAAATCTTATATCATCTTACAAGAATATCTCTTTTAGCCTCAATTTAAATGTACATATAAAAATAAAACGTAATAATTATTCAACTTTAAAGATAAAATACGATGATTGAAACCTATCTATCTCGATAAATTAAATTTTTATTTGTAAAATGTGTGTATTTATTTTACAATTCAATTATCGCGACGAGAGTGTCAAATTGTTAAATTAACACGGAGATCATTTTGGCGTTTTTCAGCAGCATCAAGTGCATTCGCCAAAATTATCCTAATTTCGACGATTTTTAATCTCCGATTTGGAAAAGATTTTTTCAATTATTTTATGAGAATTTTATTTACACGTTAATCTCTCATAGTCACATACATCTTACTCGGACACGATGATCTATCACGATTTTGCGTGATACTTTTTCCAAGCCTCCCTCAGTTTTCCGCAAGATCACTGTTCAGCCACGTGAAAGAATACGGACGTATGTAGCCACATCGGTAGAGATCCCGCGGAGAAAGATAATCAATCGGGCTGTGCAGGGTAAACCGGTATCTTATCAAAGTTGCCCTATAAGTTCATGAAACTTGGTCCCGTCTTTGTCTTCTCAGGGGTCGTAGAATGACGAGAGTCGCACGAGTGCGACAGAGAACTTTCGCCTGTGAAAAGGAAGGGAACAAATCATGTATGTGTATGTGTGTGTGTGTGTGTGTGTGTGGAGGGTGGTGATACGCAATGGTGTTCATGGGGTGTAGGAGCGAGAAACAGAGGGCGAAAGGGAGACGAGAGAACTGTCGCGGGGCGCGGTGAGAAGGGATGCTGGTAGACTTCGTGCTAACTTTCGTGTCCGGGTGCTCGCGGCACCGCCAGAAGGAACTTTGTCGATCAGAGTTGCGAAGGAGATTCTCAGTTATGTTGGCAGTGCCACCCTGTAGATATCTCTGGAGCAGAAAGGGGTGAATACGTCGTCGGTGGGATAATGCGGGATGGCTCGCGCCGCGGGGTTATCTTCGTGTTCTTCGCCAGAATCATTCCTGACGATTCGATTGTCTCCATCAATACGATATAGCGATTTATATTTTAACACATTGAGAAATAGCCAAATTTCTATCAAGTTCTTCTGATATAAGTTTGCAATCAATTTTATATTGTAATAACTATTAGGAAATTTTCGTTACAGCAAAATTTAAATTAAGCCCACTTTATACAGCGTAATAAAATCTAAGATTTAATCTACATGATGTTATTAAAAAGAAGTAGTTATATCAGAGAGAAAAAAATTAAGTGGATGCTCAAAAAAGATAGTTTTAAGATATGCGAGTAAGAAAAATACAATAAATGACATTTAATAAAAATATCCGGAAGATATATTCACTATAATTAATCATGTTATATCGTAATTAATCTTTCCGACATACTTAAGGTATATAAGGCTTTTTATCGCAGAGTAGTACTTTTAGCATCGCTAAAGAACTTCGAGACGATCGTAAGAGAATCAGCGAGGAAGCCGAGGTCGGAAGATGCGAGCGCGAAATAGGTCAGAGAGAAGAATAATTATCTATTTCTCGGCTCTATTACACCTAAAGTACCAACTAAAGAGGAAAAAGCTAGTAAGGAGCACGACAGGCACGAGGAGGCAGCAAATCACTTTAATTTTCAAAATCGTTATGTCCGTAACCCCGATGAAAGTTTTCAACTGCAGTCGCGTTAAGCTTTTAAGCAGCGGTACAAATTGTACGAAAGATTTTTTTTTCCATTCGCATTACATTCGCGTACAAATTTAATGACGCCTTCTTCCCGTACACTTCAAGCTTCAGAACCCACAGAAATAAAAAATATGTTTATATATTTATATATCGTTTGAATTTTTCTATTTTTAGATTTTCTTGCTAACAATATGCTCGCAAATTTAATTTCGAAGTAGGCTTCGACGAATCTAAAATTACGATTAATTGCCCGAATTTGTCGAAAGAGAAGACCGCGGAGAGTAGGTTGCGTAGGTGGAAAATCTCACTCCCGCGAATTTCGCTTTATTTGGTCTTTCGTCCGACTGCGAGCGAGCACACGAGCGCGGCGGTAACGAAGAAATATTAACGCTAAGCCGACGAATGAATACGAATCCGCACTTTATATCTTGGTAAGGTCGGATACGACGGATACGGCGGGGTCAGGGACCGAAATAAAAGCTGATGCTCGGCTGCTCACTCGGCGCGGGATGGTCAGAGAGGGTTTGTAATTATCTGTTTCTCGGCTCCATTACACCTGAAGGACGAGGCGAATGGACACCACCGTGGCGAGAAAAGCGGAGAGGGCTCCGGCGCGGGTGGCGAACGTGACGGGAAATAAGAACAGGCCGAGTGGCAGCCGGAAATTACAGAGTCTACAAGCAGCAAGCACTGACAGTGAAACTGACAATATGTACGGAAGAGATGGGGAAATTGCCGGGCGGAAAAGAAGTTACGTTGACTACTCCTGGACAATTGTCCCTCGGACATCGCTTCTCGCGTCGGCAGCAAAACATGACAATCGATACTTTCTGGAGAAGCAAACTCTCCGCCCGATTTTATCGCGGGCATCTATAACTATTACAGCGTCTTTTTTTTTCACGATTGATTATCGCGCTATAATTAATCATTAATATGTAATAACCGATACTATATTCACCTACTTTAAAAACCCAAATGTATAATTCAATATTTTTATATATCTATAAATGTGTGTGTTTGCGCATTTTCAATGTATAATAGAATTAAAATTTACCTTTCCTATTTTAATGTTATTTTAAATTTTTCTATTCTAATTTTAACTATTCATTTATATTATACAAATTACATATTACATTATACATATTTAGATATTAGATTTTTCTTTACCTTATACTGCTGACGTTAGGTAAATGTCCAACATCGTGAGAACGGTAACGATGAAGAACGTATTTCCAGACACAATCGCGCTTCGTATTGGACGTGTCCACTCATCATTGTCAAGAGTATGTTACGTTTCTTCGTAACGGCTACCAAGAAACTTCCGCTGCGGGCGTCTAACATCCGACAGACAATTTTCTGTGGACAATTCGGCCGCAGCATCGTCGTCGTCGTCGTCGTCGTCGTCGTAGATGCGGCGGGGACGAGACGCGGGGAAACGATAGTTGGCTCGCTAGCAAACTCCAATCTCCGGATGCCCTCTCGAGCACACCTCTATCAAGGGGGATGAGTAAAGCAGTGTTCCTCCTCTTCCTCCGCGTCCCGATCGTTTCGCGATCCTCGTCCTCGGTAAGGACGAATCTGCCTCTAACGATGCTGCCGCCGACTTCCTTTTTGCCAGAGAAAAAGAGAGATAGAGAGACCGGCGCGGCGGCACTTTTCTTAAATGGCGAAAAACGGGTGGGTGGTCTTTTTGATGAATCGGCGCCGAACTGCGTCCGGCATACGTAAACCCCCCCCGGAGGGAATCACGACGATCAGGATGAACGATGCGCCCGGGTTCGCGCGGCGAAGCGAGAAGAATGGCGAGAAGGGACGAGAACGACGCGACGACGGAGTGGAAACACTTGGAGGGAAAATTCCGACACTTCTGCCAGCAGATACGTCCAGTATAGGAAATTAACCCCTCGTCGCACGCGCGTTCTCCGCTTTCTATGTCTGGGAAAGAAAAGAGAAAAAAAATCCAAAGTGACAGCCTGCAGATGTGCCAGCGAACGTTTGCCAGTGATGACTCGATCTATGATTAACACTTTTGTAGTCGTATAAATATAAATTTATAAATATATACATATATAATTAAAATTATACGTTATACAGTCTTCTAAATAAATATGTCTCTAAATAGTTATAATTTTTTTAATTATTAACTATTTAAATATATATTTATATACATATTTATTGAGAAGACTATAACGTATTTTAATTGCCACTGTATTAATTGATTCAATTCAATTGTTATACAATATCACACAGAAAAAGATATGGTAAATGTTGCGAAAAGGTTATACCTCACTGATCGCTTTGATTTTCCATTTTATATTAAAGTGGATAGAATCCTGAATCTCTCTTTCTCATCTCTCTCATGTGCACTTTAAATCATGTTGCGGACTCTTGTTTCTGAGACGTATCACTTCAAAATTTTCTATTTTTTAAACTTAAAAACAAAAAAACATCTCTTAAGTGCAATGTATGCAAATAATTTGATTATTAGTTTTAATAACTTTGATTCAAAGTGCACGTTCAGGATTCAGGATTCTATTCACAAAAATATATGTGAAAATCAAGTAATCGGTGAAGTGTACTCTTTTCGCAATATTTACCGCAATATTTCTTCTAAAAAAACTGGTATAATTTTTTTTTACCACTAAAATTGATTGTCGCTTATTGCTTTCAATAACCAGCTTGTCGATCCTTCGTAATATCTCTTACGCCCGTAATAAATCAGGATGTACAAGCGGCGTTCGTTGCACGGGGCTGAAGTATTACAGAATCGAGCAGGTACGCCGACGATAGTGACGTTCTCGTTTCCTACTAGAAGAAATTAACGTCTAGCAACGGGAAACTTCATTTAGGTAACTCGCATCGTTGAACGGCGCGGGCGATTGTTTCACGCGATGAAACGCGCGCGCGCGATGATTGATTAAAAACTTACTGATAGGCGGACGCGCGAACGGAACGTTGTCGAAGCGACTGAAAAGCGAAGCGCGATCGCGAAATATTAACGACGCGCGTTTCCACCGAAGTTGCATGATTAAACCCCTTAAAGACACTCCGCAGGAAGACAATCGCGTGCTAAGCGATCCTTATAACCAGGGTCCTTATATTCCGTGTATATACATACCTCCGCACCTACCTTTCACCGCGAACTTTGTGCCACCCCGTTCTTCCCTCTGTTACCACCGACAGCCCCTCGAGATCTGGAAGTTGGAAGGTGTCTTGTAGTCCATAGTTATACCATGCAATCACTTAGGATAGATTCACGGCGAATGAGCAGTCGTCTGATATCCTCCGCCTCCGCTTAAAAAAAAAAAAAAAAAAAAAAAAAACTGAAAGGTTATTAAAGGATGAAGAAAAGATTATTCTGGACGTGCGTGAAACTGATGCGAGAAATTTATCGTTTATCTTTATTCCGTACTCTCCGGTAAATGTAAATTTTTATTTCCCCTCAGACTTTCAAACTTCATCTATATTTATCTTTTCTTTTTATTTTTACATAACAAAAAATATTATTTTACTTAATAAATTCTATTTAATAAATTTTTATTATTTGCGTTTAAGAAATCTAATCATAGGGATTGTGCGACATGCTTGAGCTGTTAATTCGCTCTTGATCTTACCACGACTTTTATTGTATACTTATATTATATCATCTTGGAAGAACGCTATTAATTAAGATAATAATATCGAAGCGCATCCTCTCTCCTCCATCGGCTATATAACTCACAACATCCAGGCCGTAAGATAGTCATCAAATATTTTGTTGCGGCAGGCGCGACCGCCGCTCTTAAGATCGTAACGTATATGCGAGCGTTCGCTAAAATATTATTCAGTAGTCGTGTCTCGAGGTGTGCCGCGCAGGACCGCGAAAAATGGCACCCGAGAATTTCTGATACGGCTTTTAGGGCCAACGAGCGCGTACTACACGCGTAAAGAGAGAAATGCCGCTGCCGCCGCGGCGAGAATACATTTGAAATACGAATGCAAAATATTTTTGAACACGTGAAAGCGTCATTAAAACATAATGCAGACAACAATAACGCGCCGAATTGGGACGCGAAATTTTAATGATCATGCTTTCAGATCCTCTATCTCGCGGCTGTTTAAGAATGCAATAATCTCTAAGTCGTAAGATGCTCTTCTAATAAAACGTAAATAAATAATCTGAAGAGAGCAGTCGCAGCTTTTCGGTATTCCTTGAAGGAAAACTTAGCTCGCGCGAGAAACAAAGAGTAGTCTGAAAATATATGACGTTATGACACCTGCACAATCGTAAATGTAAACAATTGCCATAATGATATATAATGATGAATAATTGTTGTTGGATTTATTCTTATTCTAGTAATTATAATTCATACAAGCGCGGAATATAGCTTAAACAAAATCTGAATGAGACAATTAATTCTGTTTCGAAATAATTCCATAAGCATCTCTAGTGTAGAATGGATTAATCGATCATAAATAAATTGATCGATTATCAACGATCATCCACCTTCTTACCGATCTTACACCTTTGTTTTCCCATCCATTTTGAATATAATTTAATAGATACAAATAAATAATCGAACAGATAGACGAAAACCTTTCAAGACTCTTGAACGTCTCCGACGTAAAAGCAAGCGGGCGCAGATAAGAGGGTGCTTTTAAAGGTATAAAACACAGCTACACACACGTAAAAGACCAGCCAGTGCGCGCGACCCTCGCTCGCACCGTTTATGTCCAGAGTGTTACTCTTCCCTTCCCGAGAGATTCGTGAGATCCTCGTAAAAGGCACGTACAGGATCGATCCGAGGTATATGCTCGATCGCGAATATATCGCGAATATATAGCGAGAACGCGACGCTTTCTTATTAAGCTCGCGCACTTATGCACGTGTGTGAACGCGTGTAGATACGAGAAGATATGTATGTGTATACGGCACTTAGGCACGTATCACGAAGAAAAAAAAGTGCAGGATATCGAGACAGCGGTGGGATCCAAGTTATGCAAGTACCGCGTTAACGCGCAGTGCCTCGTTAGTGCACTCGCGTGAGTTCCGAGCCGCGTCGAGCAAAACCTCTCGTAATTCTCGGTCGGCTCGAGGAGAGCAAACCGGGCGGATAAGTCGAAAACGCGCTGCGGTACGAGTCGTAATTGACCCCTTTAATTCCGGAATTACGTCGCGCGTTCTCTCGCGCTCGGGGAAATCAGTGGGATATAAAAGTAATTACTATTAATTAAGAATCAGGAGAAAAAAAATCGTTTCCGCATTGAGCGTATTGCCGCCAAGGGGCGGAGAAAAACGCTTGAATCGACGAAGGTCGACGCGAGGTTTCAGGCGCTTTCGTAAACACACGTATGTATATTTAATTACCAACCGCGAATACATGAATATATCCTCCGTAGAATTCAGGAACGCAAAACATTTGCCGGAATGAAATTTACTCACGGGGTGAGACTCGACTCCCATTGCGACTCTCCAGGCGGGAAATGCTCGCGGGCGCGTTCGCCATTCACGCTAAATTAAGCGTCGGCAAGAGGGGAGAAAAAAAAAATTAATCCCCCGGTGGCGGAGATCAGACGAGCCGATATGCTTTTTCACGGGTCAGGTCACCCAAACGGGGAACGAAATTGGGAGTGGACGAGGCGCTGGGAGGCCACGTCAGATGCTAGGATAGAAGTTCTGCCAGGATAGGGGCGCATCCGGATCTCGAATGGGCTACATTAAATATAAACAACGATGCGCGGCAAGAACGGGACGACGAGCGGGATGGGGGTGAGATAAAACAACCTTCTCTTCTTATCCAACCGAGTCCCATGGCACTTTCTTTACGTGGAATTTTTTACAGGGTGACTTTTCCAACCGATCGATAGACAAATTTCGCGCCTTCCTACTTTACTTCTCGCCTCGGTCTTTCCTTTGGCTAACAAACGCTTCAGTAATTCTGCTTCGCGCACCTGATATCCCTCTGCAATCTTTTTGAAAAGTCTTTCGTAATATGTATTATTGTTAGCTGTATGGCTCGATTCTTTACTTGACTTTATCGCATATTTCCCTTTTTTCCCCCGGAAAGAACTTTTGATAAAAGATTCTCTTGATGAAAAGAAAAAGATGTTATCTTAAACACATGCACACATGTTTTTTATTTTTTTTTTTTTTATTGTTACAATATTACGGTGCGACATGCGTTTAAGAGTTTGCGTTTATTAGTAAGTTATAGATATAAGAAAAATACATATTATGACGAGAGAGACAGCAGTACGTCATAAAATATATAGTTAATACGCGATTTTATAGCTCAATATAAAATATGAGACTTTAAAGTATCTATATTTTCCTCTTTATTCTCTATAATTTTTCTCGCAATGTCATACGTCGCGCGCAATGTGCAAATATTATTTTATTCGAAAAATCAATAGAATTAAACTCAATCGCAAAAATGAGAGAAGCTATTCTCAGAAAAAATATGTGAAAAATATTGATATGCAGCATTTTGGTTTTTTTAACACTCTCTCTTTTTAAATCTCTCCAAATTGAAAGCTTTAAAATGCACATCAGTAATTTAAGTATGGTTAAAAACGCTTTTAATCCGAATACTAAGGATTTTAATGCTGTCGACAGAGATGAAAAATTTTACAGCGAATCGATTTAAATTTTAACAAATCTGCATCTGTAAACAGCGCGCATAATTAAAAAAAACTAAACATTAAATTGCTTGTTAATCGAGAGTTGTGTTTCAAACGTAATTTACGACCCAAAATTAATTTTCTCCATTGTTATTAATTAATTAATATAATTCGCTTATAATACAAATTACAAAATTTAACAAATTTTGCAGCGTTTATTTGATCAAACGATGTGAGAGAAAAGAAAAAATTATATCAATAAGCAAAAAAGAGAGACAAAAAGAGGATGCGATTTAGTGTAGATCGCCTCTGTAAAATCCTTTAGCCAACAACTTTTCAGTCGAGATCACAGAGGAACGTCACCCTTTAGCTCTCACTTTTTTGCACGTAACAGTCCTGAATTGCGAAATAATTTTCCCTTTTCGAAGGTCTTTGGCGTTGTCATGGAACAACGCTTTCATCACCTTTGTAATCAACTCTATGGTTTATTTTTGATTCGTGACAGGACTCGTGACCACAAAGTCATCTGTCAAAGATGTCTTTAGGTTTGGAACATTTATCGTTTTTTGGATTAAAATTGCTAAATCTTTTCTCAATTAAAATATCTAGTTTTAATATTCGGAATTAAAAGAACGCTAATATACCACTATATTGATGTTTAATTCATTACTTACAATTCTTGCAGTTTCTTTAAAAATAAATTTGTTAAATAAATTTTAATATTATAATGATTTTTCTAATAACTTATATTGTTATTAATATTATTATTTTCGTAATGTTGCATCTACATCCTGCACTGCAATATTTGCCAGACACGTTTGATCATTGAGAAATAACTCTTAAACTTCTTATATTATAAAAATATACTTTATCGTCTAAAAGTGACTGTGTATCCTTTCGGAAGTATATCCCGTGTATGTCGCTCTCGACTCTCTCTCGCGCACCTGCGCTTTGACCTAATCCCACAGCTTCTTGGTCTCTTTAGGCGCATTACAAGGTTTGGCTTCTTCGCTGCTCGACGTCACCATCCTATATATGTATACAATTTACCAAGGTAGCGGCTGGTTCTGCAGACTACCTAGTAAAGCCGACGCTTCACGATCACTCTTTTCCGCTATTTAACCCTTCGCTACAAGTCTCTATCACGGTTTACTACCCTCCGGCAAAGGATTTAAGATAGGACTTTGAGCGAAATAGTTGCGAAATAGAAGAGAGAAAAACTGTATTCGAGATTCAGTGCATCGAGAGATGCACTTTATAT
Organism: Lasius fuliginosus; assembly: GCA_949152495.1. Lineage (NCBI taxonomy): Eukaryota > Metazoa > Arthropoda > Insecta > Hymenoptera > Formicidae > Lasius > Lasius fuliginosus. The sequence continues at coordinate 5,031,676 of OX424452.1, read as the reverse complement.
AACGAGATGAGAGATGCTTATATAAGCAGCAAATTAATTGATTTCTCGCAATTCCGAGGAAGAGTAAAAATCTACTTTCTTACTTTCAGCATTTCGCAAGATAAAAAAATCATGTACATATTAAAGTACATTTATTCGAACAAACTGTTCACTATACATATATGCGTGTGTTCTAATATTTCGCTTATATCTTATTTCTTCAAAAGCGTGCAGCTTACTTTCTTTTAACTCCGTAATGCAGACATCGTCAAAACAAAATCTGGGCGGCGTTTTAAAATTGTATAGCTACTCAAACGCGTGGCAGACGTCATACAAGTTTCATAAGTCTTCCCGGTATATTATTTTTACAACGCATTTGATCGTGTGGCGCGCGCGGAGCAAACAACAGGTCGAGTGCATCGCAAAACTCTCGCCGAGATTTAGCGGAGAGGATTTCGCCTGCGCGATTCGCGGATCGATCGAGCGAGCCGGCTCGTAAACTGCCGGAAAGAGTAAAGGCACGACGTATCGCACCCGGCTAGACTAAGGACTTTGAGCTGAACCAGGCGAGGTATGGGCGTGAAAAGGAGGGTTGACGATTGGCCGACAACGATGGGATTGGTATCGGGGATGGTTGGCTCGGTGGAACTCGCGGAGAGACGAAACCCACCGGGGATCGGTCCGGGAGAGGGTGGTAGGAATGGCTCGTTGAATATTTAAGCTCCGGGAGGAAAGATCTCTCTAAAACGTGCATTTTATGAATGATTGAGCGACCCTCCATGGGACCTTCGCAGCGTCGCCGAGTATAGCTTTCATGGCTCGGAGAAAGGAGGTCGCAGGTAAGATGTAGAACGCCGACGGAAACTATAAGTGACTATTTGCTTCAACACGACGCGACGCGCCTCGCATTAAAAGATCGCGTTCGGAGCTCCCGATATTGCGTGAAAATGATGTCGTAATGTGTGACGTTTATAGCGCGCGTGTACAACGTAAATAGGTTCGATATATACATATATAGATTTGTCCTTGATGTGTATCTATGACAAAAAATTTCTTTGTGAAAAAGAAAATTCAGTAAGAAAATACGTACATGGAGCTAATCCAAAGGCTTCTGTGTCTAATTTCTATCGTCCTCATTGATGCGCTATATCGCGAATATTAACATGGCATTAATAATCGTATGTATATTTGCGGTTGCGCAACTAGAGGTGCGCGTGTAAGCCACCACGCTCTACTATTAATTGCATTCGCTCGTTAAATATTCCCTGTTAATTTAAATGCATTAAATACGAATATTACCTTGCCGCCCGCTTTGCCACACGCTCTGATATACGTACATGAAATATTTATATGTACAAATTACGAGGCCGATTCTGCAATTAGCCGCGAGAGAGAGAGAGAGAGAGAGAGAGAGAGAGAGAGAGAGAGAGAGAGAGAGAGAGAGAGAGAGAGAGAGAGAGAGAGAGAGAGAGGATACGAAGCACGAGAAGCGCTTTCCGGGTTTGTTTCCGATCCAAGTGCGAATCTGCAAAGGAGACGAGACGCCCAGTTACGGAATAAGGGAACGCTTTCGTGGGAAGGCTCCGGGTTTCTGTTGATTATCCGGGTGGTGTGAGACCGGAACTCACACCGAGGATATATATTCAAGGATTGGGTAAGGTCCTGCAGAACCCACAGGAAATTGCTATGCGGGTGGCGGCTTCCGAGTGATTGGCAATGGCCACCGCGGCATTCCTAATCTTCACTCGTTCTACGGCACATCGCGATTCGCCGGCTTTCACATTCGCCCTTTTTCATGTCGCTTACCTCTTCTCTTTCCACACGTTCTCAGATAATAGAATGCCGTTCCGCATCCATACGCGCGATCACGATGGCGCGCCTCGATCACGCCTCAGCATCCGTAAGTAACGCTCCTCTCGCTTGATTTCATAATCCGGCGCGAATTTTCCGCGCGATGCGAGCGACGCGTTGAATTAATCATGAAGAGGCGTAATCGTTCGGACAATGTCGGACCAATGTCTTCACGAACGCGTGCTCGCGTGCACATATCAACGCCGTTCCGTAATGGGGTTTGTTAAGAGCACTTTTCAGAAACTGTATACGCGGAGCTCTTGATGCATAATTAATGCAGTGATATATACGAAGAGCTAACACGAGTATTTTTAAATTTTTAACTCACCCTTCTTGAAGTGGTATGGCATGAAGCATCGCGAGACGGCACGAAATAAACATTACACGCTACTATCTGTTTCATGCTTCCTTCCATTTTCCAAAATATGCGAATGATCAAACAACCATTTTACAGACTACTACTACAAATGTCATCCAGCTAATGTTGAATATTACCGATAAATACGTAATGGTGCTTTTATTCGAAATGCAACTGAAACGTACGCATCAAAGCGCATACGTTTATCCTCGCATACAAAGCGTATTATTATTGTTATTATTATTATTATTATAAACATGACTATTTCCCTCTTTTTTCCCTCGCTCGCTCTCTCTCTCTCTCTCTCTCTCTCTCTCTCTCTCTCTCTCTCTCTCTCTCTCTCTCTGAAAATGATCACTATAAATCTTAAGGTAAAAATAAATCTATCTATCTATCTTTCTGACATATAAAGTTGTAGTCGTGCATAACAAAGTATAGCTTTTATTCATTTCTGATAATCCATCGGACTGCAGACTTGTGTGAACAGTTCGCATATCGTGTAGTCGTAGATCGTTACATAATTTATAAGCACGACCTACTACGTTGCTCCTCGACATATTACACATGGCACTCTTGCAGTAGCACTTTTATCAGATTATATGCGAACACATAACGCATTTTTTCACGCGAGATAAAGTATTTCGCACGTTTCCTGCCACGCTAACGTCAACCTGGCCTTTGATATCATTGCAAGGCCGGGTTTTGTTACTATGCATTTATTCTGCAAGGATTATTCGAGTTTGTCGCTGTTTTTTCAAAATTATTTCCAGAATCATGTTTCTAATAAATAACATGATATAGCGTTGTGCATAAATCTTGTCTAATTATTTCACTGCAAATTTACAGAAAAATTGTTAAATTGACTGCTGATAACTGCAAGAAAAATTTTAGAAACTAAAATATATAAAATTTTACTTTATTAATAAGAATTGTCAGTTGAGTGTCTCTACATAAACGGTTTTTATATTAAACCAACGAGAGAAACGTCAGTTCTATTTTGAGTTAAAAACACTTCTTTTAATAAAGAGACCTAAGTATTATAACTCGCAAAAGTGTACAAAATAATTTATATTTATAGTTACTTGTAAAATTGATTAAATATTTTAAAAATTAAAAATTTTTTTCTGGTGTGGAAAGAGAGAGAGAGAGAGAGAGAGAGAGAGAGAGAGAGAGAGAGAGAGAGAGAGAGAGAGAGAGAGAGAAAGAGGAAAAAGAAGACAGGTATATAAAAATATAGGCATATAAGAGAATAAATTTTTATAACTTTTGTGTTATTAGAAAAATACAAATAACACATATTTCTAAAAAAAATAATATATATTTAAATAATTTTCCACCACACAAAATGTTTTTAAAACATTTTATGAATTACGCAAGTCACTGTGTATTTTAGGAGCATAGTAATTGACAGATAATATTACAAGTTGACATCTGACATAAATAAAATTTGCTGTTGCAGGTGTGTATCGCACCAGCGGAATGATAGGATGCGATGCGGAATGTTGACTTTGTGTTTCCTCGACGCTCAGTGCAACAGCCGTGTTCTTATCGAGAGAAAAGAGGGTATAAAAGTAAGGTAAGACGTAAAGCGACCCTTGTCACGGCAGTTAGGCATGATATGACTGACGTGCCTTTTGGATGGCGCGTTAACGAGAGGAAGAAGGGCCTTCCGCGGATTATCGCGTGTCCGTATGCATTATTATTGCTGCACCGCCGCGCCCCGATTCACCCTCATCCACCCTTCGTACACCCCGGTACAGACCGGAGATACCACCTCCTGTCACGCCCCTGTCATTAATTTTCATGCCCCGGCAGGACGATGCGTCGCGTTTGTTAGAATTTACGGGGTAACTCGTCGTCCAGGACGAAGGGATCGGCGGGAACGGTGGCGGCGAGAGGATGGGCAGAAGCCGATCCCGAGGGAGTCGGGAACGATTAATTTTTCAAGGCAACACGTGGCGCGATATTTCGGCCTGTACTCGGTCGGCGATGTCTGCCGAAGTTGATTCTGTCGACGTTCTATCTCCCGAAATGAGTTGCCAAATTTTTTCCTGTCATCCTCGACACCGCCGCACGCTTGCCGCAAATCCCTTTCAATCAATGCTCAGCCCTAAAATTATCTTAAAAGATATTAAAATAAAAATATGACCTTAGAAACTTATCTCCGGTGATATTTTGAAATTTTATAAGTCATATATGTAATTTTATAGTCATGCATCTATACGTTGTTATAGATTGTAAAAGTTGCGTATTAGAGATCAAAGGAGAGAATTCTATACCTTAATTTACATTTAAATCTATATTTTAATTGAATATTTAAATTAAACGTCGATTCGCGCTGTCATTAAAGCAATTGCGATTTATTTCCGCAGAGAATGCTTCGATACCGTACCAAGGAAAAGAGCGGAAGATAGGTTTTCCGGTAGCGGGGAAACAACAACAACGGTTGTTACGATTGGCATACGAAATAGCGACAGTTCAATTTGGCGTACTGTCTTCGCGGTGGTCGTTACTTTTAGAACAGGAGTATTATCGTCGCAAGGGAGGACAAAATTTCTGGCGGCGATATCGACACGGTTTATCAGTATGCAGGCAACGAAACCGAAGACACTCCTCCGTTTTGTCCGTACCTTATTTTCCGTCCCTGCGATACGATCCCTCTCCTCGTTTTCTCTATATCTCTCTCGGTTTCTGTCTCTTTCTTTCTCTCGCTCGGACAACGACAGGCTGAGTTTAAAATTTCCCGCGGGATGCCTACAACAGGGGAACGACAGTGCGAGGGACAGATAGATCGATGATGGGCAAGGGCGACAAAAAACATGGAACTTCGGGCTACGTGTACGAGTTGCAAAAAGAGAGAGAGAGAGAGAGGACTTATCGTGGTTATTACGAATTTTATTTACCGTACGGAATTCGCATTCATCAGAATAATTTCGTATCGATTATCAGTGTTTATGTGTGTGTTGTACGAATGAACAAGGAAATATTCGTAACCATATACATTTATCTGCAGAGGATACGCGGAAGAACAATTTGTATTCAATAAACGGTTCTATATAAGCGGAAAATAATAATTGCCAAAAGTAATAAATCCTTTGATTACAGTTGCATAAAACAGAAAGTCGATGGTTGTCCGAGAAACTATTGGAAAAAAGTGTCATCCCCATTTGCTCGCTCATAGGAAAGTATAATCAATTACGAAGGGAACAAATAAAATAGTGACCTGGGCAATCAACAGAAATAAAAAGAAAACATCACGGCCAATAATATTTATTGGTAACGCTTCAATAAAGCGATGCAAAAATGAAATATGTACATACATGTGTATGTATATTGTGTGTATATATATAAATCAGTTATTAAGCTCTCATTTCATATCTTGAAGCAGTTAATTTCAAATGTTATGAAAGGTAGAAAATGTCAGTCTTTTTGTAAGCATAGTCGTCGATGAAAATATTCTCCCTATTCAAGAAACTTTGTTAATTCCATCATGGAATAACCACATAACTTTTGAAAGAGAGAATAGGTTTTGAAAACAGAGTTTTCATTTCAAACTTGGCGGTGGGATCGAAAAAAATTCATTGAACTGCGCGACCGGAAAAAAGTTTTCCAGCTAGCGGTTTCGACGATAGAGATTCGATTATAGTTTTTGTCCCGAGATTCTGACCAGATGACTTCCGTTACGCAGTTTCACCTTCCGCAGGATCCTGCGACATTTCTCTTCTATCACAGATGTTCGTTCTGCGCCGCAGAATAAATACACGTGAGGAGTAAGGAAACACTCTCTCTCTCTTACCAAGAAAGAACTAATCGTAATAATTGAGCTCGGAGATTTTTCCTTTGGCGGTAAAATGATATTAAAGTTCATAATTGCGGAATAAGAAAATACTAATCATAACTAATCATAATAAAGGCAATCAGGAATTACACAATGTTGTTGGACGCAATGAAATTATCGCGCTTTTTAAATAAACAATTTGGAAGATTGTCTATATTTCAAACTTTTGCCAAATTCTTGATAAGCAAAAATCGATTCTAAGTATCTCGAATAATTCGCCATCGAATAATTCGCCAGGATATGAATAGATCGTCTAGCATAAGGGAAATTCCACCGTGCACATTTCGCCGATTGCATTTTCATACTCTTGTAGCTCTCATATCTTTTTCAATCAGTTAGTTGTTTGAAACTCATGGTTGGAAATGTGCGAGTGTCCACAATTTCCTCGCGTCGGCTATATGTGCATCGCCAATGCAAAGCAACCTGAGATAACTCGAATTCTAAAAAATAAAATCTGACGTATTCATATTTGCGAGTGTATGAAAGGGAATGGATGAGTAAATATGCCCATGAGAGAGAAAGAAAGAGAGAAAGCAAGAGAGAGAGCGGAGGCGATAGACAGATAACAGTAGGTAACGAATAACAAAAAAGGAGGAATGATCGTGGGTAGAATGAATATTTATTCGTGTATTTATTTTACGGTCTATAATCGCGTAATTTGATTCTCGAGTCCCACCAAGAGTTCTATTTTTCCAGGCACGCTTCTCTTATCATTTAGTTGTATCACTGTCGGCCGTGTTCCAAATTTTTACAGTTCTCTTTTCGATGGGATATCAAAAGATTTTCAATTTGTTACACATCTACCCCGTTTTCTTCGACAAACGAGTAGCGATTAATGGTTTATTGCTGGAAATAGTAGGCTAATAAAATGCCAAACAGAGAGAAAGAAAAGAGAATTCAGAAAATGCGTAGAGTCCATTTTATTCATCTAATGCTCTATTATATTCGATAGAAAATCTCTAAAAAGTTAGCTGTTAGATGTATCAAAATAATGATATCTAGATGAATTTTTATCAAATAAAGTATTAGTATTAATACGAATTTGATTTTTAAGGCTGCGATATATAACGGAGATTATAATAGTTATTAATATATTTATATAAACTATATATATATCTTATATTTTTTAAATTTTGATCCTTTCTTTATTTTTTACCACTTTCTATTGATGTGTCTCAGATAAGAAAATAAATAGGACGCGTATTTTTATAAAAATATTTCCAAGAGATGAGAATATATTCTCACAAAATGTTCTCATCAACACATATTGATTGGATCTATGCCATTAAATTTTTCTTTTTACTTTTCTTGGTTTTCTGGATTACTTACTCTATATTTTATATTTACTACTATATTTTGTCTTTCTTTTTTCTTTCTTGATTGGTTATATATCCAACGCAAATAAATATAATAAATGGATTAAAACTGACGTTCAGTTTGCATTACATGAAATCCGTTCAATTATAATAGTCGCGATGATATATCGAGAGCAGACGGTAATATATTGCTTTAGGAAAAGATCGACCGGTTTCGAACAAAATTACGACGTCGGGCTTATAAAGACCGCCGTCGTCGCCTTCCATGCCAGGCTTGACTCAACGGTTACACAAGACCAGAGGTGTGTAAAGGATACGAGAGAGATGTGATTGCCGTGGTGGTTGCAGTAGGTAGTCGGTAGTAGAAACGAATAGATTGTAATATATAGCTGGCTGACTGTGGCTGGCTGACTACCGGGACTTGCGACCTATCGTTTATTAATTAACCGGCTTAATTAATAATTCAATAACCGCTATCACCGAGCTACTTCCCGAACCCCTCGCGAACACCGCGTCGCTATTTCCACTACTATCAACCTCCGTGCCCTCGTTTAGACATGTACACGCTGCGTTGCGTACGAAGCTTGCCGAATCCGGCGAGCCAGCCTCGACAAACCTACCATGTATATTGTTTAGCTCGTATACACGCATACGAAGCATCGAGGTACATATACACATACAAATAGCGCCTACGTGTACACTGTACACAGAATGTTCCGGAACTCCACCCTTCGCTCTTAACGACGGGTTTCACGATCAATGGCGCGTTTCCTTAGCAAAAATTATGTTCGACAGCGTCCCTTCTACAGTAATCTTATCAAAATTAATTATGGGAGGCAACATTCTTCATCGAAAATCCGCTTAGAATCGTACCAGGTTTTACTCTCATTTTTCATTTAACAAAATTCCTCAATTTTTACATCGTTTTAACGATGGATCGAAACTGACCAAGAATCTGGGAGAAAGAATGAAGAATGCGCGACAATCCTGTATATGTTACATGACGATGTGTATGTGTATATATATGTATATATGTTTAAAGCGTACGTACAATATACACGAGCGCCTGTACACACGCGTACGTGACTGCGTCGTACAAAACGTGTGCGCACACATGTGCGCGTGTACGAAGGGCACGTTCACGCTCGGTAGGGTGCCGCGACACGTGGCCAGTGTAAAACAAACGCGAGGGTGCCGCGCTCCCAGTGTAAACGTGTAAATGTGTATAATATAACACCCCGCAGGCCGCGCAGCCAAACCACTTTGTCGTTCAAATAACATTTTAGCGGAAGCACCACCATTACTCCGCCACCGTATATAGATCGACGCGAATTTTTCAAACAAACGAAAATATCGAGCTTAGAGACTCTCTTGAGAGGTACACTGTAGATATATATTAAAAAAAAGCAAAGGGAGAAAATACCGGATATATTGATAAAGCATTGAATTGAATCGCGCTTCCGCTATCGGAAAATACTAGAAAAATCGATAAAGATATATAAATTACGAAAAATGTTCGTTAAATTGAATTATTATGTAATATATAATAATTATAATTATATATATAGTATAAAAGCATATATATATATATATATATATATATATATATATGTATGTATAAAGAGGTCATACAATGTAATACGAGAATTACGTTACAACGAAGCCGTAAGAATAAAACGAGATTTATTTGTACGTGAAATTATATATCGCGTGTGATAAAATATTATTATGAAATATTATATATATTATAAAATATGTATACAATCGTGATAATTTGCCAGGTGAGCTAGTGCAACACAGGGAGCACGAGAGCGCACAGCTCCGGTTATTTAATTTCAATATTGGGCTTTTATACATCGAGCGGTTTGTAGTCCACGGGCTTTTGGCGTGGTCAATATAAACGCGCGGTTCGATTTTCTATAACGCGGGTTACATGCGCGTGCGGTCATTATCCGGGAAATACGGATAATAAAAACGCGACTGGTTTCCGTTCAATTTCGATGTATTTAAACTTCGGAATGGTCAAAGTCCGATTGTTACTATGTGTGTATATGTGTGTACATGCGTATATGTGTGTGTGTGTATGTCTGCATCGGATGCGCCGGCCACTGAAAAAGAAATCCAATGATTCGACGTGTTGGCGTTCTGTGTGTTTTGGCCAATAAATTCTCTAATTTAATGACTAACGCGTATATACGTATTACGATAAGACTCTGGTTACGCGATGTAATCGTAATTGGGTCTACGTGAATGCGATTCGATACGTGTAATTTGCAATTTAACTTATTAACATGATCTCCAGAGGCTATTCATAGAAATCTGAAAATTTTGTGGAAATTAGTATCGTGCAAAATAACAAGTGCATCTGCAGTTCGTACGGAGAAATTATTAGATATGCTTTTCTGCACACTGGAGAGATATTTTGCCATGTCAGATTATACAATAAACAAATAACTTTTCAATGTTGGGAGAGCTGGAGCACGCGATGAAATCGCGTATTCCAGCTTTGCATCAACAGAACGTTTGACACGTGTTATTCTCGATTTATGTTATTAACGCGTTCCCGAGAGATATCGTGTAAAGCTAGATTCACGCAAATTGAACTCGCACAAAAAAAAACAGAACCATCTATATTTCACCAGAAGATAGCGGATAAACGATTATAATCGTTTTTCATGTATTAAACTTTGTTATATTCCGCGTTTAACTGTGCAGGGAGGAAACCGTGTAGCGAACTTATTCCCGTTTAGAGCCCAACTTTGCAGTTTTGGGAGTATTCAAATTTATATGCGGTAGAACAGTTATCGTAAAGGTTAGCCATTTGCATCCCGATTTGGTTGAGGTCGCTGGTGAAATTTGCGTCGACGAGATTTTCAATTCGCGTCAACGAGATTTTCAATTTGCGTGCTTCAGAGCCATACCTCGACGTGAGCGACAAATTTTGAGGGCTGAAAAAATTAATCCTTACGTGACCTTCTCTTATTATTTATACGTTAAATACTATTATAAGGCACAAGTGTTTGATATTTTTAATTACTAAAATATCATATGATTTAAATAATTATACAGTTCGATATATAGATTTTATTCGATATTTATATTGATAAATTATAAATGTCTGAAGAAGGTCCAATAAAAAAAAAAGCAGAATGGTCCAGAGCATAAAGCTAGGGCTCTGACGTAAACGTTGCATTTTTTTTCGTTTATTTTTTAACGTCCGCGTCAATAATACCGCGCGCGCACACACGATGGAAAATCGTACCGCGCGGACAGTCGTACCTCACGGAAAAATAATTCGCGCGAAGGTAACACAAATTGATCTCTCCCGCGTGGTCCATTAGTCCGGGTTACAGGGCTTTCCAGATTAGACGGAAGTACGCTCCCTTTGCAGGAGGGCAAAGCACAAGGGTAGTGATGGCATCGATAGTCTCGCGCGTAGATATCGAACAGTTTGCAATTCTTCATGAACATAAATATCAACATGTGAATGTGAATATCCCAAAACTACTCGACGTCTCTTTAATCACAAATTTAATTAACAATAGAAATGGTAATTTATAAATATCGAGAGACATACTAAATTATAAAATGAATTAAAAATATATAGTATTTAATAGCTGCACAAAAAAATAATTTAAGTATTTTCAAGATATACATTATATCGGCCATAATTGTACAATCTTCTTTATTTGGCTGGAAGTTCCAAGCAAGACACTGACAGACTCTGATATATATTAAAAGAAAAAAAAAACAGCTATGACATATTCAAGATTTTAAATTTAAAAATAGTTCAAAAAATAAAAATTTTTAACTTTAGTCTATTAATTTTCATAGCTTGTGTAATGCATTGGTCGACGGGCCATCACTACACGAGTATAGCTCCATGGAGAAGGTGGGAGAATGGATTAGGCTTGAGGGCAGAGACCTTGCACCGAGCTCGAATTTGAAGGCGTCTACCAAGCAGGAGCAACCACCGCTGCCGGGGTTGCTTGCCGTATAAACGAGCTTCCGCGAGGGTGAGATCGGTGAGATGAGTCTCGGAGAGACGAATGGGATCTTAAGACTGGCTCGACACCATGACACTTTCCACCGTAGCTGGAACGATAACGATCGGACAGTGCTGTTCCGAAAAATGGTTTCCTGAAATCACCGAGAAGAAAGTTGTCTCGACACCGATGACCGGGAAGAAAAATGCCAGATGCGAGCGATAACGTATTATGTGGTTAAGCCGGCTTGTGGAACAAATCCGGATGAACATTTACGTGACGAATTCCACTGCGTCACGAGTGAAGAACTGAATATGTATACCTCTAAATTCAAATCTCGATTCTACAAATAGTCTTTTCGATTCAAACAATCTGGATCATTTCGAGAGTAATTAGAAGAAATTGTAATATTTCGCGGTTAATTAGAAATGTATCTGACATAAAAAGCAAATTAATAAATAAGAAAGAATGTTATAATCAACAGGATTATGTATGTCATGAAAAAGAATTTCATGTCTCGATGAAAATGCAATTGAACGCATACAGATGATTGTGTAAGTCTGCACATAAGCGATCTGTAAATATAGCTTCCGCTGCGGAGATAATTGAGAAGCGTATCTCCTGAGCTTTTTCTGAGCAATCGGACGTTCCAGCAAAATCGATGGGACGATAAACAAGTTGAGACCGGCTCATGGATCGCATTAATTTTCTCTTTTTCTCTTTTGTACACGATTTTCGTATCCAATTTGTCAATAAAACGTACAACAAAAACCGCGCTCGAGTGTTGAATTAAAAATTTTCGAACAAACAAGGATGGATGCATGGCTTGTTTACCACCGACTATCCTCGCGTCTACTATTCACATCGTAACTTTAATTGGATTCTTTAAAGTTAACATATACAATCATTTAAACAGTACATTGCAATTTATGTGTTTTCTTTCCGATCTCAACGGCTCGATAGCGATCGAGACAAAAACATATATTTATCTTATTGATGCCTGAAAAATGTGCGGAAATACTACTTCTATTTTACGGAAAGGAGGTTAGAAACATCCGTTTCATTCAATTAAATTTACATCGATACATTTATCCTATTAAGCTGTATAAAATAGAAAACACAAATACATGTTGAAGGAAGATACAAAAGCGTCACGATCTATTTAGTATAGTTACAAAAGATTCGCATTGTTGCGAAACTACTAGAGCTATGAAATCGCGCAGTATACGTAGTTGCGAAGTTACCAAAGCTATGAAATCGCGTACTCGACAGGGCATGTAATTAGTATGTTAATTCATTCATCAACAACTCGTATCCAGAATCCAGGCAGACATCCTGAAACGAGGAGGCGGCGTATATTATGCGGATAATTCTCGGCCGTCATTCGCGGGACCGCGCGATATCGTCGAATGTATGTAAAACGCACTCGAACGCACTTATTATGCGCGCGAGATCCCGTTCGTTTCTCGCGGCACAAGCGAATATAAATCGGCTCGCCATCTAGTCGATCCACTCGCCGAGAAATCGCTGCTGCGCCGAATACGATGATCGGAACAGAACGAATTCTCTGGCGTGGAGAATCGATCGCGGCGCGCCATTGATTGAAATAACGCGAGCGCGACGCGCGCGGACTCGGTATCGACGTTAAACGTTCGCGGTTAGCGGTAACTGCGGCACAACTTGAAGGTTTTCGTTATTTACCGCCGACGAATCACACCGGTGTAGCGACATCGAAATCCCACGTCGCTCGGCATTGGGATCACGTTGGCGGGTGCGTCGGCATTTTAATTAATCGATCGCGCGCAATTAATTTATCGGCGCAATCGACGGTGATCGGTTCTCACCCACGCTCGTGCGACTCATAATAATGGACCGCGAGAGCGTAAAGAGCAGCGTTATTTCACGGGACACGACGTCGCCGCTCCCCATCTACGCGCGCGGGGCCTCCTTATTTAAGCTAATTGATTTATTACGCAACCCACTAGGAGCGCCTTTCTTTAATAATCCCTCATTGGACCCGGGACTAAGGGACGACGCCATCGCAAAACTTATGCGAGCGGCGTCTAGACGTGCTCTAATGCAGACGAGAGCGATGAATACATTTTAACAAATTAAAACAGATCGTGACGGTCATCAGAATGCGCGATATCTCAGGCTTTATGTGTATATTTGTGTGTGTGTATGTGTGTGTGTATATTTCCCTGTTATTTTATTCTTTATTAAATTAATCTCGATAAACGCGCGCGCGCGCGCGCGCGAGAATATTTTATTTATTTCCATTTCAATATTATCAATGTTGCCTATCAATATATTATCAATGTAATAACAGATTTTTCTCGTTCAAAGTTCATAAAACTTTTATAAAGGTTTCGAAAATGTAATTTACTAATTTTAACGATTGTTATGAACCACGTTGAATAGAGACTTCGATATAAAATCACAAATGCAAGTGATGAGTTTTTATATTATATTAATTGGACTTAAGGACAAAAAAGATAGAAATCCAGGTAATCCGCACTAATCTCGTAAATCCATTGTTTCGTTCTGACAGGGCAGATTCTTCTGACACACCATATGTGGCTAACGAGTTAAGCCTATTCAACAAGCGAGATAGGAACACAACTATCAATATGACGAGTTGATTTGCTACGTCGAACAAAGGCGAGTCAAGTCGAAGACAGGACACCGCTAAAAGGATTCAGCGGTGTGTTCTCCGGATAGACGAGGGTCCGAATAGGTCGCCCTTTGGCCGAGTTTATTACCCGAATTAATTGGTTTATAGATCACCCCATTCTGACGGGGATCACGTGCGGTTACTCGGTGATAGGACCAAGAGGGAAAGAGAGGACACAAAGGGGAGAAAAGTTTGGCTGAGAGAAGAAGAGAGGGAGAGAGAGAGGGAGAGAGAGAGAGAGAGAGAGAGAGAGAGAGAGAGAGAGAGAGAGAGAGAGGGGGGGAAAATGATTTGAAAATGCAGTAAATAGGGGGATCGCGCGAAAGTAGGAAGACGGAAAAGGGGGGAAGGTACTACGAGTAGGAAAAGAGAATATAAGCAGCAAGAGGGGGAGGGGGGGGGGATCATAATTCGAAGAGTGGTGGTAGAGCATGCGCGGGTGGGAGTGGCACCTTATTCGTCGTATCGCTCCCGCCAAGGGTTTCTGTCAACTACGAACTGCCGATGGTAAAGGTTCTCGGGGATACTTGTAATAATGCCCGGGAAGCTCACCCGCATGCGAATCCGCGGCATCATGTACGTTAATAAGAACTAATTTATTCCTCTCAAATTCATGGTGTGGAGAAGAGTAAACATAATCGGAATATTGTGACATATCATTTTTAGATAAAACACACTTTTCTATTTAAAATTAAAAATTACCTCTACAAAAGAGATTGTTATAAAAAAAGTGCGCTAACATAATGTGAAATAGTAAGTACAGAGTTTGACGAGATTTATTCGTTAAGTCGAGAGATCCAATTCAAGTCATCGACGAAATCGATGAAGCGTGTGTGTTTGAGAGTGACAGTGTCTTCGTGATGATACGCATGAGAATCCACTGGTGAAAGGATATAATGACGGTTGATAAACTAAAAAAATGTGCTCATTGTAAGGATTAAAACGATAATCAAATGTGATGTAAAGAATCGCGCTTCCGAAAGGAATATATCGCGACGAAGGAAAATAGATGTGAACGATCGCGATCACGACAACACGTGGCTAGAGGTGAAAGTGTCACGTGGGTGGTATCGCGTCCGAATTCGCGTCGGGACGCTTCATCCACGAATTCCTGCAAGAATTCGCAAATGTCAGAAGGAATTTCCATCTGTGGAAAAAAATCGCGCCGCTGAAAAAAATCGCGAAGAATTCATTAAACCGCGAAATTAGCGTAGGCGAAAATTTACGGTTCACTGATCTCCGACGATCCATTTTTCTTCCTCTCGTCGCATAACAACGAGAAGACGAAAATAAAAAAGGATCCGGACGCACATCAGCGGATGATTGCGGAAGCTAGATGAAATTCGTGAAAAGTTTCGTGCCGCATCTTCGCGCGAAGGCTTTGATATAACTAACGAGCCCCGGCCGGCGAAGGAGCCGGGTTAATCAACGAACGATGAAGAACCATTAGTGAGGGAAAACATCTCGTTTGTTTTCAGTCATCTCGAGTGCGCTCGTCCGACTTCGGAAAAAAAAAAAAAATAAATAAAAACAACTCGACGCGAAACTCGACTTCTCCAGACGCATAGACGTTTCGCGCTTCGACAAGTAATTATTCCGCGTTAATTAGCGCATATCGAAGAAGACGGAGAGAATAGCGTTAATCCGCTCATCGCGGAGATGAGATATTCGGCGATGTGAGAGGGAAACGACGAGTGTCATGAGGGGATGATTCCTTTGATGGGAATATATACGTATGTTTCGTAGTGTGGCGCACACCTGGGTAACGTCGCACGCAAAAAAAAAGAGACAAAGGAAACGGCGCCGAGTCTTTGAGTAAAAAGTTGGTGAACGCGCCCGAGAAAGAGCCCAAAGCAAGTTGCGGAGGACGAAAAACATTATGGGACAACGTTTGCGGCGGAAACAGCGCTCGCAGTCCAACAACTAACGATAAAAGGGAGGATCGTTAAGCTCGAGAAGACCCTTGCGGAATGACCGAAGTAAGCTGGAGTAATAGCGAAATTGCTTTCGCGCGGATACGAAAGCTGAGTGCGGTTATTGCTGTGGTTTCTTTCGAAGAACACGTGGCGGCGTCGAAAAACGTTCTTTTCGTGAGAAATTGAAAGAATTTCTCTCTTCGTTGATCAAATAAATCGCAAGAACGTTAGATAAGAAGTCTAGCGTGATAATTTAATTTTGATGAAACTCGCAAGTAATGTAACAGTTATTTTCTATCTGGTATCGCAATCAACTGTTATCTACGATTTTCTCAAGAAATAAAGTTGAAAAGATTAGATCGTGAAAAAAAATCACGGTAAGAACAGCGAAAAATTCCTCGCGTTCCGTTAAATCCAAGCGCAAGGTGGAATTTTTTCATGCTAAACGACGCGATCGGTATTCTGGAACATCTTAAAAAGCACATAGCTACGGAGAATTTTTTCGCGAGGATCCGAAAACGTGGAAGAAACGTCGCGCGAGAACAAAACGACGAATGCGAAGAAATTCCATTGGGTCCATCGATTTATAAGCATTCGAATTCGAGCATTTATCCGTTTCTAATGCACTGAAGAATTACTGACGATTTTCTCGAAAAACATGTGGCATCGTCGTATCTCTTTGAATGTGGAAATCAAAGAACATTGTGGACGCGATTAAAGTGAAAATTTCCGTCGGTATAAATTCTGAGGTGCAGATTCTAACTTTCTTTTTTTTTCTCGACGGCACAAACGGCCACGATTATCTTCCCCTCTCTTTCCCCGCACACAAATGTCAAGTGAACGATGAAGTACTCGAGGGTGCAGACGAAGAATTGGAGCGCCACTTCGCTCGACGAATCGTGCTCCAGGTGCGGCAAGTGTCTGACTAAAATGCAGTTCGTACTACTGTCGGTGCTATTCTGCTCTTCTCTGACGACAGGTAAGACAGTTTTAATCTCGCCGGAACGGCGATTTTCCATCGCCACCTTTCTCTTCACTAACCTCGCTCACATTCACTGTATAATTTACTTTTTCTTACTATTTTAACGTCCACGATTTGCATGTTGCCCTTTGACCGCACAGTGTGAAGCTTTAATCTTTCTAGATTTTTTCAACTTTTTGTGGAATATAAATCTGAGTTTTGATACATAATGTTGAGATTTTACTTTTAAATTACACCGAGATTCCGATATAAATTTTCGAATAGCTGCGAAATAGTTTTTTTTTTTTCACGTCGTGAGAGAACAAACGTTAAAATGTGACTGCGAGGTTTAAGCGATCGGAAAAATCGAGTAAGATTTATCTACAGCAACGCTGCGCGCAATTAACATAATGAATAATTGTGTCACTCGCCCGTGATATGTCATTCCGCCGATAAGTGCTTAATAGGTAAATTAACGTTGACAAAGTGACGTAATTAATCCGCTAACTAGTTATTAAAGTCATCGCGGATACGCCACGCATACCTCATCGCTATTATGGAGGTAAACCTCGTTTTACCGTAGGCTGAAAAGAGATTGAGATCATAAATATTCAGTGATGTTTAAAGCGAACGCCCGGCGGGAAATTTTCACTTTGAAGGATATACAATGTTATACACGTATATATGTGCACATACACATACATACACACACACACATAATATATATATATATATATATATATATAAATATGTGCGCGCGTACACACACACACATACACGTACGCACGCACGCACGCATATATATATATATATATATATATATATATATATATGTATGTATGCGCACACATATATACACACATGTATAACATTTTATGTATATATGTATGTATATATCTATTTCGGAATCGCACAAGCGGGAGTAATTTGACAAGAACTTCGTGTCGACCCGTGTAACGCGACAAACTTAGCGTAACCGTAATTCGCGCGCAAAGCGCTCGGGCTTTCATAGCACTCTGTGAATTCAGGACTATTACACGTCCCATCCGATTGGAATTGTTGCGAATATATACCACAGCTTGCTAGTAATTAAGTTGTATTAATAACACGCAGAGTGGACAATTACTATGGCTATTAATGGTTATCGCTTTGTGCGCGCACAATGCTATTCATATCACAAAATGATTTTACCAAACTATAGAATTTCGTTAAATTTATGAGCATCTCAAATTTCATACAAAAGCTCGCAAAGTTTACAGTTTAACCGATAGTTTTATACATGCTCTATAATCACAAATTATATAATTTAATGTTTCCCTTTTATCAAAGAATTTCATATTCAAGAGAAACATTTTATATACATTATTTTACACGGAATAGAATCTCCCCAGGAAAAATATATCCGACTGAAGACCTATAAATTTCTCGAAACAAATATTTGTATTTCACGCTGTGGAAACAATCTTGCAATTTCAGTACGTCAGAAACAAGCCTGGCAATTTTTACGTGTGGAAATTTATTCAAATCGGTTACGTGCAAAACTCAAGGCGATCATAGTGTGTCATTTGTTTTCGTCTAAGAACACCGTGCGACACGTATATCTGATGTCACCGACGTCGTCAAGTCCGCATAAATGCAGTCTGATCTGCGGGAATCCAATCCGCACAAGAAGTCGTAATAGGGACGATTCGTTCACGAACGGTCATCCGTTTTGTGTTGACCGCGATTCGATCGAGCTCTTCGAACTGGGCGAAAGTAGATGATTCGTCGTCGTGATATTCGATCGATCGACGAATATGAATCAAACGCGCGATCTCGTAGATTCTAAATTTTCCGCCAAAACGAACAAAGAAACGCAGTCGTTTTCGCGGATGGAAAATGTGCCTGGATGTGGAAAAACGAAGGCGATCGAGAAGAGAGGAAAGACGCCTAAGCAGGAATAGAGAATCGGCGAAAGAAAGGTGTGCGGACGCGGAGACGAATGCAACGCGGGGTGCAACGAAGAAGATTATGCAAACGGTAGGCAATTCGATTGGAGTGCACCGCAAATAACCGCAGTTTTAACCCATTCGACTAAGTGCACGAGAAAAACCGGCTGCCTGCCAGCCATTAGAATATCGCGTTCAAACATGTAATCTCAGACAGCCGAACATTGGTGTTTGTCGAGGAAAAGAGCGGATTTTAGGCCAGGTTTCATTAAAATCTTACCATTCGTTGACTCGTCACGTCATTCATGAAATCGCTCTCGCCGCCGGCTAAATAATTAAGTTCCCTCGACGCGGACCTTCGGGCTTCTGAATAAATATTAGGATATTTAGTATCATCATCCGCTCCTCCTCTCTCTCTCTGAAATGATACAAATTATGCGGGATATATAAAAGATGCTCAATAATATATAAATTAGCAAATAATAAAAGTAAATTAATAAACAACATGAAAATTAAAAGAAGTGTGTCAAAATTAATTATTTTATATTGCCAACATAATACCTTTAAATAAATCAATCCAAAAACAAATATTTATTGCATATAATATACATATTAATCAACACACACACACACACACACACACACACACACACACACACATACACACACATATGTATATATATATAATATTTTATAATTAATATATATAAAGTATTTACACAGATGGAAATAAAAACTAGATAATTAAATTACTAATAGGTCGATTGAAACTTATCACGATCAAACAAATTGACAACAGGTTGTAATGACGCTGACGCTTTTAGATAACATGTAACAAATATAAAAGAAAGAGTTATGTGAAATTACTGATAATACCTGCTAACTGTGTGTGTGTGTGTGTGTGTGTGTGTGTGTGTAACTACATTTAATTATGCTATTCATCTATTCGCAGTATTTTTATGAGAGGTCGACCGATAGTCTCATCTGGCTGATATCGCTTTCTTTGGCGATATTACTGAGCGAGATTCGAGCTTATGCGGATTAAAGTACAAGTGATTCCAGTAACGTAAATGTTATCGAAAGAATCATCGCTCGATGGCAAAAGCTGTCCCATCGTATTAAAATGAATGTAACATATACATTTCGTATATATACAAGAGAGAGAAAAAAAACTGTAGATAAAGTATTAAAAATAATAATGCACGACAAAATAGTATTGTTTTAAATCTTGTATTTTTTTAAATTTGTGCTAAGTGGAAAAATTATGTATGAAGAATATTTATAACATTATATATCTTAAAATCATGAATTAAACTTCCGTCGCGAATTAAAGTATATGTAAAAAGTTCGGGAAATAAGATTCTGCTATTTACATTTACGCGGCTTAATTCGTCAAATCTTTCCTTTCGACTTTTAACGCTAAATATTTTAACGATGAAATTTGCTATAAAATTTTAAGAAAAATAAATTCCAATCACGTGTTTCTTTACGGTTAATATAAGGAGAACTGGGTCGAGGCCATTTCGCGAGCATTCGTTTCAAAGTTTTGATAAAATTATATTATGGAAAAAAGCAATAAATTAGACTCAGCCAAAGTAAAGGCACACAACGGCCTTTTGCAACAGCCTTCGCTTTCTGTGAACAGACAAGAAGAACTGTGCCTGCGTGACGCGAGTAAGATCACCCTAGCAAAGCTAGCATCATTACAGAATTAATTCTTAATTAACTCTTATCGCCGCACTGCGATCGGTCGCTACGAGAGGTTGCTGTATTCCACTCGAATTATTATCATGCTTAATAACATTCCGTGCACGGCGTATGCACGTAAATGCACAAATATTACACACACCTGAGAGACAGAAAGGGAGAGGGTGATTTGCTTCAACTCATCTATGATCGAGTTTCACATAATATAGCCTAGTGTGCTAATATAACACTTTCATATGTAGAGTTAAATTTATATTTTACATTTTATATATATATATATATATATATATATATATATATAACAAACAACAAAATTATCTAGCCGCATTAACATCACAATCATAAATTAAATAATGATTAATTTTAGATGGAAATATAACGGAATACACAGGTGCCTAAATAGATTGTCAAAAAAATTCATTAAAATTAAATATCATTATATTTCTAAAATGGTGAAATGGTGAAATGAATTCTTTTATAATGCACAGTTTTTTAGCTCGAGAGAAAAAAAGCACTAGAATTGAAAAATTTAATGTTTCAGAAAAGCATCTATTTTATATATATTCTTTTTTCCGTAAATTTATCTCATACTTACACATACATATATTATTTTAGTCAGTTTTGTATTTCTTTTTATCTGTTTTTTTCCAAAGCTCAAGAGAATTATCAATTTTAGAGAGAATTAATAATTCATGCGTATCAGAACTAAAAAAAAACCTCTTTATAAGCATCGTCTGCAATATATGCAGATAATATATTTTATATAATTCGATATACAATAATATATTTTATAAGAATAAAGAAAAAATTGTGCAGAGCTGAAGATGAACACGATCAATAGTCTCTCTCGAAACGTTTCATGAGAGATAATTATTTGAAAAGAAATTGTTTGCATGCTGACTCATATTTCCTCACCTTTTACCTATATTCTGACATTATACTTCCCAAATGCAATCTTCTTGATGGCGGCTTCTAGGTATAAGAGATTAATGATCTCGCAAGATGGTCTTTCGAATGGAGAAGGATAATAAGACCGTAGTAAGGGAGGGGGAGGGGGTGCATAATGTGGGTCACTCCTGCGAGTCGGTCGGACCCTCGTGCAGTCAAACGCATTTGAGAAGTAGAATACGCCGATCCCGTCCGCCACGGAGTGCATCATTTTCATACGTAAACACGCGAGGAATAAGGAGGGACGAATGGCGCGCATCGGCAATAAGACAGATGGCTTCTCCGAATGCCGGCGGCATCAAGAGGTACCTTTCCAAGAACCTTACCCCGTTCAATTCAAGACGGTGTTTGCAGCTAAAATAATTCCCTGGTAGCGAGGGGTAAATCCAATGTTTAATCAAAAAGGGAATTTAAAAAATAGCCAAAATAATTGTTCTTCTCAAAAATAAAATTAAAAAAATAGACCAGCCAAAATAACAGTACTTTAGAAAAAAATAGCACTAAAAAAATATAAATGTTTTAAAATTATTTTTTCCCTAGCGCGCGCACGGGCAACAAATTATGTCAAGTAAATTGCGGACATAAACAGCCCAACATCAACATACATGATGCGCCCGTTTCTCGAAGAATGCAATTCACAGATGTTAATTCAGTGCAGTAATAATTAAATGATGATTTAATAATACAAGTTTAAATTTCTTATATTTACATTACATAAAAAATTAATACTTAATTATGCATTAATTAATAAAAGAATAATGAGTCGCTAATATATACATTTATATAAAAAGTCACTATATATATATACACGTATATATATACATAGTGTATATAAAATATATATACGAATATTTTTGAAGCGGAACGGAACAAGACAGGACGAGACAAGACCGCGTCTCTTGATTTTGCGCCGACGATTAATTCAAGCATTACTGAGATTTAAAGCAGTTCTTAATATCGCGCTTAATATCCGCGGTTGCACAT
Organism: Lasius fuliginosus; assembly: GCA_949152495.1. NCBI lineage: Eukaryota > Metazoa > Arthropoda > Insecta > Hymenoptera > Formicidae > Lasius > Lasius fuliginosus. Next base: position 5,009,230 of record OX424452.1, on the reverse strand, counting down.
CGAGGTGACAGTTTAAGATCTGCCACGACGAGATGATCAGTGATCGCAACGTGAATCTTCGACCTCAGCACTCCAACTGCCATTAGAGTAGTCTTATTAAAATCGCACCTACATTATCTTGAAAGATACATAATGTGTGTTCGTATATTATTAAGAGTCGTATTGCTCGCGTTATCTACAAACCAACGATATATTATAACGAATATCATATGTCACAATTTCTGAAAGATGGGAAAGAAAAAAGGAAAAATATAGACTCGTACAAGATCTCATTTTGAAAGCGGTTTTCAAACGATGTCGCGGTTGGTTTCATCTGTTAGTTTCGAAGTAAACGAGTCGCGTAATCGCGATCAAAGTTGTCAGATCGGTAAAGGTTCGTCCGGAAAACGTCTTCTAAAAAATGTTGCATAATAAAACACGCGCGTCATAAATAGCTACAAAATAAATATTGTCAGGAATATTAAATTGTAACGTAATAAGTGTACATATGCAACAAAGAAAAAATTTTACATACGTAGAACAACGCGAAAATTTTTTCTTTCGCTCGAAAACTCCGGGTCAAAGCCAGAGATATCTCGCAATCCTGATCACGATTGATAATGTAAAGTAATTCAATTCAATCGGCACATACAATAGCGCGTTCTGTCTCGTGTTTTCTTGCATCGTCTCTCTATGACTATTTTGTGATATGCGACCGGTCTAAAAGCTACATTAACACGAATAACGCGGACGTCGGAATACCTGATTTCTCGACACAATGGCCACAATTAATAATTGCAGCTGTAATACCTATTCGCAAGTCGATATTGACATTCGGTCAATATTGTACGCATATGTATGTACACATACGTTTATGCTCTCGTGCATTGCGTGCGGTTAATAGCGCCGTGGGACCGTTTTACGGCATGACAGAGACAAGCATAAGTATTAATTTCATATTTGTCTCCGTACTTAATTGCCGTAATCGGTTGCATTGCGAGCCGCCTATCGATCATCGTTCTCTGCGTCCATCCTACTTAATTACGTTTCGTGAATCGCAGCAATTGCAGTAATCGAGACGAGTGCACTTGTGTTACGTCGCTCGGGAACCCTTGAACTTCATGTTCTGTCGCGTATCAATTTTGAACCGAATGAAACGCTTCGAGTTGAAGCAAACTGAAGTACATATTTAGGAACTGACGTGAAATATATTTTTAATCCAGCATTACAATAGATGAGTAATTAATTTCAAAAAGAATAATAATAATATATTATATAAAATAAAATGAATTATGTGTGTTGTGAAAACATCGGAAAAATCGCGAAAAATAATATATCATTTCTCTTCAAAAAAATTTTTTTATGCTAAAATAAAGGGAGCATTAGGATCCATTGCATTTCCACAAGATTCCAACGAGTGGTCTCTTCCTGAAAGCAGCGTTGTATTATTGGGCAAAGCGAAGCACTCGAAACGCGATCCGCGATGTAGAGGCTGCCGACGCGTTAATGAAGATCCGGGCGTTCGTGTCATAATCGCGTGTATGCCCGTGTGACGTTAATCGAGTGGCTTTCTGGAGCATAATCGAGACAAAACAATAAGCGAGGGAAAAGAATCGCGACGGAGGAGACGACAAGTTCTCTCTCTCTCTCTCTCTCTCTCTCTCCCCCCCCTTCCTCCCTCCCTTCTCTCTCTAACTCCCTCTCTCTTTCTCTCTTTTTCTTCTCTGCGGCAGCGGCGCGACGCGTAATTGACAAGGGTAGAGAGAGGTAATGGAGGAATTCCGTTTTGGTTCATACATTCGATTGCCATTGTCCACGGCCGAACTGGATCTCTGAGTGGAGAGAGAAAGAGAAGGAGCGAGAGTGAGAGTAAGTGGGAAGATCGCATTTATTATTCGGCCGCGTGCTCGACGTCGCTCGCAGAAACAATGGGAAAACGAGAGTCACGATGCGGGCCCGGCACGCTGGAGCACCACTTTCGGCTGTCGATCTCGCATTCGCTTAAAAGCCTCCTCCGTCCGATCAGGCATGCATACTGGCTGTATATATGGCTATTGCATTTTGGCACATTCGCGCGCGAGCGATAATCGACAAGGAGAAACAGCCGTGTCACGTGGATGTTTTGCGACGTGCTCAAGATTCGCGAAAACACGATATCCCCGTTACATTTCTGTGTATTTTGATCTAGCTTTACATCTTTAAATGAGATGCAATTTAATGAACGTATTTTGCGTTTTGGAGATAAACAAATGTAATATCCTGTATCTGTGAGATATTTTGCAGACATGTATATATACGTAAAATAAAATGAGTTACTAAAATAAGTTAAAATATAATACATAAATAATTACTGTCGTTCTACTTTCCTTAATTTGTGAATAACAATAGATATTCTAACGTAATCCAATTCATCATCGGACAAATGTTCGATATACTTTGTTCGGTATCATAGAACTTTGATTTCACAGATCCTTGGTGCCGAAAACACATTTATCTTTACAAGTGTCCGCTTCAAAACACCTCCGTATACCATCAGTTTTCCGATTCTGTAAATTTTCCAGGCCGCAGATCTCCTTATAAATCCGACGCACATCGTGCACTCTAGCTCTTTTAAAGGCAAAATATTTAATTCCCGTATTCGTAAACATCGCACGTGTGTAACGTACTGTATCTAATCCCGTACGAGAAATAAAAAAAAAAAAACCCATTCCTCACCGTTTTAACGAGCGTCCGAGCGCGATCCGCGTAATTTAACAGGGCGTCACTAATGCGATTGGTACCTGGTCGATGATTGATCATTAAATTAATAATCGAATTACAGCTCGCTCGTGGGCGCGCAAACGCATACACACATGCCCGGCACACACTATGCCCGCGAGCTCGCCTATGCATTACGTTTTGAGTACGCGTTGCGGTCGACGGCCGAGAGCTTTCGCTCAAACGCGCTCGCGAGAAACACGCGTTCGCGGATTTCTACGCGTTGCTTCTAGCACACGCGCGCGTGTGTATGGCACACGGAGCAAGAAGCATTTGACCCAGATCGCCCATTAACGATGCTTTTCGAAAGCGTCGCGACGAAAACGTCCGTATCGAGCAGCTATCGGTGTCCGATGGCGGAAGCTCTCTCGCCACTGTCGAATATTGAATGAATGCCCGATCGCCGTCGTCGTCGTCGTTATCGTTGTCGTCGTTGTCGTTGTCGTCGTCGAGACGCGTTGCTCATACAAAAGAGAGCGAAGGAAAAAAAAAGGGGGGAGATTAGCCAAGAAGGCCAAGAAGGGGCCGGGCGAGTCGCGCTTCCGCCGCAATAACATTATAATTGCGACCCGGCACGTAACGACGGGGTTAAAGCCCCCCGCTTACCTCGTTATTATCCACTATAATAAAGAGAGCAGAATCGAATCTCCCGAGGTAACTCTCGCACGCATGACGCTTTGCGCCCGACGCAGGTTGCGTCCCACGCAATTAGACAGAATACACAGAACGCGACATGCGAGGAATTAGAAGAGGAAAACTGGAAAAATATAGGAACATTCCGACTGTGCGAGAACTCATAAAAAAAGAAGATCCGGGCGAGAGAGAAAGAGAACGAGAGAGAAAGCTAATGTTATATATCGCGATGAGATCTCCGTGCCAGCCACACGAAACGATGGAACAATCGCGGCGGAGTTTTCTCTCTCTCGTTGCGAATTTGAGTAGTTATGGTCGACGTCCGGCGCTGGCATTCAGAGACAATGATCATGTCACAAGCGCGCTAATTGTATATACTTCGTCGTCCCGATGAGACTTTATTATCTTGCCGATGTCGAGTACCGTCGCCACGAAAGGGAAAAAGGTCTGGTTCGGAGACAAAAGGACGCGATGAAAGGCGCAATTAAAAATCACGAGCTGGCGCAAAAATAAGATAAACGCGGCGAGTGCGCGTATCACGTGAAATTAGAAAGATAACGCGAAATCTTTCTTAAAAATATCATTGTCGTCGATTCCAAAAATAGATGTTTAATCTTTAATTATATACAAAATTATTTTTTGTTATAGAGAGAAATATTTAGAGTTCGGGAAAAGAAACAAAAATAAAACTAAAATTAAAATTAAATTACAATTAATTAAGATTCAAAATACAAATTAGTTTCTCAGATAAAACTGTGGAACTTTCATTTCCTGCGATGGCTCTTTGTGAAAGCATGATTTAAATATTTCAACGTGAAAAATATTGTGAGAAGCGTAAAATGAGGCTGTGTTACTTCTCGAGATGCATCTTAAAATAAAATACAGTAGAAGGTTTAAGTGTTACCAACGCATGCGACTATTCGCGTGACAGTTTCTTATCAGCTATGCAGATTGGTGTGCTTAGTATCATTGCGACAATAAACAAATTGCGCGAAAGTTTGCGTAATGAACGAACGACGACAGTTCCATTTTGCGCGCCTGAAGTTTGACATATACGTGAATAGCCATATTTCGAGAGCATCAAGCTCCGTCCAATTCCGGAGCGCGGCGAACGAGCGCAGCATTAATTAGGGGACTCAAAGGCCCCTCCGACATATTTCTCTCTCTCTCTCTCTCTCTCTCTCTCTCTCTCTCTCTCTCTCTCTCTCTCTCTCTCTCTCTCTCTCTCTCTCTCTCTCGCCGCAACCGCGATTGCTATCATCGGCAATCTCGTTATATGAAACTAGGCAACAGCGGATACGGTTATTCCTCTATTGTCGTGATTACTATTCTCCGCCCACATTGTCATTCCGCAGTCTGATGCGCTGCAATTGCGCGCCCCTCCGCGATCAGAGAAGTGCGCACTTCGAGCAATGTAACAGCGATTTCAAAAGGACAAAAGTAAATGTAAAAAGAATCGTATTTCGAAGGAAATCTTTGAGTCTCGCGTTTAAAACTTATTTGTCAAGCTAAGATTCGTCTCAGTTCCCCTGTTTCATTCTACGTTGTCTTTCTGCGAATTTACATCCTCGCAAGAAGAATTTATTCTCAGAATTCGATATTTATATTCGATATTCGACCCCAGTATTATTATTACTATTAGAATATACTCTATAGGACAATCGCACAATGTTAAATTAGTAGCGCCGGTTACTCCACTCCGGCCGCAAGTTGAACGTAGAAGTAGCTCGCTCGCGAATCTTAATCAAATACGCGGAACAAACGCGAACAAGATAGCCGTCATTTGAAATGTCTTTGAAGAAAGATGGCGCACAGAGTACGGCACGAAGTCGTGTGGGACCACGCGACCGAAAGATTAATTAGACAGATTTAATTACGTATCCTTTTGCTACAACTTACTTTGCTACGGTTTCATTACCGTAAATTTACTTTACCTCTGTTCCCGTAGCTGCTTACTTTGCGTGGTAGTAGGACAACAATGCCGCTATATAATGCCGTATTGCGTTTCTTGCATCTGCGTGTTGCCACAGCTGCAGAGGACAAATTTGCGAGAATAGCAGAGATCATTGTGCTGCGTTCGCGTATAGACGAAATAGGTAAAACATTAGAGTTTGCGCTCTTTTTCCGATATCGTCGTGTCTCGCTATCATTTATGCAAGTTTACTCGCCGTTTGCTCGAGCATCAGTTTTTATTTGGCATTGTTTCAACAGACGACATTGTGCTCACGACGTTCTATTCAAAATATTGCATCGGGGAATGTTAATGATTATTAACGGAGACAAAGAAATCGCATCGTTTGTTAAACGAGACGAGTCGAGAGAGAAAATCGACTTTAAATTAATCCTAAAATATCAGTATAAAAATTAAGATTAAAATCTTCGGAGGTATTCTGTATAAGCGGCGGAAAGGAGAAATCGTATCGCGTTATTAAAATTTAATTCTTCCATTTTATAGATAGTGAAAAATGCAAATACGCGCATCATATCTCGCCTTAATGCTCCGCAACGTGGTTATACAGTGTGTAAGAGACACCATAAATACCGCTCCGATCTAACGTCCGATGGTTATTGGAAAAATATCAGTATAAAAATTATAAGATAAAAATCGTCGGGGTATTCTGTATATGCGGCGGAAAGGAGAATTCGCGCGTATCGCGTTATTAAAACTTAACAAAATTTAATTCTTCGTTTCCACTTTATAGATAAGTGAAATGCAAATACGCGCATCGTATCTCGCCTTAATGCTCCGCAACGTGGTTATACAGTGTATAAGAGACCATCATAAATACCGCTCCGATCTACATCCGATGGTTAATTTACACGCAGGACGACAAAGGTCTCTCCTCGGCTGCGGCGTCCCTCGTATTGCCTCGGGGGACACCGGGGATTCGCGCACCTGCACCGCCGTTCGGCCGACGCAGCTGCAGCTGCAGGCTGCGAGGAAACGGGAGACTGGTGACCATAGCGGTGACCACCGCGCGCTGTCAGTATCACGGCGACAGCGGTTAGGCAAGAAAGCGTACGTGGGGTCAGCGCGCGCGTTGCCGGCTAAATTCGTAAGCAATTATGCGAACTTGGAGGAACGGGCACACGACCGGGACGGACGGGGTAGTAGTGGCTCTCAGAGTCCCCCTATAACGGCGCATTCCTTACTTCTCCCGCGGGATCGTTCTCGAATTAATGCATAGTCCGTGGTCGGAATACCGTGGTTCTAGTGAGAACGGGAGGAGATAGCCCGGCTTTGAGAAGCAATTATCGGACTGCTACTTCTCTCTCTCTCTCTCTCTCTCTCTCTCTCTCTCTCTCTCTCTCTCTATATATATATATATATATATATATATATATATATATATATATAGAGAGAGAGAGAGAGAGAGAGAGAAGAAATATATATATATATATATATATATATATATATTTCTTTTCTCCTGCTTATCGCGCCCAATGTCATTAGTTTCGAATTAAATCTCATTCACGTTTTTCGTATCGACGTGCACAGTCCGAGCAATATCTCGCCGCGTGTAATGTAGTTTTTTCTTTTCGATTTCAATCACTTGCGCGAGCGATATTTTTGTGCGTAAGGATCAACAACCAATTAACGAATAAAAATATTAATATCAATTATTAATTCTTCATTATAATATCCTCTCTGTTTTGCAAACTCTTTTTTAATCACGAAAGTTATTTGTAGATAAATGATCAATGACCTCTTTTAGTGGAGTTAGTTAATGAGATATTTCTCGGACTTTGATTTTCTATAGTTTATAGGCGAAGTATATTCAGCTTCATTTTCGAACAAGCATTTAGTTTCCATCGTACAGAAATTCCGTTCGGTATTTCTGCTAGTTTAATCGGAACGATGCAATACGGTGCCCAACAGTAAACGATCAGTCCGCGTTTGAGTACTTAGCGAGTACTTAGAAAGTACCTATTCGCCGCGATCTCCTCGTCATTTTACGGGAAAACAGTTTCACATTGATCCTAGCTAACTCCGCACATATGTATGAGATAATTGGCTCGTTGCCCAAAGACCTTCGGGCGATCATAATCATTCGATCATGGTATACAGAATACTGAAACATGAAATATCACTTTACAGAAATTCGAGATGAGTATTAATATAAATTTGATTATATAACGTTTATAAATATTTCATGTATTATGATATATTTATAGTACTAATAATGTTATATATATATATATAATGTAAAAATAATTATATATAAAAATAATAATATATAATTAAATATTTTTTTGCATCTCTCTCTCTCTCTCTCTCTCTCTCTCTCTCTCTCTCTCTCTCTCTCTCTCTCTCTCTTTCTTTTATAGATATCAGAGTCGAAAAGAACTCAATTATACAAAGAGTTGAAGGATATAATTCTTTTCAAATTACATCAATTGCCAAGTACATACATACATAAATAATACGTCTCTCAAACTTTTGTATTCAGAAGCACACTCGAAGACTGCAAATAAGGCATTCACAAAGAAGGTGCAGTATAATACTTAAATGTCACTCGAATTGCAGCGTTTTTTTGATGAACATCAATAAAACACTCCATCTCCCGGCTGACGGCGGTCAACAGTTATGGAACGAGTGTATCGTAAAGAAACGTTCCTTTGCGATGATTGAAGAGGCAATTGCAGATGGAGAGTAAACTGAACAATGTCGTCACTAATTTAGCCAATTGCGGCTGCACATGTTTCGTTTACAATGTCCACTAGCGTACGCGTGCAATCCGAAACGGAATGCGTGTGCGTGCGCTCGGCTACAAGACAGCGAGTGAATTACGCGTTTAAGCGATGCGATAATTATTATAAGAGGAGTTACGTTCTAGGAAGGAAGGTATAGAGTATTGCTTCGTAGAGCGCTCGATGGCATGGTAACCGCAATAAACAATAATACCAATTAAAACTGCCAATTACGATGTTAACTACATCCGCGTTCTTCTTCCTAACGCTTGCAACTCGATTGCCAATCGAGAAAGAGTGCTTCAAGAATATATGTTTTCTCGAACAAGAAGGTATTCGCATTTAGTAGCTGAGAATTAAGAGTGGCAATATAAGAGTGTCTGAGAAATAGAATATTTAAATTCTGTCCTGAGAAATAGAATTTTTAAATTCTGTCCTGAATCTGTCAAATATTTAATTTTCTTAAAATTAAATTTTCTAGGTAACAACATACATACGTATCTAGAGAAATCAATGCGCTTATTATATAAACATATCGTATAAATATATGATGCTTCATATAATCACTTCGTTATTCATTTTGCATATAGCATGAAAGCTTTTAATGTATGTACACGCTTATCGCGGCGTGCAGTGAATATGCATAACGATAAGCGCAGCCCCGACGTTTAAGACTATCTAAACTAATTGCGAGAGTAGCGCTGCGTGGGAGCACTCTCGAATGCTTTGCACGCGTGTGTGCACGCGGAAGGGGATGTTGCTTGCATTATGAGATGTGCGTGTGTGAGTTACTTAAGCACAACGCTTGACGAAGCGACGAAGCAACGTCTTTTCTGCCGCAGAAGAACTCGCGCTAGCACGACTGACCATTTGACTTCTCGACCCGCCCACATCTCGTAAAACGGTCCACTCGGTCTTCCCACAACCGTTCTCGAATTTTCGAGCAATTCGTATCAATCAAGCCTCTTTCCCTCCTCCCGTCTCTACCCCTCAAGAAAAATCTACCCACGAGGCGTCAGGCAACGAGCGAGAACGATTTGTTTTAATGTCTTGAAAAACGGAACTACATGCGAAATTATTAGTCTCTGTGCATACTTCTGTATTATATCGATACAGATGGATTTTAATCTCCTTACACATTTGCTTTTTCACACAATATTGCATGACACAATTTGATATGATACATTTGTAATATGAAAATCTACATAAAACAGCAACAAAAGTAAAAAAAATTGCAAACTAGAGTTCAAACTTGCATTCTCTCTATCAAAATCATTTTTATTATTTGATGAAAAATAATAACAATCGTTAGATTTGAAAGTGTTTGCGTTTAATCCGAACATAAAACACAAGATTGAAAAAGAATTACTAATTGCGGTGTAATAATTGAATACATGGTAATTACGAACGCCGTGTTATTTTTAAATTTCATATCGCTCGCAGTTACTGATTATACGTGGTGCTAATTAAAAGTGCAACGAATGATCGATTTTGAATAAACGAACAATCGAAATTAAATGCAAGCAATTAACGACAACTCGTATCGCGGTTTTATTTTACGTCCTATGTTCATATCATGCAAATTTTTCACATTCTGCCAATTTGCATCTCTATATCAATTTCACTATTAAACAATATATGCAATATTAGAATAAAATATTTTTTAAGCTCGAATATCTATCTATTTTATACCGATCAATGTTACTGATAATGTAGTTAATTCTTCTAAATTCTTAAAAATACATAAACAATGATTTAAATTGCTGGAAGTGATGTGTATCTTATAGAATTTAATAATATCAATTATCTCTCGTTATGTGTATATGAAAGAATGAATGATTCGAACTACGAGTTCGAAAATTTGCCACTATTTCATCTCTCGCGCAAATAAATAGTTCTCATTAAAATGAATCGTTTGAAATCGAACAAAACGAGAAATCCTGAATTAATTCGCAACGGATGCACCTGCTGTTAACATCGCGCAAGAAATTTCCCAAAATTGAGTGTTTTACTGCGCCGCGGGGCAAAACCTGGCGCGCCCAGGAGAGTTTTCATAAATCGCGACGCACACATAAGTTCGTTTAACCAGAAATTTATTCCCCCAACTCTCTCGACCGTGTAATAGCGCTGTTTTTCCGTGAGAACAAGAAGGATGCAGAGATAGCGAGAAAATGCGATCGTTGGTCACTCTCTGTGAACGGCAAAAAAGAATCGCGAGCAAAGCGTATCGACGTGTCGATGTGGCGAACGAGCAAATAAACGCGCCGACTCCCGCCGTCGCGCCAAATTTATCGCGCGCGCTTAATTAGCGGGCAAATAACGCGATTAACGCGCGGCCGACCGTCGCGCGGGGCGCGACAGTTTGTCGCGTTTACCGCGCGAATCGGAAAGCTTGTATACACTGTGCGCCGGAAACTGTTGCTCGCGACAGCCAGAAATGCAGCCGGTGTCCCGCGACCGGAGAAAAACGAAAGGCACAAAGGCACGAACAATAACGCGTCCGCCGTGACTAATGCACCGGTTATTGCGCCAAGCTATTTATTTTCGACACTTGAAATATTGCGGCTTTATACGGATACTATGTGAAAACGATATTTCAATTATATACATATATATAATATTCTAATAATTGAAATATAGTTTTCACATAGTATCGGTTTATTACTCTCTCTCTCTTTCTAGAATTGGACATATAATATATATATTTTTTTATATATATACTCTCTTTTATTATCTACGAGAAATATATTCTTATTGTTCTATCTCTCTGCTGTTACTTCTGGAAATATATTTCTTAAAAGTTTACGAGACATTATCGATGAACTATTGTGAAATATAAAAGATAGAAAATAACGGTGAGAATGGTATTTTCGCCGTTACTCGCGAAGGGCGAAGGAACAGGAAAAGATGAATCGTCGAAAGTTTTTACCCGTTGCGGTGTAAAACGCGCGGAATGGAATGGAAGTCGAAGTATTGGCTTTGCATTTGATCAACCGTGCAATGAATAAGGAAAACTTGGTCGCGTTCTATGCATCGGAATCTGTTGCGTTCATAAGCCTGAATTGTAAGCCCGCACAGCTGCGGGCGAGAAGGCGCATACTGGAAAATAATATCATACAGGAAATATATAAATGATATTTCGAATCATAAATTATTCATAATAAATACGCCACTTCTCTCTGAAACCGCCTTTAGCTTTTCAGTGCAATCTTTGGAAAATTGTGATGTATTATATAAAGATCAATTTTTATGAAATTTATTTAAATAGTATGAAAGGAGAAAATATAATATTATACATGCTTGTTTTTATGACATAAAATCAGCTTAAAATGTTTCTCATTTGTATTCAAAAAGAGTTCAGAAAGCTTCTATCTTGAAATGAGTAAAATACATATAAAATGTGAAAAATTGCTAAATAAAATTATTACGTTATATTTATCAGAATTTAATACGAAAACGATAAAATAATTGCCAAATAGTTTATCTGTAATAATCGACGTGTGATGATAAAATCATTAAGAAAAAGAAAGAGAAAAAGAGATAAAATTAAATTCTTTGCCAGATACGGTGCGGAATAAAATTCAAAGTATCGGCTTTACATTTGATCAGCGACGCGACGAATAAGGAAGCCCCGTATCCTGTCATATCCGAGTCCGCGACGAGGCAAATCAATCCTCGAACTTCAAAGGAATCCCGCCGCTCTGATCCTTCGGGATTCCCTGATACGCGTGGGAGTCTTTAATCAGAGAACGTGAGTCGACGGCTCTCGACGGAACGTCGACCCCAGAATGGGCTCGCTCGCCCATTGTCTTCAGAATCGGTTCGTCCGGCCTGTCGCGTGGCATATTAATTAATTCGCTAATTATTAAACTAATTGCCGGTTTAATTGGCTCGCGAGAGGAGCCAGTCGTGCTCACAAACAGAGGAACGGAGACTCGAGGAAAAGGACTACAGACCGCTTGATTGTGTGCCATGATACGTACCTTCAGGGACGTGCGAATCTGAGCTTGCTAACCAGACCACACGGTATCTCGTCTTGTTTCCACAATCCAAATTAAATCATGCCGGCTTAGCAATTGATTGTTTCTCTTTCCAAGCCATATCTATAATTAAACAATTAATCTAAAATTAGCGATCACGTATTTTTCAATTGATTGCTTTAATTTATATCTATGTGATAATTAACAGTTTTATGGAATATATATGTATGATATAGATAACATTTGCAGACATCTATACATGCCACTATTAAATTCAATCGCATTATATTAGTGTTTGTTTTTGTTTGTCATTTACATATTCGCAGTTTTGCGTGTTTGTGTATTCGACACACACACTATTCAATATTTATGTCTTCAGTATGTAGAGCACGTCAGAAGCATTCGTATCCCAATACGTAGACTTTATTCAATGCAAAGTGAGTACTTCGTATCAGAGGCACGCGCGGGAACCGCGGTTTCGCGTCCCGGGAGTTTGCACTCCGAAACCAACCAGGGTAGCTAGCCGGTCCTGCGGACTAACAGGACAGGGTCAAAGGGGTCTATTGTATTCTCGCTTAACTACTGCTTACTGCAACACAAAGCTCTGAAAAGCCGACAAATTATTTAAAAAGACTCGTTATTGTTCCACGAAGCGAATGGTCAAACCGCCGTGAAACCACTTGCTAACTAGACAGAAACTCTTTCGGTTGAAAGAAAAAATAGTTGCACGCATAGAAAAACGAGACTTTTACGTTTTCGTACATTAGTGAAAACTACTAAAGAGATAACAATAAAAAGAGAGAAAAAATAAGAATTGTATGTAATAAATGTAAAGTATTATTCAATATCAAGGTTTCAATTCGTCATGTTGATTTTGTAGCTTATTTAACAGTTATATCAGGTTGCTTAGCAAAAAAATACGTGAAAATATTTACAGTAACATAAAATATCGAGACATTGTAAAATCGGGTATTGTCAAAATAAATCAATAAACGTGACGGTGTAACTATAGCTCTGTGTATGTTGAAATATATGAAAAAATAATAATTAACTGATAATTGATTTTATTTTTTAAATTGCTCTCTATTATTTTGCCAATATACTATATTGTCTTAAAATAAAGCTATATACGCAAAAACACCTAATGCCTAAAATAAAACAGATTTCTATATTTTATAGTATTGATAATAAAATTGCTGTATATCGCCTATTCTACAAAATATTGAAACAATAATAAATATAATATCAATACACGAAACACACAAATAATAAATAATATATTAAATCTATAACGAGAGAGAGTCTACCAGAGTCACGTGATATGGCGGATAACATCATAAATATTTCGAATATCACGGCAAGTAATTATTATTCTTAATTTGCACTAGCTATTTATATACGAAAGAGATTACAAATAACATTGGATAATATATTTATCTCCTTGCATGTGAATCTTCATTTACGAAAATGCAACACACAAAATAACTATTTCCGAAATGATTATAGATTTGATATAAAAAGGCTGCAAATGCCAAAAAACACGAGAAAAAAACGTTTTTATAAACAATCATTATTTATTTGAAAATATCACAGTAAAGATATTCTCTAAATTAATTTCTAATAGTATAGTTGCAACTCTTCTTGTGTTAAGTTAAAGCTCGAAATTTTTCTGCAACCATTGCAAATTGTACATCTATTAACGACGGAAAAAAGATAAGATGAATTTATTTGAAGGAGCTGCCGCGATAATAATTGATTCCCGTTTTAAATCTCAGCCCACTTTGGAGAACTCGACTGCGTTCGGTCGATAGAATATTTTTAATTACAGCGTCGTATTGGTCTCGATCGTCCTGCGGATACGCGATAAATAAAGCACGCGTCAATCATTACGAAGCCATTTTCCCCGCTAGGATTTTCATCGCGCAGTTGAAATTTTCCACTAATGATTGTGTTTTCGCAGTCTTCCGAATTTTCAGCGTCAGCTTTTAAAATTATTAACAAATTAAAATTACTCTACAGTCACATTATATGTAGCATAAATAAGCCAAATTTTTTTTCCCTTATTGTTAGCATAAGAAAAAATTAAAAAATAAAATTTATATCAGCATTTCGCTTAATATTAGTCTAATTATTCAATTCTATTAGTCAAAAATTTGCTTATATTATCACGTATACCTATTTAAGTCAGCTTCGTAGCTAAATTAATTTAATATTGTCTAAAATTTAAATTATATCGATAATACATCCTTAGGTGGATAGAATAAGCGAATTGTTTGCGCTTTTTGTTGTCATGTAGGTGCCACGCTGGAGATACTCAGATTGGATGTACCCAGCATCGTCGATCCAAGGTGGGAGAAAGTATCACTCAAATGCGAATACGATCTCGGCAAAAAGGAGCTGTATTCGGTAACGTGGAATAAAGACGGTCAGGAGATATTTAGATACATGCCGACAGCATTGAAGCCTAAACGAGCCCAGAATATCACTGACCTGTACATCGACCTCAGTCGTAGCGACAGCAAGCAAGTGACACTTTTGGGTCCGAACACTCGTAAAGGTGCGCGACGTTAATTTACAAGCACGAATAACAAAACGTTCATACATATGTCTCTCGTGTTAAAGACGAATCTCTTACGTAACTTCAGTTGGTTCTTTATAGAAAATTATTAAGTTATAATTATCGGAGAGAAATTCAAGTCACAAGATCGAAGGATTAAATTCGGCAATTTGTTTCTCAAAAAACTCGATTTCGTTTTATCGTTACTTATATGACCTTCAAAATATTTTTATAAGAGGAAAAAGAAAAAGAACCTTTTCTTAAACTTTTAACTTATATCTAATCTTTTTTTTCTGACTTGATAACGAAGGTGAGATCGACTTGGCGGGATCTTACGGCTGCGAGGTATCGTCAGAAGGGCCGAATTTCGAAACAGACTACAGGGAGGCGAATATGAGCGTGGCTATACCACCCAGGACTGGCCCGATACTCGATGGGATACGACCTTCTTATAAGATCGGCGACGTCCTCGAAGCGGAGTGCACATCGGGATCAAGTTATCCCCCGGTAGTATTAACGTTCATCTTGAACGGTAGAGAGGTGAGTCGATGAAGAGGTGAGCGGCTGCGTGCGTTCTGCCAGTTACACTTTTGAGAGGTCGCATGAACTCGAAGTAGGATCGTTTGACAACTAAGAGCGCTTGACAACTTTCCGAGATTTTATATATCATATGCGAAGGCGTTGTATTTTTAACTTTTTTGCTCACTGTTTGCGGATTGTTTATATCAAATAGAAATTAATTTTTCATTTACAATTATCAATTGAATGCAGATTTTTGATTAAATATTCTTCGGTTTTCAATATAGCTTATGACTCAAAAATTAATGTCTCAATATTTTTATTAAGCAGATATCTATTGCAAATTGGTTGACAAAAATTTTCGTCTCTGAAATATCATGTGATCAACTTTAGAATACCTCTGTATTTTGTAATTTACCGATATCAAATAAGGGAAAAGTTTATAATTAATGGTGAAACGTAATTTATCTTCAAAAAGCTCGTTTCCGCGGCTGTTACGCAACCACGGCGAACTATAGAACCATATAACTTCCATTATTCAATGTTACGCTCTATGCATGTCATTCGCGAGAAGATACTATTCGGTTTATTTAACGACAATTTGTCAAGTCGAGCCACTTTGCGTGGACGTTTTCATTTCGCTTGCCACACGTTCACATTCTCAACAAACACAGAACTACGAGGGGCAAATTAACTCCTCGAGAATAAACTCGTGAAAACGCATCGGAATTGCGATGCTAACAAAAATATCCAATTTGTGCAATAAAAGCACGAAAGCTTGAAAAAATGATATATGTATACGGCGTTTTAGAACTTTTGCTATTTCTGTTTCCAGGACTCTACAATTAATTTGAAATCAAATTAAATTAAATTCTTCTTCGTATCTTTTATTTAACTTTTAATGTTGTGAATATTTCCACTAAGATTTAGTTACTTCATTAAAATTATTGAAGATATTGATTTTAAATTACATACATTTTTTTAATTCAAATTTTGATTGGTTCAACAGGTGAACAGTGCTTTTACTAAAGACTTGCGGGCTAGCAGCATAGACGGAAGTGTGGTCTCTACGACACGGTTGGGTCTAACGTTAAAACTGGAGCGGCATCATTTTGTCGGGGACAGCCTAAAAGTGATCTGTCAATCGACATTACCAGGAATCCCCAATAGTCTTCCCTTCCGAACTATCGAGATCGCGACTCTTGCCGCCAGTAACCAACGTCTTGCCCAAGATCCCCCTAAATCGGGGGTTTCAAGGTCGAATATTGGAATGTTTCACACAGTTCTGATGTGCTGGATAGTAACCGCGATTCACACAATCCATTGCGACAGTCTCAGATTTCTACACGTTTAATGTCGGCCGAGCGCTAGTTTTTGATCGAAAATCCGCGACGCGCGCCAATATCTTTATTAAATTCGTGTTAATTAGTGCATATACGTCTCTATTTGTTCACGCGGAAAATGTCGTATATCGTCGTCGGTTTCTCCCTATGTGTTAATCGACGATCGCGGATGTCGCCAGATGTATGTATGTAATCTTCAGGGCGTGACACACCAAGTGTGTCGATACACATTTCAATGTCCCGAATCTTCGCGCATCCCGTACACGTTCAATCGCATGTATACACAGTGTTAGAACACCCCGTATATCTCGTATATAGCGGATAACTCGGAGAGACACGACGATAGCAATACAACACTACGTAAAGTAGGTCGAAACGCGGACGCACGGCGTTGTACATAGTGTATAATTGTGGATTAGCATTACAAATTATCGTGTATAATTAACTGGACGGGAGACCGAACGATGACGGAGAACACGATGAAAGTAACATGAGATGTATCGGGATTTGCAGAAACGCGCGCGCAATTTTTCGAGGGAAAAATTATGCGGCTGAAACGTCGCGTCTCCGAGAAATATCTATCATTCACATCCAGACCAGAAGTATAGTTTAATAAATATAAATATAAATGTGTGTACACGCGCCAATCGTAATTCTAAGTACGGCTCGACGTATAGCGTAAATAATGTGTGGTTAATTCGACTATATTCCCCACATCCGATCTTCCTCAATGACGTGTGCGAGGTTCTACGTGTGAAGCAAGAAATATGACTCTTTCGTTTCACTGTAATTTTACATGAACCAAGTCTCGTCGTTATTATCGAAGCGATTACAGTAATAAAACGATGATTTAATCAACTTGTCTATATATCTTTCGCAAACCAGAATATCCTCTTCAACGTAATGATTTTATCGAACGTTAATTATATTTAATTTGCGATTTATAGAATATACAATTTGTAGTATATTGATTTTTTTAAAGCATGACACTAAAACGTATTATATCCGTCGTGATCACGATTAACGGGAGTTACAATCGCTGTCGAATCAAGGAACAAATCAATAAATACTGTAGGAGCAATTTGGTTATTCGAGAATCTTGTAATTCGATTGGTTCCTTTGCTGACGTTTGTACAAAGAAGAGAAGAGCTCTCACAGCCCGATACATAATTTGTGTAAGTAATAAAGGTCGGCGAGATAAGAGCAGTTTAAGACGCGGAGGGGGAGATAAGTCGAGATGGGGTAAACAATAAAAGGAGAAATTAGCGAGACGTTGATCTTCGTGGAAAACCGTCGAAAGAGAGGACGGTCACATAAACCGTCTCGGATTCACCAAACGGATTCACCACCGTCCTCACCCTTCGATCCGATCTATCGGCACGCCGACTTTGCGACTCTCTCCTTCCTCTCCTAGATTCGATTTCCAGATTAATTAAGGATCGCTGGTCTGAAAGGACGCCCTCGGGATCCTTTCAATGGGGTCGAGTGTCCGTCCGTCCTGGGGACGGCGTAACGAGCGCCGATTCGAATCGGTTTCACGAGACACCGAGCCCGATAATAGACGGGAAAGCCTGATTTTCCTTCGGCTCAGGTAAGCCTATCTTACGATTCCATGCCTGCTTACTGATTACGAGCGCTTTCGATGAAATTCCCAATTTAATAGCTCGCGCCACATAGGTGAGAAGGTTTTCGCGATCGTCTAAAGTCCCTCCGCATCCTTTTTCCATTCTTTTTTTCGAGAATTATAAGATATTTTTTTTATCTCGATATTTTTGTCATAACATAATCTAACATAAGATCGATCTTCTTATACAAAAATATCAGACAAGTATCACTTTTAACGCAGTTTTTCGTTTTTTTTTTTTATTAATGTTTACTTAATTCAGTCTCAAATTAAATTTTTGTCAGAATATGTGCAATTTGTTAAAATACCATGCAACTTGTACAAGGGAATATGTTTTATAGTACTCATCATGTGCTTCATAAATAACTCATAAATTACAAAAATAATTTAAGATTTAATTGTTTAAAAAAATACAAAAGTCTATTTATCTTAAAAGTTATTAATGCCCTAATTCGCATTCTCAATGTTTGCTTTATTACTCATAATCTATGATATTTTTACAATTTAATAATTTACGAGGAGAGATATACGATTGATCCGAAACGACCTACATAGTTCAACCGAGGACAATAGTTGAGTACCAAACTCACAGCTGAATTGTAGACGACGCGACGTTAGGGTGGCTTTAGGGCGCTCGAAGTCGAAGGTAGAGTCTCACCATTACCCTCTCCACTTTACTTTATCACCTTCTCCCTAGTAAAGAGAGAGAGAGAGAGAGAGAGAGGGAGAATGTGCAGTCTTCGTATGATATATGCCCTCGTATGAACACGTACGATAGATGCACGTCTGTGGCGTAACACGACGATACATACGTGCGTGCATACGAGCGCGCGCGTACGAGTACAGCTGTATCCCGGAAGAGATGCCAGGAACTGATACGAAATCGATAGAACCCAGTTTCCGGTAACGTGACGTGTTGGCGTTTATACCATTCGCTCAAAAGCAGCATCAACCGGCGATAGGAACAACACTGTGCCAGCGATCTTCCAAGCGATTCGCGCGTCATTCGAGTACGCTTTGACTAGAGAGATAGATAGATAGGTTCTAGCTCTCAAAAAGAGAGAGTCGACGAGATTCCGGGGCAATATGATAAGTTTCATAAGATACTTTGGCACAGAAATCGCAATAGTGCATTTCGCACATTTGCGAATCGACTTCCGCAAATAAAAGGCCTAGCATACGTGTATGTAATATAATCATAAAATCATGTAATAAAAAATAGAAAAAAATAAAATAATGTAAATTTCAATCAAAATATTTTTTTATAAAATTTTAGCGAAAATAATTTGAATAGTACAAAGTTAATATTTTAAAGTTTTGAGGACCGTATTAACGTCAACAAATTATACGTGCTATTAAGAGAGATATATAAGATATAACGCGCTCAATTGATTGATAAAGATAGACATTTTATTCAGGACGAGCAATTAGTTCATGCGTGATATAATACGCACTTATATAGAAACCAGATAAAACCAAATCGCTGTTGATCACGAAGAATGAGAGACAATTGCTCGGAATTAATATCGCGCTTGTATTTTCTTTCAGTTAGTGCTCTCGCGAGTACAAATTATCAATCATGAATAAATAAATCAATCATGAGTAACCAAATGCTGTTAACCGCAAACATTTAATATAAAGCTTCGAAATTGAATAATCGGTTTCATTCGCAAGTATGAAATGGATAAGTATTTCATCTACCATAGAAAAATTATTATAGCATACATTTCAATTTCATAAAACAATTTTTCATATTGTACAAGAGAATTATTGCACTTGTGTCTAGAGAGAAGTAATAATACAATTAAATTAATCACTATTTTATTGATATTCTTTCTATTGATTTTATTGATTTTATTGATATTCAATTTCGTCGTTTACCTATCAAAAATTTATCTCGACAAGTTCAAATCGATCACTATAATACCTGCGTGATTCTCTTCCGAAGACAAACTTGGGAAACGTAGCACGATTGGCAAACAGAAAACCCGCATATCGATAAGGAATCATGATGTTGACGGTACATTGCGACTGAATCGTAAGCGATTTCCGAACGGAAGATTCGTTGCTGAAAATATCGCTAGTTTCTTTTTTTTTCGATTTCAGCTTATGCAGATAGAGACATTTTTCTATTTGCAATAAAATTCTTTAATACAAAAGACAATTGCTAATTTTTATATTTTTATAATAAATCGTCAAGTAATTGTACTTTAGATTAAATATTTGTCAACAAAAAAATTCAAATTTATATTGTTTAAAAAAATAATACAATTTATACCACATAATTGGTATATTATAAGAATCTTTCAATCTTTTATACAGCTCGGAAATATATTTTAAAATTTTATCTTAGTTATATCGGAACTTTCGAAAAGTACTTAGGTAAAAAGGTTCTCGTTGGAAGAGTCAGTATATAGCCCAATCTCTTTTAAGATGATAGTTTAAGATGATAGTTTGTCCCTGATGAAAAATTACGAGAAAACAATTCTCGAAAAATTGTCAACACGAAGAAATTCCAAGTTTTTAATCCATAGCGTACCAATGTCGCGAGTCCATAAAAATTTTATTAAGCAGTCGAAATCACTCACTCCTAATATTAAAAGGGATGCGAGTTTTATAGAAACTGGCAAGAGAGATATTGGTTAGAGAGATTAAAGGAAAAACTTCACGATAATTCAACTTTACCATTCCGGCTTTTCTTTTCCACCGCATTCTTTTCGCAAGCGCGATTGACGAGATTGGAGTATTGTATATTCATCCATTTGCGAACACTCACTTTGTTTGCTAACTAGGCTAAGCGAACTAAACTCGATAAAAATAAATAAAATCAAGTTGTAATATGCATAAAATACCTACATAAGAACTTTATCACTTTACTTCGGCATTACAATATTTAATATCTGCTAAATATTAGTAAGAAGAAATAACTGCATAGTATGAGCTAAAAATTTAATGCAATAAAGATAAAATATCCTGTATATATGTTAATTAGATACACACAGATACGAGTACATATATATATATACATATATCTGTGTGTGTGTGTGTCTCAAAAGCATCGATTAAATTTTATTATAAATGGAAATAGGATTAAAATTATTTCAGCAACAAAATAATAGAGTATTGTCATACACATTTCAGAACGTCTTGTATATATCCCGCAGAAAGAATGACATAGCTTTCTGAGTTCTGACAGGCAATGGAAAGCAAATCCGCGGAATCTGAATATATAACTGGATTCCTGTCGGTAGTTTATATACACCAACCTTCCTACGACCTACGTTTCCTCGTTTCCTTTTTGGCAAAATATCTTCAGGTAGCTCGCTGTTATGCCAGAACAGCAATATGAACGCAAAATAGTAAGAGGAGAGCTGTCGGCTTATTTATATCAAACCATTAAACTACGTAGCTATTTAATGTAGCTTTTATCGGTATTTTTTGTTCCTTTTTTACCTTTTTTATCTTCCTTCCGCCATCCAATTTTTATATATATAAAATTTGCGAGCTTTCCTGCTATTTATTCATACTCAAAGAACATTTAAAAAACTATTAACGTATTTCTCTTAATATTAATATAAATTTTATAAAGAGGAAAGAAACACAAAAACTGAAAACATAAAAAGTACTTCCACAAAGCTCGTGTAGATTGGCACTTGACGAAAGTCACATTGCGCTCCAGCAGTCCCAGAGAATATTTTTTAAAAGGGATCTCCTTAAGAAGGATTCTGAGCGAGACCAGAAAGCACCGAAGTTTTCAAGTAATCGTGGTTATTACTCGAAGTGCAGTTGTAGAAGTTCCACGGTAAATAACGAGCGAATTAGAATTATTGTCGAAAGAAAGTAGAGGATACTTTGTGCGAAATTTCACAAAGTTCCGGATAGCCCGTCTTCCAATAATGTACTCTGTTTCTATCTTACATGTCGCGCGGTTTTCACGAATTGTCTCCGGGAAAATTGAGAAGAAGCATCCTTTCTTTGAAAATAATCAACCATACTAATAAAAAAATATTAACCACAATGAAATCTATTTGTTGTATCTTATGAATATATTATTACACAATTTATAGAATATGATGAACGTTATATTATTTGAATGTGTCCAAAATAATAAATGTATACAGATATTGGCAAATATGCTACATTATCTTTCATGTTTCTATTATACTTACAAATCGTATAGGAAACTGTACACCTTTATATTATATTATTAATTAATATATAATTAATATATTAATTAATTTATATCATTTATTAGCAATATATTATATTATTAATTAATGTTTATATATTACACTTACAATTAAATATCATATATATCGTATACTTATATATCAAAGTTATATACCTTTACATTATCAATTAGTACAATTAATCAAAGCTAATATCTCGCGATATTGTTACATCACCGATGAAATGATCGCGACATTAAAATACGGCGTGAAATTGCGTGACTCGATGCAGCATCTCCTCTTTTAGGTCCATGTCGAA